>OX328113.1:27825520-28330520 GCA_946811185.2 Hippopus hippopus
ATGGGGCCTAGGGCGACCAAATTTGGCATGTAGCTTTATCTAGTGGACCTGTACCAAGGGTGTCCAAATTATAGCCGAGGGTCAAATTTGACTTCGCTCCGGGGGGTAACATGTTTTACATGGGCGGGCTTATATAGGAAAATCTTTCGCATCTAGCTATAAGGGCTAGGGCTATCAAATTTTGCATTTAGCTTTATCTAGGGGGTCTCTATCAAGGGTGCCCAAATTATAGCCCAGGGGGTCAAATGTAGCCCCACCCCAGGGGGTCACAAGTTCTACATGGTCTTATATGAGGAAACTTTAATAATCTACTTGTACATAGCCATATTTAGGCCTAGGGCTACCAAATTTTGCATGTAACTTTATATAATGGGCCTCTACCAAGAGGGCCCAAATTTTAACTTTGGGGGTCAAGTTTGACTCCACACCAGGGGTCACAAGTTTTACATTGGCTTTTATAGTGAAAACTTGATAAACCTGTGTCATGGATCACATATTTTACAGGGCCTTTTATTCAGCAAACTTGTTTTACATGACTTTTTATTGGGCAAGATTAAAAAATCTTTTTGTTTATAACCACACATTCTAGTTTCATATTGTAGGTCTGGGGTCAAAATTGCCTTCATTCCAGGGATCGCAAGTTTAACATGGGCTTCAAAATATTGTCACTTCAATTTAAACATTAATCAAGGGAAATAACTCTTTTTATGAAAGATAAAGTTCGTTACTATTTACCTCCCTTGATTATCAAGCTGCAGTGATACATGATTGGTGCTAGACAAGTTTTTTAGCTCCACTGGCCGAAGGCCAGCAGGCTTATGTTATGGCCCGTTGTCCGTTGTGCGTCCATCCGTATGTTAACTTTTTTTACAGGGCTTTTCATTGAGAAAAATTTGAAAATCTTCTTGTTTATAACATTCAAGAACTGAATTATTTGGTATGGAGCTTTATATTGTGGACCTCCACCAGGATTCAAATAATTATAGCTTTGCGATCAAAATTGGCTTTGCCCATGGATCACAACTTTCTCGTAGGATTAGATAGAAAAATGTTTGCATGTCCTCGTGTTTGAAATCAATTTGCTGAATATTGTAATGTTTGGCTTGTAGTGTTTTTACTTAATAGCCAGTGGTGCGATACAGGGCCATCATGGCCCTCATGTTTTTTTTTTTTTCGTATTCCCATTTCGGTCGGTAAATGTTCAAGAAGTTTCTTTAATGGATCCTTGTTTATTGTTGATTACGATGTCCGGGTTGCAATGAAATCTTGCGTGTCAGACAGAGTGGTGTGAACTAATACCGATCGTGTGTCAGAGCGTTGTAATCTGTCACATTGACAAATACACTTACTGAAAAGTATACCTGCACCTGACATGGCATGGGAGAAATGTAACTTGAAACTTGTTTATTAATCAGTTTATTCGACGTCATCGCACGGGCATTTCTATAAGGCACACAACTAAGTCTATCAAAAAACAAGTACGATTTCAAACCAGAAAGACCCTAACTTATCTTGTTATGGCTAATTACAATGCTGATGATAATTTATTTTGGGATGACGATGATCTTGATTTGGATCAGCTACTGGGTGAATACACCGAATATGATAATGATCTAGTTAAAAATTCCCAAGAGTTATTGACAGTTTATGTGTGCCCTGTCTGCAGAAAGGATTACAAGACAATTTCTGGATTTAGGGGACATGTCCTGAAGAAACACGAACAGAACTTAAGAGGTATCTTAAACATATTTAGTGATTGAATTCTAGCGTCGAGCAATCTGTATTACTGGTGTCAACCAGGGTTGATCAGCAATTACGAGGATCTCTCTTTCCGTTTGATGTACGCTTTTTTTTTTTGTTCAATTTACTCAGTGCACATCGTTTTGGATATAGATAATGGTCTAGATGCAAAGGGGTTGGATTCAAGCATATATGGTATGGTGGACAATATGCAGACGACAAATTCAATAAAACAATTACATACGGAGCAAATGACATTCTGAGATCAATTTTTATTTCCAAACCTATACTGTTGGTACTCATTAGAATCGTCTCCTGAGACATTTGTGGTAAGTGCCTTCAGCATAAGTTTTAAAAGGCAATTGTTGTTATTTCCAATTTTGAATTGCAATCATTCTTCTCTGCAATGATTTTTAACAAAATGGAATTTTGTCAGAAATGGTAGAAAATTTATGGGAAAGATAGAAATTGATGGTCATAACGCATCGTTATCCCCTTTTCTTACAAAATATTGAAAAGTTTTCTTGCGTGAGGTCGTTAAACTTGGAATTGTTGGGTATTTTTTTTTGTCAAGATCAGTTCAAACAGGAGTTTGGTAAAACTGCAGTTTGATCTGTCATGTAGCGTTTTTTATCATAGGCCAATTTTACCATCTATGAACAAACGTCTATCTGTACATTTGAATAGACACGTCAGTCCACATTTCTGGGTAATATTAGTGGCAGACACTTCAAATGGTTTTTAACCCTTTACCAAACAATCCCTGGTTTTAACTACCCAGAGGAAGAAGCCTTCTGAAAACATTGCGGGAAAAGGAGAAAATGCTGGTAACCAGCATTTTCTCCTTTTCCCAAAATGTTTTCTACCATTTCAAAAACAAATTTCATTTTTTTTCAGTCACAATTCAATTGTCTGTAAATGCTTTCACTATGCACCAGTCGAAAATGTCGTTTGGAAGACAGTTAATTTGGTTAAGGAAAAAAACACTACAACGATAGCAATTCTATGACGTTTTTATTTATAAAAGTATGATTGTTATGATTTGATCCAGTTTTCTATACTACATGTACATCTCATCTACCATGATAAGAGATAAAGTGATCACAGTGAATTTAATAACAATTATTCCATGAAGCCCTGAGAATGTTCTATTGGCTAGTGAAGACAACAAACTATGTATGGCTAGTTTTTGAAAATATTGTGAACAAGAGAAGAACAGCATTTTCTCCCCTTCCCACAATGTTTCTAAATTTCTATAAAATAACTGCATTGTTTAAAGTAAATTCATTATGAATTCTGTCGAGTCAGCCTAACCCTTTACCAGATGATAAAATTTCAGACTGGTCAGTATTCAAAGTATTAATTTTACAGGGAAAAATTAAGAAGCATGAACAGTCTTGGAACTGTCTTTTGAAATTCTTCATCTGGATTACCTATGCAAACATTGAAGTTTGACAGACAAGCCAAAACATTCAAAACATCCTTTTTCGTATATACATACTTCAGTGCGTTGAGCCACAACGGGTTGTTGTCATTTAATAGTTTATCATCTACAAAGACAGTGACACGTCAAGACTTTGAGACGGCAACTTTGAAAATTTAATGTTTTGTAAGCGTTGCCCAATAACCCAATGCTGCTTTTCAACAAAATATAAACCAGTGAGGAAAAAGAGAGAATTGCATGTAAGGTTAATTTTCATTATTTTACTTCATTTTGAGCCACAAGAGTTTCAATATTCTTTATCTAGTGTCTCTTATGTTTTCTCTCTTTTTTAAAGATATTTTTTATTTCAGATTGATGGTGATAACTATGATGAAAATGAACTATTGCAAAAGATAAGGAAAGAAAGAGGATATAACTATGAGGACTGTATCACATGTTCCAGAGAAAAGCTTCCAAACTATGATGAAAAGGTTTGTGATAATGAACCATAACCCTTAACCTTTTATCACACAACAAAAATGTAGACATTTCCAAACGAAAATTTAACTGTGGCTCAAATGAAAGAATTTACAAGTACTTTCTCCATTCCCACAATGTTCTTTCAAAAGCGTTCCTATTCAGGGTTGTTAAAACTCAGGAATGTGTGATAAAGGGTGAAGCAACATTTAATTTCTTGTCTGTATGTGCTTTGGATTTGTACAATTCCAAAATTTTGTTGTTTGGCCAAAATTTTATATTTGACCAAATCCAAAGCATATGCAGACAACAAATGTAGCTTTAACTCTTTACCAGATGAGGTAATTTTGGTCTGCTGAAATTGAAAGAATTTGCAGACGACAAATTTACAGTGGCTAAAAATGTGGTATATTTATCTGTAAGGGAAGAAAATATTGTGGAAAAAGGAGAAAATGCTCGTTATGAGCATTTTCTCCTTTTTCCACAATGTTTTCAAACGCCTTCAACCTCGGAGCCATAAAAACCAGGGCTTATCTGGGAAATGGTTAAAATGATGCTTTCCATTTTTCACATAATAGAAAACATGGGAATAGGAGAAAATAGTGGTAGCCAGCATTATCTCCTATTCCCACATTTTTTTCGAAAGTGGTCTTCTTTAGGGTTGTTTAGACACAGGATATTGTGTTGAATGGTCAAAGCAGTTGCTCCTGTTCTACGATGTTTTCCAAATCTGTTGACTGCCAAGTTGTAAAAAGTCACTTCACTACTGTAATTGGTGATGATTTAT
The DNA here is from genome assembly GCA_946811185.2 of Hippopus hippopus. NCBI lineage: Eukaryota > Metazoa > Mollusca > Bivalvia > Cardiida > Cardiidae > Hippopus > Hippopus hippopus. Next base: position 27,829,948 of record OX328113.1, read on the forward strand.
TTTCAGATCAAAATGTTTTTCGAGGAACATCTCCACAGTGACGAAGAAATCCGCCTCTGCACCGACGGAAGTGGTTACTTTGATGTCCGGGATCACAATGACAAATGGATAAGGATCGAACTTGTGAAGGGTGACCTGATTATTCTGCCGGCGGGAATTTACCACAGGTTCACTTTGGATGCCAAGGTAAAATGTTTGACTGTATCGATGATTAATCCCTTTCCACACAGTCCCGAGTTTTGGTGATCCAGAGGAAGAAGGCATTTGAAAACATTGGGAAAAGGAGAAAATTGTGGTAATCAGCATTTTCTCCTTTTCCCACATGTTTTCTACCTTTTCTGATACATAACTCATCAAAATGAGTATCATTTTCTGTGTTGTCTGCAATGCTCTGAATGTAGACCAGTCTAAAATTATGTTGTTTGGTAGAGTAAACTGTGTTCCTTATATGGCAGACCTTTAAATTTTTGGTGACTTATCACTTCATAATGTTCATTCCTGTTATATGTTTCCTTTCAAACTTGGATAACAAAATTTTGAGGCATGTCCATTTTGGTAAGACAACATTGAGTGTAGCCCAAAAGAAAAGAATTTGTCTTTAACCCTGTATCAAACAATCCTGTCTTTTAACGACCATATGAAATTAAGCTTTTGAAAACAATGTTGGAAAAGGAGGAAATGCTAATAAGCGTTATTTTCCTCTTTACCTTTAGTGGTTTCTATCATTTCAAAGACAAAGCCCATTGCTTAAGCCACATTTATCATCTTCAGATCCTTTCATTTTTTAGATGTCTAAAACTTTGTCATTTGATAAAGAGTTAAAGTGAAAGAAAACCTGATTATCTGCATTTTCATTTCTCCCATATTTTTTTCAAAAGCCTGTTGCTCTAAGATTGTGTTTGTAAATGGTTTAACCCTTTACCATACAATGATGCCTTTTAACGCCCCTGAAGAAGAGGCCTTTTGAAAACATTGTGGGAAAAGGAGAAAATGCTGGTAACCAGCATTTTCTTCTTTTCCCACAAAGTTTTCTACCCTATCAAAGAAAAGTTGCGTCATTTGAGCCACTATGAAATTGTCATCTGCAAATGCTTTCAATTTGGATAGGTCTTAAATTTTGCCGTGTGGTAAAGGGTCAAGTCCAACACTCTATTTGCCAGTATACATGTACTTATCTAACCATCTGTCAGACAGTCCAAAGTTTTAATGATCTTGAGAAAAGAGGATTTTGAAAATATGGTGTGAACAGGAGAGAATGCTTCTACCAGTATTTTCTCCTTCTCCAACACTGTTTATTACCAGTTCAAAGACGATTTTCACCATTTGAGCCACATTTAGCTTGTAATCTGCACTTGCTTTGAATTTTTTGGACTGATCAAAAATTTTGTTCTATGTTAAAGAGTTAACTAAACAACTTAATTGAAGAAATTCACAAATGACAAGTTATGCAAAATAATGAGATTTGTCTTTAGAAGGGAAGAAAACATTGTGGGAAAAGGAGAGAATGCTGTTTTCAAAACACAGAAATGCGTACCCTTAATTGGTCAACATTAGATCTTTTTAATTTCATTTTTAGAACTACATCCAAGCAAGACGGTATTTTGTCGGAGTGCCTGTTTGGACACCAATCAACCGGCCCGCTGACAATCACACAGCCCGACAGCGTTACTTGAAAAGTCTGCAGTCAGCTTGAATTAATAGAGTTCTTTGTGTATTCGGTGTAATTTTTTAATTCTTTACCACATAATGCGGCATTTTAACAACCCAGAGAAAGAAGGCCTTTGAAAGCATTTTGAGAAAAGGAGAAAATACTGGTAACCAGCATTTTCTCCCTTTCCCACAATGTTTTTTATTCAATTAAAGGCAGGTATTTTGTCATTTAAGGCAGCTTTGATTTGTCGCCTGCCAGAGCTTCAAATTTGGACAAGTCCAAAATTTTGTTGTGTGGTGAAGAGTTAAGCCAATGATCCAGTGCTTTACAACATTCTAATGCTAAAACCATCGTTTATCCAGAAAACAAGACCTATTCAGATGAATAAACTCAACATACATGTAGTTATGTATGGAATGAATTAACTCTAAAAGCACTCTTTTGAAGGAATTTACAGAAAACCATTCAAACGCTTTTCAAAAGATATTATTTGTCCTTGTATAGGTAGAAAAGTAGCGAATGTTGGTTATCAGCATTTTCTCCATTTCCCTCAATGTTTTCAAAAACCTTTTTTTTTTTCAGGGTCGTTAAAACCTGGGATTGTGTGGTAAAGGGTTAACCGACATTTTTTGCTTTAACCCTTTACTACACAATCCCGAGTTTTAACGACTCTGAGAGAGAAAGCTTAAGAAAACATTGTGGGAAAAGAAGAAAATGCTGGTTACCAGCATTTTCTCCTTTTCCCACAATGTTTTCTACCCTTCCCAAAACGAATTTCAATTTTCCAGTCACATTTATTTTGTCTGCAAACGCTTTCAATTTGGACTAGCCTAAAATTCTGTCGTTTGGTAAAGAGTTAACTATATTTTTTAATTGTAAGTGCCTTATTTGTGCCTTTTGTCTGATGTATATGTTAAGCTTGTTGGAAATTATTTTTTTAAGAAATAAAACAGAGAGTGGAAGGAGGGGGGGGGGGAGAGAGAGAGAGAGAGAGAGAGAGAGAGAGACTATAAATATTTTAGAGTAATCTTACATTCTAGAAATGGGAAGAAAAAAATGCAATTTAATTTTGTGGGGTTGTAAAAACACATACACAAAAGATAAGTGATGATGATTTTGAGCAATTCTTCCAATTTTTATACATCTCCTTACCAAACAACAAAATGTTAGACTCACCAAATTGAAAGCATTTGCAGATGACAAATAAATGAGGCTGAAAAAATTAGATTTGTTTCCGACAAGATGGAAAAAAAATTGTTGGAAAAAGAGAAAATGCTGGTTACCAGCATTTTCTCTTTTTTCCACAATGTGTCAAAAGTGGTCTTGTTCAGGGTGGCTAAAATTGGGAAATGCTTTCAATTAGGACTAGCCTAAAATGTCATTTGGCAAAGAGTTGAATGGTCACCAAAACTTTGACTTCATTTGTGTAATGATTAATTTCCCTCTTTTAAGTACATGTATTTCACTTGTTACAGCTCTCCGTCTGTGAAGAATTAAGGTTTAGAGGTTTGGAGGATCTGACAAGATTTGGCAAATGAGATAAAGTCTTAATAAACAAGTGATACAAATGTTTTTAACCCTTTACCACACAATGACGACTTTTGACTCCCCTGAAAGAGAAGGCTTTTGAAAACATTGTGGGAAAAGGAGAAAATGCTGGTAACCAGCATTTTCTCCATTTCCCACAATGTTTTCTACCCTATCAAAGAAAAATAATTTCATATGAGCCACGTTCAAACTGTCAACTACAAATGCTTTCAATTTGGACAGGTCTAAAATTTTGTCGAGTGGTAAAGGGTTAAGTAAGCCTATGGCAAGTTTGAAAACATTTTTTGTAGACAAGTTTAATAAAATTTTTCGTCGTTTAGCCAACGAATGTCAGATTCTCTTAATCACAGAACTGTTTACCAAGAATTATCATTCATGATGTGATAAAAAAGTGTAGGTCTACATGTACATGTGTATTGAAATTTACATAAAGCCTATTTGCTTCTTTGACAGGTACATTATGGACAAAAATAGTCCCAGAGAAACTTGCATGTAACAATTTTGTTTTGAATCTAAAAATAATAAAACATGCAGCTTTTTCAAGATCACCAATTTCGACTGTTAAATTCATAAGGAAATCTGGGTCAGCAGTGAGTTAGAAATGAGATGTATAATTACAATATACTGCACAATTTGCGTGTCTCACACTTGTGTAAGACAAAAAATTTCATAATGACTGTATTACACTGAAAACAAGGTTACTCATGTGATATAAAGCTGTCTTAATCTAGATTAAAAGCTGTAAAAGCACTTTAGTCTCTTTGTTCATCATTTCAGTGTTGATCACTATTATTTTTGATTGTCATTGTTGGCAATTTTCACCTCTTTTCCCTTAACTACACAATCCTGATTGTTAAGAATACTGAGAAAAAAGGCTTTTGAAAACAATGTGGGAAAAGAAGAAAATGCTGGTAACCAGCATTTTCTCCTTTTCCCACAATGTTTTCAGCTATTTCAAAGGTAAGTCCTATCATTTGGATCACATTTAATTTATTGTCTTCAAATGCTTTCAATTTCAAAAGTAGTGTCGTTTTGTTTAAGGTTTAACTCTTTACCAGACGACAAAATTTTTGACTCATCCAAATTGAAAGCATTTGCAGACGATAAAATTAATGCAACTCAAAAACTAAAATTTGTCTTGGGAAGGGTAGAAAACATTGTGGGAAAAGGAGAAAATGCTGGTTACTAGTATTTTCTCCTTTTCCCACAATGTTTTAAAAAGGCTTCTTTCTTAGAGTCGTAAAAACTCTGGATTGTTTGGGAAAGGGTTGATATACAAATTGCGACACCTCTGCTGAAGCATGTGAGAAAAGTAGTCGGTGGCTTTGGAAAGAAAGTTGTGTTAGTACTGGTGTGAGAAAGCCAGGAAACACATGTGCGTCACTGACCGCCATGATGCGACCTTAGCTGTTAAAGTGGCGTTAAACCCCAATACAACCAACCAACCAACAAATTGCGATATTTATTAGATAGATAGATTGATTTATTTCTGTATAAAATATATGACATCATAAAAGCACTATACATGAGATTAAATGGACATGATAATGAAATTATGACAAACTATATTTAAATACAAAGGATGACACAAAAAAGGGATTATAAATCCCTTATTTCCATTGTGGTCCTTGAAATAATAATTAAAAAAAAAAGTGTGTCATAGGAGGACATGTCTCATAATTGAACAAAATCACAGTTAACTAAAAATGATTTATCGCAACTTATGACTATTTGAAATATGACTTGTCACAGTAAATGGCAATTTTCGAATAAAGACGCATTACAACAAATAACTTTTTAAACTGGATTTAAAAACAAGAAAGCTTTCAGTATCCCTGATTTGTTGGGGCAGTTCATTCCAGAGCAAAATCCCTCTATATGAAAAAGACTTTTTGCCAAAGCCTTTGACCCTTGGAATTGAAAAGCACCCACTCTCTTTGAAAAAATGTTCTGAGTCATCACTGTTGTCATTGACAGTTACTCTTAGTCTAGTACTGTATTGATGGCTGTCGCTGATAGGAGTGAAGTTTTCATGCATGTACGGAGGTGCTGTATTAGCATTAATCTTAAAAACACGGCACAGGGTTGTAAAGTCAACCCTTTTAGAAACAGATAACCAGCCTAGTTTTGAGAAATGTTCATTTTCAATGCGAGTTCTGAAATCAAGATTCAGTACAAATCTGATTAGTTTGTTTTGTGTGGTCTGCAGTTTATTTCTTAATGCCTGTGTAACTGAGTAAAACCACACTGTTGAAACATAGTCTAAGTGACACTGAATAAAAGACATAACCAGTAACTTCTTGGTATGATAAGACAAGAACTTTGCTTTTCTGTATAGAAATTTGAGACGTCCATTTGCTTTACATAGAACAGACCTGGCCTTGGATTCAAAAGAGAGGCTCTGATCTATGGTTGCTCCCAGGTTTTTTACCGATTCTCTAGCTTCAATTGATTGACCTTTGCATGAGACATTGAGCTTAGATTGGGTTTTGAGATTGTGTTTGGAACCAAATAGAATAGATTCAGTTTTGCCCAAATGCAAAGACAGTTTGTTACTTATTAACCATTCACTGACAGTTTCCAATTCAGAACTGAGTAATGATTCAATTTCATGAATATGTTTACCATGAACCAGGGTGGCAGAGTCGTCTTCATATAATAATAACTTGTGTTTAACGACAGCTGACATATCGTTAACGTAAACTAGAAAGAGAAGTGGACCTAATATCGAACCCTGAGGAACACCACATTCAATTTTAGCCTTGGAGAAAAATGTACCAGAGACATCCACTAATTGTTGCCAGTCAGACAGGTAGGAAGAAAACCAGAAAGACCAAGAGCTTTTAGTTTCATTAGAAGAATGGAATGATTGACTGTATCAAACGCTTTCTGAAGGTCAAGTAAAATCATCCCAACATAATTTCCTTTATCCATATGAAAACGAATAAAATCAGGAAGGTGAATAAGACAGGTTTCAGTCGAGAATTTACTCCTGAAACCAGACTGATACTTAACCCTTTACCACACAATGACGACTTTCAACGACCCTGAAAAAGAGAGCTTTTGAAAACATTGTGGGAAAAGGAGAAAATGCTGGTAACCAGCATTTTCTCCTTCTCCCACAATGTTTTCTATCCCATCAAAAAAAAATTGCATCATTTAAGCCACACTGAAATCGTCGTCTGCAAATGCCTTCAATTTGGACAAGACTGAAATTTTGTCGTCTGGTAAAGGGTTAAATAAAAGATCTTTTGATGTAAGATAATCATTCAGCTGGTCATAAACCACTCTCTAAAATTTTTGAAATAATGTTTAAAATAGATACGGGCAATAATTACCTACTTCAGTCTTATCATTTTTCTTGAATAAGGGAATGACACGAGTAGACTTTAAAGTATGTGGTCCACTACCCTGAATTAAAGATAGGTTGATTATAAGAGATAGGGGATAAGCAGTGATAGGGGCAGCGACCTTGACAAATCGTGCAGGGATACCGTCAAATCGAGTAGCTTTGAGTTTAAATCATTCAGGTATTTAAACACCTTATTCTCAGAAGCTAAGGCAAAGCTAAATTTATCAGGTTTAACACCTTTGGATGAATAAAATCTAAAAACGAAACTTTGGCCAAAATTTTTAACACTTTCAGGTAATTTTTCAACAAGTTTGGCTGCTAAAGATGTATAGAAAGTGTTAAACTTACCAGCCACTTTCAGTTTATCAAAACACACTTCAGAGTCAATATTCTAGCCAATACAACATGAAGGTTGACCTTGTTTGGATGGAAGCCCCAATTTCTTAAGGTGGTCCCATATAGACTTTGAGTCATTTGGATTACTTAAAACAGAATACTGAAATAGTTTTTCTTGGCATTAAGTACACATGACTGAGCTTCATTTCTAAGTCTTCTAAAAGCAGACAAACTTTCATCTGTTTTGTTCTTTTTGTAAACTTTAAAGGCAGTATCTCTGTCCTTAATGCACTTATTGATGTTTCTAAATTAAATTCTTATTCAAAGATTTGTCATCTGATTGGCCAAGATGTTCCGTCTCAACCAATTTGATTGCTAGCTCTAAAATTCAGAATTAGAAAAAGATTTAGAATACCAGAGGCACTGAGGGCTTTTTTTGTTGTTGTTGGAGTGTCCTTGTGCAAGACACTTCAGAACCCTAGCCTAGTACTGATGAAACCCTGGACATACATGATAATGTAATGTGGAATGACTGAAATATTGTTTAGCTCTTTACCAAACAATCCTGGGTTTTCACGACTCTGAGAAAGAAGCCTTTTGAAAACCTTGTGGGAAAAGGAGAAAATGCTGGTGACCAGCATTTTCTCCTTTTCCCACAAGGTTTTCCACCCTTCCAAGAACAAATTTCATTTTTTGAGTCACATTAATTTTGTTGTCTGCAAATGCTTTCAATTTGGACCAGTCTAAAATTTTGTTGTTTGGTAAAGAGTTAAAGATACATCTATATTCGTTTTTAGCCAGTTTTTTACCCTTCATCAAACTATAATCATTCTTGTATCTGCATGCCAAATGTTGCCCTGACAGTGGCAAGGTTGTATAGATTACAACCGTTAGAAAATGCATTTCATTTCGTTTTCTGGAGGCCATCAAAGAAACCAATTGTAATATTTCTGGTTTTAACATGAAAATTTCCTACATACCTATGTATTTATCCCTTACACCATTTACTGAATCTTTAACTATGTTTACACAACTGACTAAATTTTTCTCTCTGGCTGTAAGGATGTACATGTATCTTTAAAGCAGCATACACCACCATTCGATTAATCAACCATTGTGTTTGAAGGCCCTGCATGGCTCAGTGGTTAAGGTATAGGATTCATAATCTGGCAGTCTAGTTTCTCTAGGCAAGACACTTCAGAGCCCCAGCCAGACTTGCTTAACCCCTTTAACACACAGAAAATTTTAGACTCTTTCATATTGAAGGAATTTACAGAATGATAATTCAATGTTCTTAAAATGGAATTATTTGTCCTTGAATAGGGATAAAACATTGTGGGTAAAGAAGAAAATGCTGGTTACCAGCATTTTCTTCTTTTCCCACAATTTCAAAAACCTTCTTCCTCAGGTTGCTCAAGTCGGAATCTCATGCTAAAAATACTATTTTTAGCTCTGCTGTTTTCTAAGATGTCACGATATTCGTAGCCCTGGAGTCGTTGCCTACATCGTCCTTGTAGTTTGAAAACTTTGATATTGTACAATATCTCTGTTAATACTGAAAATATTTACTTCAGTCTTGGACAAGTTGTTCATGATCAAAAGGGAATCCCATACAACAGGGGCAGGTAACCATCAAAATATTCTTGACACAATTATGCCCCTTTTTAGCTTAAAATTTTTACTGAAATTCAAGCAGCTGCAGCTGAGCATTGGCACCCACATGTGGGGCTCTTGTTGTGTATCTGTTAACTAGAGTTTTTATCTCAAATGGCTACTTATGTAAAATCCCATACTGACTAACTTGAAGTGAAATCAACCTCATGGTTCTTGTTGCTGTGTCAACTTACTTTTGTTACAATTCTGTAGAAGATGGCAGGGCTGTTCATGTTAACTCTTTACCAAACGACAAAATCTTAGACTGGTCCAAATTAAAAGTGTTTGCAGACGACAAAGTAAACATGACTCAAAAATTTAAACGACTTTGGAAGAGTAGAAAACGTTGTGGGAAAAGGAGAAAATGCTGGTTACCAGCATTTTCTCCTTTTCCCACAGTGTTTTCAGAAGGCTTCTTCTTCGGGGTCGTTAAAACCAGGGATTGTTTGGTAAAGGGTTAAGTTAGATCAATACTGGTTAATTTGTATCAGAGTTGAAGATGTTTGAAATAAAAAGAAAGGACCAAAATGGACATAAGGCCACGACAAGCGCGGATCTTCAGCTGTTAAAGGTAGACTTGATAGGCCTTATAGTGGCCAAAACTAAACATTGTAGGTGTGAAAATGCATTTGAATTTAAATCATACCATTTAAAAGAATAGAAATTATTGTGAAGATGACAATCTGTTATTGAATGATAGCTCAAAGTGTAAGTAGCTGGCAGGAAAAATGAATGAGCCATGATCTAGCAATAGGGAGCTTAATGCATCTTCGTGATCCATGGTACCAAGCAAGCCATCACAAACTTACTGATCCATAATGTCCACTTTTTTTAACAACCAACTCAGTCATGAGATAGACTGATCCTTGGACATACAAAAAACTGACCAATAGCAAAAAGTTTCAGCCAAGGTCAGCCTGTGCTGACTGTGCAGGCTGACTTGGGTCGATACTTTTCGCAGATGCATTAAGCCCCCTTTTCACAGAGCACGGCTCAAATTTAAATTCATATAATGTTCACAAAAGATAGAGCAACTTGGCTTTTTTTTAAACAAAGTTTTCAAATTCATTTTTCTACCAACAACCAACACTTGGACCAACTGTGCAGTAACAGATTGTCATCTTCACAAAAATTTCCAGACTATAAGATGGTAGTTTGAAATTCAAATGCATCTTTACACCTGCATTATTTACTTTTGGCCATTATTGGGCCTTTAACCAAACAATTCTTTGCCTTTTACAACACTGTGGGAGAGGGTTTTAGAAAACATCATGTGAAAAGGAGAAAATGTGGACAGCACTTTTTTCCTTTACCAATGTTATCTACCTGCCCATTTCAAAGATAATCCAGTCATTTGACCTATGAGTCGCATTCAATTCGCTGTCTACAAAATGATTTTCAAAATGGACAAGTTGCGAATTTTTTTAATCTGCTCAAAAGTGAAAGTACCGGTAAGTAAGGTAGTCGAACAAATTTCAACAACAGAATCAAGTTAAATAATTTATTCTTACTTTTTTTTTTTAATAACAAAAAGATCTTCCCCAAATTCAGTACAAAAGAAAAGAAAAAGGACTCAGAAATGGATGTCATCTTCCCTGTTGAAAAAAAATGATGACGATTGCTACGAAAAGAAACAAGCTGCGTTTACCTTGCTATTGAAAACAAAAAAATGTGACTCAAAAAGAAAATGTGTGCAAGTTTGGAAAAAAAATGTACTTTATAAAATGAATAATCATGTGGTTCAGCAGACTTATTTTTGTTTCAATTTATTAAAATTTTAATATATTATTATGGTTTAAACTCCTTACCACATAATCTTTTATTTAAAAGACCTTGAGAAAAAAAGCTTTTTGAAAAAATTGTGGAAAAAGGAGAAAATGCTGGTTACCAGCATTTTCTCCTTTTTCCACAATGTTTTCTAACCTTTAATGGACAGATACCATCACTTAAGCTGCATTTTATCTATTGTCTGCAAATGCTTTCCCTTTTGACAATTACCTGCCAACAAAATTCTGGACTTGTCCATACTGAAAGCATTTACAGAAAGCAACTTCAATGTGGCTTAAATTTTGTGAATTTTCTACTTTCTCCAGATTGTTTTGAAAGAGCTTTCTTCCTTTTATGTTAACACCCATGATTGTATGGAAAAGATTTAGATAGGAACTATAATTTTGCTTATGTTATTCTTCTATGGAACCTATTTCATATATAACTACCAGCAGTGGACACTTTTTTGAATTTATCCAATTTTTCTACAATAATTTTTTTATGAAATAATGTATGTACCTAAAGACCTATTTTAACCCTTTACCAAACGATCCTGATTTCAAACGACCGCAATAAAGGTTTTTTTGAAAACACCATGGGAAAAGGACAAAATGCTGGTAACCAGCATTTTTTTTCTTTTTCACATAATGTTCCACTACCCTTTAAAAGACAAACTTGAGAAAATTTGAGGGTGAGGAAAAATATCCATACAAAAATTTAATACCATAGTTCATTTTACATTTTAATTACATCTCTGCTCTGCATTATTTGTGTCTTGAGTTTCATTTAGATTGCAACTATTCCTTTCACAACTCTGTTGTCATAAGTTTTTTAACCTAAACCATGTGTATATATCAATCCTTTAAAATTTAACCCTTAGGCTGCTAAGCACAACTCAAGGACCTTCTGTGGATGGTGTAGAGCAAGATCAGACTGCACAGAATGTGCAGTCTGATCTTGGATCTACACTGTCCAACAAGGAGATACCTCAGCAATAGCAAAATTTGTTCTTTTACTGTTGGCTTGAAAGTTTCATTTCACTTTTATTTTGCAGACTAAAGGTAAAAATACATTAGACATAACTATGTAGATAAAAAAATTGTTCAAAGTACGTAAATAATCAAAACCCATAGAAAGCCATATTTTGCCTACTGTAGACATTTTTTTTTTCATCTTACAGTAAACTACCTTTGCAAACATTGTGACAGAAGTAGAAAGTGGTCTACGCAACCAATTTCTCCTTTTGCCTCCATGATTTCAACTTGTATACAAGGGTAAAATTGTGCCAAACCCTGTGTTTCAACAATCCTGTGGGAATAGGCCTTTGAAAATATTGTGGGAAAAGGAGAAAATGCTAGTAACCAGCATTTTCTCCTTTTCCCACAATGTTTTCTATCCTATCAAAGAAAAATTGCATCATTTAAGCCACAATGAAATTGTCGTCTACAAATGCTTTCGATTTGGACAAGGTTAAAATTTTGTCGTTTTGTAAAGGGTTAATCCACTGTGTTAAAGACTGCAACTTAAATTGTGCATGGCTTCTGCAGGGAAATTCATTCAATCTTTAGCAAACTGCAAAAAAATAAAACTTTTTCAAAATTTACCACTAACTCAAGATAATCGGCCGATCAAAAAAGAAAATGCATTTATAAAACTATGTTTTAGGTAAAGAAAAAATAAATTTCACAAAAAAAAAATTTTACAAAAAATCAAGAATGTTCAAGAGGTTGATAAATTTACATTTTACAAAACGTGCATCTGTATGCATTTTCACATTTCCGCCCAAAATAAAATATAAAGCAGTCATCGAGTACCAAAACTTACACCTTTGTACTAGAATATGTAACTTATTTGTTTACATGCTTTTATGTTTTTATAAGTTTCTTTCAAAAAAGAAAAAACTACGAAAAAAAAATGTAAACTTCTAATTAACTATTTTAAACAAACTGTGAACATGCATTTTTGTCCCAAAAATTCAAAAACAAAAAAAGTCAATAAGTGACAATTCAAGTACAGAACAACAAAACTTACATACACTATGAAAAAGTAGAATTAACTCTTTCCCAAATGACAAAATTTTAGACTTGTCCGAATTCAAAGCATTTGCAGATAACAAAATAACTGGACTCAAAAATTGAAATTTGTTTTTGGAACAGTAGAAAACATTGTTGAAACTTGTATTCATGCAATATTGACTTAAGTGACAAAAGAATTTTACAGAAAACAGTTAAAAAATGTACAACCTTATGTACAAAATGTATTCCTCACTTTTGACATGCTTTCCATGTCTATATAGCATAGCTTCGAACTAATAACTCATATTTATTTGAATAAAACTTTTTTCTATGCTATACTCATTTATCATGAGACATCAATAACAAAATTATTTTAAGGTTATTAATGAAAAATAGTCACTTTCTAAAAAGTAAAAAATTGTGACTTTCAGTGAGAATAAAATTTGTTTCACAAAAAAAATCAAAAACAAAAACAAAGAAATACATGAGTGTACATCTATGACAATTATAAAGACACAAATTTCTAACAGTGTACAATCAATATAACAGAAACAAAGTCAACCTTATTATTATTATCAAAATTATTATCAGTATCATTTTTTCCCCTTGAAGTCTGTTCTTTGAAAACGGTCAAATGAATCAAGCAGCTACCTCTGTGTAGCACTCATTATTTCAAATTCCAAATCTAAGATATGAATGTATCAGACCCTTTTTTAAACAACCACCTGTCACAGGACACCAGTCTTGTTTTTCACACTTGGCTGGCTGTGACAGGTTTGACTGTATTTGTTGCTATGACCGTACATACCTTCCCTGCCATATTGAATAACTTAACTGGCAATATCTCACAAAGCACAGCGATCTCTAAGCATGAATACGATAAAACCTCAATGATTTGATGAAAGAATGACAGAATGCAGTCTGAATTATTTGGTGTTGATACAGATATGAGATATGTACCTTTATTGTTAATTTTCACCTAACTCCCTTCTGTATTGGTTCAACCAATTAAACATCACATGTTAGAGGTAGTGTGTAAATATTGAACAGTCTTACATAGTATATCAATAGTTTACTTGCGACAGGTTTGAAACACTGAGATTTCACCGTATTCTCGTTACAACATCCATGCAAATACGAACATTGCCCTATACAACTTGTTTCTATGGCAAAATCTGCCATGTTTGCCACTGTAACAAACTTTTGGCATATTCTTAGCTTTTTCAGTTGAAAGATTCTTTTTACTTTCTTCTGATGACTGGAATGTGTCTATACTGTTTGGAGAAGTCAGCATGAAGTATGAAAATGAAGCACAAAATACATGCAGAGCAATGTTCAGCAAAACAACATGGTAGTTAATCCTTCTAGGGCTGGATAAACACATCTGACATGAAACTAAAAATAAGACTTAAAAAACTGTAATTTCAAGGTTGCTTTTATTTAGAATGTTGCACCGAAGTGGACATTGTAGATCAAAGATCAGACTGCACATTTCATGCAGTCTGATCTTTATCTACAATGGCCACAAAGGCAACAATAGTTGTGATAGGCAACTCTCTTTTAAATTTTGTTTGTTCTTACCCTTTGGCTTCTAAATAATCAAGTTCAACTTTTCATGAGGTCTAAACATAGGTTTTCAAAATGCCTGGAGATGACTTTGGTTACGTTTAGCATCAAGTGACTGATCTTGTAGACCTAGGATCAGACTGTACGTTCTGTGCAGCCTGAAAGTGTTATACAGTGTTTACAAAACAACTATTTAACCCTTTACCACACAATGACGCCTTTTAACGCCCCTGAAAAAGAGGCCTTTTGAAAACATTGTGGGAAAAGGAGAAAATGCTGGTAACCAGCATTTTCTCCTTTTCCCACAAAGTTTTCTACCCTATCAAAGAAAAGTTGCATCATTTGAGCCACTATGAAATTGTCGTCTGCAAATGCTTTCAATTTGGATAGGTCTTAAATTTTGCCGTGTGGTAAAGGGTTAAGTCATTATTGACAGCAAGAGTTCAACCACAAATTCACTTTTTTTCACTAGGCATGTGTGCAAATTTCCAATTCATCAAAATATGAAATGTATCTCCATAAATTATACACGCTTTTGTTTATTTTCTACTACAAATATATTATCTTTTTTGTAAATCAATAATTAAAAAAAAAAAAAATACATCTAACACAAAACTTTGTTCATGCAAATCTAATTGTGTATATAAACGAACCACGAAGATCTCAGCCGTGCCTTTTTTCCTGAACACTGCTCTATTTATACACAATTTTTACACATATCAGGTGGTATGTTCCCTACATAATGATTGAAAAAAAAAAAAATCACACATATCTTGAGGTAATGAAATCCACTGCTCTGATAATCAATCTTTTTCTCTTCAGAAAAAAAAAATTGGTGTCTCATGTTTAAATTCCATTTTTAAATCATGAGATTCCAAGACAATCTTTTCAATTTTCATTTCTCATTAAAGTCGCCGAACTTTTTTGCTATCTTGTCGAAATTTCCATGTGAAAATCATCAATCAATAGAACTTAAGAAATCAGGGACTTAACTCTTATTTCAGACAACGAAATTTTAGACTTCCATATTGAAAGCAATGTGGTTTTACCCTTTACCACACAATCGCGCATTTTAACAATCCCAAGAAAAAACCTTTTGAAAACATTGTAGGAAAAGGAGAAAATGCTGGAAACCAGCATTTTCTCCTTTTCCTGCAATGTTTTCTACCTTATCAAAGGCAAATTCTATCATTTAAGCCACATTTAAACTTTTGTCAGCGAATACTTATAGTTTGGACAAGTCTAAATTTTTGCTGTGTGGAAAGGAGTTGCATGGCTGGATTTTACTTTGAAAGAGATGAAAACATTGTGGGAGAAAAGGAGAAAATACTGATCAAAATGCTTGTTACCAGCATTTTCTCCTTTTCCCCACTTCATTTTTGGATTGCCTTCTCTCATTAAAACATGGAATTGTTTGGAAAACACGGTGAGATATGGAGAGCTATATCTGTTCATTGAGGTATAGATATTAAACCCTTATCCTGCTAAACAACTAAAAATGAAATTTTCAACTCGATAGTAAAAACCCAAATATTGCTATTTCAAAGGTATGTTTCGGGGAATAACATCTCCTTATCAGACAGTGTAGATCCAAGATCAGACTGCATGTTCTGTGCAGTCTGATCTTGCTCTACGCTGTCTGCAAAGGGTCAGTGAGTCACGCTTAGCAGCCTAAGGGTTAACTTCTTTAAACATTAGAGCCATGCTCTGTGAAAAGCGGGTTTAATGCATATACAAACAGGATTAAAACTTTTTGCTAGTGGTCAATTTTCAGCATATCAAAGTACCATTCTGCCTCGGGATTCATTGGGTTGAAAGACAAAATTGATTTTATGGATTCATAGTTATAATAATGACTTGCGTTGTGTAATGCACCACAATAGATGCATTAAACGCACTTTTGCCAGAACCTGGCCTATTCAAAACAAAAGCTCACGATGGAATTCCTTGCAATGTAATACGAACAGAGTACAACACAGTTCTGTTTCTCAAGTCTCTTAGCCCTACCAGGAAATTTGACAAAGCCCGGCTCTAAATACAGATTATAAGATACTAAGTACTTCAATGGATGACTTGAACATGTTTCTACTTAGCTCTTTACCACACAAAATTTTAGACGGATCCAAATTCAAAGCATTTGCAGAGGACATATTAAATGTTACTCAAAACATAAAATCTATCTTTCATAGAGTACAAAACATTGTGGGAAAAGGAGAAAATGCTGGTTACCAGCATTACTGCTTTTCCCACAATGTTTTCAAAAGCTTTCTTTCTCAGGGTCGTTAAAACTCAAGATTGTGTGGTAAAAGATTAAAGGTCGTACAATTTCCCCTGATAAGAGAAAAAAAAAAATTACACTGAGGTAAAATGAAAACAGTATTTGATTGTTCAAATGAGGTCCAGCAACGACAAGGATTAGGGGGAGGGACCTGTTTCTCAGCGCTTTACCACACAATCCTGAGTTTAACGTCCCTGAGGAAGAAGGCTATTGAAAACATTGTAGGAAAAGGAGAAAATGCTGGAAACCAGCATTTTCTCCTTTACCCACAATGTTTTCTACTCTGTCAAAGATAGAAAATCATCATTTCAGCAACATTTATTTTGTCGTCTGCAATTGCTTTCATTTGGTCGAGTCTAAAATTTCGTCATTTGGTAAGGAGTTGCACTACATGTTATTGTGTATACTTCTTCCACAATTGATGTTCATGTAACATGTTTATATGTAATTGTCGTTTCGAAAAGAAGTGAAGGAAACTGTAGCACTTTGTAAAGCAATTAACTTCTTATACTACCGTTTTAGTCTCGAAAAATTGTACATAAGAAGAATAATTGCAAATCTAGACCACGAAAGCATCCGGCAAAACTTAACTCTTTACCACACAGCAAAATTTTATACTCGTCAATATTGAAAGCATTGCAGACGACAGATTAAATGTGACTCAAATGATGGGATTTACCTCTGAAAGGGCAGAAAACAATATAGGAAAAAGAGAAAATGCTGGTTACCAGCATTTCCTCCTTTTCCCACAATTTTTTCAGAAGCCTTTGTCCTCAAGGTCATTAATAGTCGAGATTAAAAGGTAATGGATTAAACAATACTGCCTTATTATTCATAGAGATAGCAAATGCTAATCTATTTTTATCCACTGTGAAAGAACGATAAAATACGCTACTCGAAAGAAGTGATGATACATATTCACCAGTTTTGATCCTGATTAGCGATATGACAATGCGAAAAACTCTCTGCGAAGTTTGACAGACAGAATAAAAATTGATATCACTAACCCTTCTCTTCGCTAGATCTGTTCTCCATAGACTATAAAACTTTGTGCTTTTAGACTTGCAGCCAACCTTACCACTTTACCAGATGACAAAATTCTAGCGTTGTCTAAATTGAAAGCATTTACAGACGACAATTTCAATGTGGCTCAAATGGTGAAAATACTGGTTAACCTCTTTAGCACTCAATCCCGACTTTTAACGACCATGATGAAGAAGGCTTTTGAAAACATTGTGGGAAAAGGAGAAAATGCTGGTTACCAGCATTTTCTCCTTTTCCCACAATGTTTTTAAAAGGATTCTTTCCCACGGTCATTAAATTCGTCATTGTGTGGTAAAGGGTAAAACCAGAATTTCATTGCCCCTACATGAGTTTTATAATCTACAGAAGATACATTTGACTACAAAGGTCTAGATTATATACACATATTACTTTATGCTGTTGTTTACCAAATACGTCATTAACTTGTTTATATCATATGTGCTTGTTTCTAATATTCTCATGCTTATCAATACAGTGTAAATTCACGACAAAATGAGTCCCTCCCCCTCAAAAAAATACAAATAATTCTTCAAAGTTTAAATTCAAGTATGACCAAAAGGTCAGAATTATCAATGTTTTCAATTTATCCACAAGTCACTTGAAACTTTTGTATGCTTTTAACCCTTTACAATACAAGCTCAAATTTTTCAACCCTGAGAAAAAAGGCTGTTGAAAACATTGTGGGAAAAGGAGAAAATGCTGGTAACCAGCATTTTCTCCTTTTCCCAAAATGTTTCTACCCTTTTAGACAAAAATCCCACCATTTAAGCAACATTTCATTTGTCGTCCACAAATGCTTTCAATCTGTACCAGTCTATAATTTGATCATATGGTAAAGATTTAACCCTCAACCAGAAGACAAAGACTTGTAGACTTGTCCAAACTGAAAGCATTTGTAAATGACAAAGTCAATGTGGCTCAAGTGATGAGATTTCTGTCAGAACTGGTAGAAAACAGTGTTGGAAAATATTTTTAAGCGCTTTAATCCTCAGAGTCAATAAAACACAGGATTTTTTGGCATAATCACACATTTGAAAGTTCCAGATTTTTCTGTAGCCCACCATTTTGTCGATGATTCTGCACTGTTTACATCTCAGATGATGCGACGTTAATATTTACACTATAAGCTGTAATGATGTTGAATTCAGGATTTATCAATTAATTGATTGCTCTTTAAAGACCCACCAGCAACAGAAAGTAAACAATTCAAGGGTCAAGCTGCAGGCAAATTTGAATCATACCATTTGAAAGTATTTACTGTAAAGGTGGACATTATTCCGGGTCTACAATTTTGCAAATGACAAAATACTGGCCTTACACATGTTTATTTTTCCGCGGTAACTATTATCACAATTATCATTCAATTTTCAAATCTCCATTTTAAGTTCGATGAAACATATTTAAATGTCGTAAATTGGCAGTATAAACCACCACTAGACTGGTATTCTGGTTGACTTTGATGAAAAAAAGCACTTATTAATGTTGACAAGGCTCCCTGTCAATCGCTCCCCCTTGACCCGGTGTCTAGCTAAAATATGCTTTAGTCTAGCTTAAATTTACGCAGGCAGTTTTTATCAATATGCGAAAACCGCAAAGATTTCCACAACGCGAGCATTTCCGGTTGTACAATATGTTATTATCATCAGTCTGAGAATGTGTTACAGAATGGTCTATCAAAGCTGCCAACTGTAATTCTTGTTTAACAATTCTTTTTTTTGTCAGCAACAGTAAGTTTGACAGACTACAGTGCAATACATTGTCATACAAAAAATATTATCAATACTTTTACATGGTATGAATTGAATCTGCCTGCATTTTGACTCCAATGGTGTTTACTTTTGGCAGCTAGTGGGCCTTTAACTCATTCTGATCCTTGTTCATGTCAAGTTTATTCTTATTTCCATCCATGTTAAATTTTATTCTTAGTTCCGTTTAAGTCAATGAAATGATGAATCCTGACCACTGTCAGGGATATGTGGAGGTATTTGACCAATGAACTGAGCCAGACATTCACAGACTTTTATTCCTGCACCACACATGATCAATTTTTAACAACCCCAAGAAGGAAGGCTCTTGAAAACATTGTGGGAAAAGGAGAAAATGCTGGTAACCAGCATTTTCTCCTTTCCCCACGAAGTTTTCAGTCCTTACACTCACAGTTTTCATAATTTGAGCAACATTTAGTGCCAAATAATTATATAAATTTGACCTATTTGGTCTGCCGAAAATACAACCCATTAGAACTCCGAGGGAAGTCTACCTTATCAGCTTGACAACAATTGGCCGGTATAGATTGAAGATCAGATTGCACGTTCTTTGCAGTCTGATCTTGATTTATGATATCAACAAGGTCCCCTGCTTTTTGCTTCCCATGCTACGGTACTAATCATGTATATAAGTCAGTTGTGATGGCAAATTTATCAGTCAAATACCCCTACCTATAAGCCATGCTCTGTGAAAAGGGGCTTAACGCATCTGCAAAAACTATTAACCTGTGCAGTCAGTGCAAACTGACCTGGGTCCATACTTTTTGCTACTGTTAAATTTTCTGCATGTGAAAGGACTATTCTACTTCCTGATTCAGTTGGTTATCAGATAAAATAGATTTTATAGATCCATAATTATGTGATGACTGGCTTAGTATAATGTATCAAAGAGACCCATCAAACCCCTTTTGGCAGAGTGATACTTATATAAAAAATGTTTTACTGGCACTCAGTTGTGTGGACAGTCTGACCTCTATTCTATAAAGTGTACAATTCTGATACATACAATCATTTACTGTACAAAAATCTACTCCTCATTCCTTTGTCCTTTTTTCAAAATCCATTCCTTCCTCCGCTCCTAATTGTTTTTTCCATCGACATGCTTATTTTGCATACTTTTCTCTTTAACTCTTTACGAGATGACAACATTTTTCACATGTCCATTTTGAAGGCTTTTGTAGACAACAAAATTTTCAATTTATTGTGTCCCCTGGTAACGAGTTAGCATCATCATAAAACACCAACAACTCTAGGTCCTTATACAGACTTTAATATACTCTGTACCACCTTCTTGAACTCTTTACCTCATGAACAAATTTCAGACTTTCCTACTTGAAAGCATTTGCAGACAAAAATTTATATGAGACTCAAATAATGGAATTTGTCACTGATACAGTAGAAAACATTGTTGGGAAAGGAGAAAATGCTGGTTACCAGCATTTTCTCCTTTTCCCACAATGTTTTCAAAAGGCTTCTTCCTCAGGGTCGTTCAAATTTTGGAGTGTGTACTAAAGAGTTAAGTACCATAAACTATTACACAAAATTAAGGACAACAGCAACGCTTGAACAAACTACCTCTGCCATACACTACAGCCAAAAATCTTGGGCCCCCTGTTCACCATCCATTCTTTATAACATTCTTAGTCTAACTCTCATAATTTTCAAATTTTGAAATAACCTAATTTCTGATTGGCTAAAAAATTTCCTTCTGCCAATCAGAAAATGTGTTAACTTTCTAAAATCTACAATAAGACTAAGGATGCGATCCAGAATGGTTTGTGAAAATGGCCACTGAAGTAGATCCTTCCTTCTGTCCACCCAAAAAAAGGAGTTCATCACAAAATTTAAAGGAAAAAAAAATCACAAAATAAACATACACTTTTCTACTACCAACATTCAGTTCTAGATACACTGTAGTCATTCAACCAGAGTTTCACTAGTATACAGCACTGTGTTAAAATGCACTACAAGGAAATAAACAAGAGAAAAGGAAAGCATGGGTAAAGATCAAAGATGGATGAAGAAATGTTGCAGTAATACTGAAATTTGGGGGAAAAGGTAGTTTTTCTGTTTTAATTTGGAAACGTAGGTAATATCATATTGGATTCTTTTATCTCTTTTTAAAAATCTCTGTTTCATCAGCAAAATCTACAGTCAGCAAAAAAGTACCTAATATTGACATTTGTCTGTTGCAAGTTTTTAGTTTTTGCTACTTCCTGAGTGTTTTTGTTCAACAAATTACCATATGCAGACATCTTTTATCATTCTACATTTTCTCCTTTCTCCACAATGTTTTCTGCAAATGAAATGAACCTTAAATTTTATCCTCTGGTAATGTGCTTAATTATTATCACAGAATGGCAATTTCAACTTCATCTCCTCCTCCTTCATATAAGCATACCTTAAAATAGCTAACGGGACCTTCTGAAACATTGTGACAAATGGAAAATATCCTATTTTTCCACTCACAGCAATGTTTTCTAGTGTACAGTCTTATCAATATTTCCATTCTTCAACTATTTCAGATAATTCCATTGATACTATAGTTAATATCCCTGTATTTACCATTTTTCTATTTATATTTCTCATTCAAAATTCACTTATTGAGGTTCAACTTTAGATCTCTGATTTGGGTGTAGATGAAAGTGAAAGAAAATATATTTACAAAATATATCTAACA
This sequence comes from Hippopus hippopus, assembly GCA_946811185.2. NCBI lineage: Eukaryota > Metazoa > Mollusca > Bivalvia > Cardiida > Cardiidae > Hippopus > Hippopus hippopus. The sequence continues at coordinate 27,851,604 of OX328113.1, forward strand.
ATGAAAATGTTCCATTCTCCAATAGTTAAGATCTCCACCCATGACTGCCCTCATTTCTTATACACTTTCTTATGACATAAAACTTCACAATGTTATTTTCAATCATTACCTCCTGCAAATATGTCTCACAGCAGATCCCTTTTGAAAACATTGTGGCTAAAACAGATTTTGCTTGTAACAAGCAAACTTCTCCTTTTACCACTTTTTTTTTTTTTCAAGCAATTCATATATTATCACTTTATCAAACAAATCCCTTTTTTAACAACCTTGTGGATGGATCTAGAAACTATTGCTGGAAAAGGAGAAAATGAAGGACAAAATTATAGTAACCAGTATTTTTACCTTTTCCCAAAATGTTTTCACCCATTTAGAACCAAATCCCAGCATTTGCTCCACATATAATTTGTCAAGTGCTGTGAATTTGGACAGGTCTAAAATTTTGTTGTTTGGTAGAAAATTAAATTGCAACCCATGCTAATAAATGATTACTTCGACACATTTCAAAGTCATTTGGTGCATATTATTGTTTCAGGAGGTAATGGATTAAGAAAACTTTGTTCCATGTGCTCTATTTCAGGTTGTCTCAAAGCAATCAATTACTAATCAATGATTTTTTTTCTTTACACCTTCTTTTTGGAATTCAAATCACAACAATGAATATTAATGCACGTTTATTCATGCAATTCAGATTTTTTTAATGCATACGGCAATATTCTTCAAATGGAATCAAGTTCAAAATGATAGTTAAGTTGGGATTTTAGCCCCCTTTTTTTTTTCTCTTTTTCCCTACATATAAAGATGTGATGTCATCCATATCTACATGTGGACAAAATTCATTTTCATTAAAGATTTTTTTCGTTTTGTTTAATTATCTATCATATAATAATGAATTTCTTGATATGGATTGGATACATCTTTCAAAACAATGCTGAAAAGGAAGATTTTGTCCTTTTCCCCTTTCTTAATGCAAAGGAAAATAATCAGAGCATTTGAGACAACCCCTAAAGAGATACAACAGTTTGAAATTTGTACAAAAATGTGTTTGTTTCTCTCTGACAGATTTTTCTCATGCTCAAGCGTAGAATTCTTTTTCGGGCGCTTTTGTGTACTGATAGTTCGGATACTTCTGTTCTTCAAGTGGGTAACTACCCTCATCTTTCTTCCGCATGCGGTAAACAACGAACATCACAAGTAAAACTATGCATAGTAGCCCAACAACAGTTGCTCCAATTATAGCTGTAAAAAATAGAGTGGATACCTTATTAAATTTTTACAGAACGACAAAATTTTGATCACAATACAAAGAAGTTGCAGGCCACAAATTAACTGTTGCTAAAATGATGGAATTTGTCTCTGGAAGGCAAGATATCATTGTGGGAAAAGCAGAAAATGCTAGTAACCAGCATTTTCTCATTTTCACACAGTGCTTTCAAAAGGCTTCTTCCTCAGGGTTGTGAAAAAGCAGAATTGCGTATTAACCAAACTAGAGCTGTCACTGAATGTGACTTTATACCCCCACCAGCGCTTTGACAGTATTTTGTACACAGACAGACACACGGACAGACACACTGACAGACAGGCTGATTCCAGTATACCCCCGAAAACATTCGTTTTGCGGGGGTATAATGACAACATTTTGGACTGGACCAAATTGAAAGCATTTGCAGACTACAAATCAAACGTTGCCTAAATGGTGATTTCTGTATTCGATAGGGTAGAAAACAATGTGACAAAAGGAAAAAAAAGCTGGTTACCAGCATTTTCTCCTTTTCCATCAATGTTTTCAAAAGGCTTCTACCTCAGGGTAGTTAAAACTCGGGATTGTGTGGTAAAATGTTAAAGAATTAACTCTTTACTACACAATCCCCACTTTTAACGACCCTGCAAAAGAAAGCTTTTGAAAACATTGTGAGAAAAGGAGAAAATGCTGGTAGCCAGCATTTTCTCCTTTTCCCACAATGTTTACTATCCTTCCCAAAACATAGTTTGATTCTTGAGTTGCATTTATTTTGTCATCTGCAAATGATTTCAATTTGGACTAGTCTAAAATTTTGTGATTTAACTCTTTACCACACGACAAAATTTTGGACTGGTTGAAATTGAAAGCATTGGCAGATGACAAAATAAATGTGATTCAAAAATTGAAATTTGTTTTGGGAAAGGAAGAAAACATTGTGGGAAAAGGAGAAAATGCTGGTTACCAGCATTTTCTCCTTTTCCCACAATGTTTTCAAAAGGCTTCTTTATCAGGGTCGTTAAAAGTCGGGACTGTGTGGTAAAGAGTTAACTCTATCGAATGACGAAATGTTAGGGTTGTCAAAATGGAAAGCTTTGCAGACAAGAAATTAAAGGTATCTCAAATGATAGAACTCCAGTTTAACAGTAGAAAATATTGTAACAAAAAAAAAAAGGACAAAATACTAGTTACCAGCATTCTCTCCTTTTTCTACAATGTTTTCAACAGGCCTCTTTCACAGGATTCTTTAAACTCGGGATTGTGTGGTAAAGAGTTGAAACCACCATGTCTATCACAGTTTCCTCACTGCCTTACCTCTACATCTCATCCCCATTATACTGGTTTATTTTTTTGATTGATTGAGTGTTGTTTGGGCAAGTTTCAAATTATTTCAAACATATTACAGCCACAGCACATTTGCTAATGCCTGTCCTGTGTTTCACCAGTATCAGGCCATGGCTCTAAAGCCTCTTGCCTAAGAATACTTCAAAGAAAACCCAGCAGCCAAAGAGAGAGAGTGGGTCCATATTCATCAACCATTCTAAACAGCATTCATAGTCTACTTTCTAAATTTAGAAAGTAGCACAAGGCTTAATAGTTCAGCTAATCAAAAACTGAATTATTTAGAAAATAATTCTTTATCAAAAGACAAAATTTTAGACATTTTCAAATTGAAAGCACATAAAGATGTCAAGTTAAATGTCACTATAAGATTGAAATTTGGAATGGTTGAAACTGTGGAAAAAGGAGAAATTCTGGTTACCAGCATTTGCTCCTTTTTCAATAATGTTTTCAAACAGCTTCTGGTTAAAGGTCGTTAAAACTGGGGATTGTTTAGTAAAGGGTTAACAAAATTTTTAAGAATTAAACTAAGAAAGCAATTTAGAATGTTAAGTTTGTATTTTCTACTCCATTTAATCTGATCTTGACCTTTATGATGAATACATAAGTAGGCATATAAATAGAACTCCAATTATTATTATTTGGAAAGTTACGGAGGTACAGGTAAGCAATTTAATTTGCGCACACTGTACGAAATATTTCCATGACTATTCAGAACATATGCCAAAGGCAGCCCCATGCAATGCAAAGGGTAAAAATAGAATTTTAATTATGTAAATGATGATGACCTGAGTCAGGTTACATTAGAATAAGGCAATGCAAGTTTTGAACCTACAGCCGATAAACTGCCAATAATACACCTTTACCAACACTCCACACAAGAAACCTATGACCTGAAAGTAAGATTTTGAGAGGCTCACCTGCTAATAGGCCTGGCTGTGCCAGCATAGTGGCCTCTTCTGTTCTAATACGATGGTCCCCATGTCTCTGTGATTCTTTATCATTTATAGAGTTGGTTTCTTCCTCTTCTTCCTCCATTGTAGCTTCGTCATCAATGTCAATTGGATCTGTGAGTAGACACAACTAATTATCGACTGATTGATTGTTGGTGTTTGACGCCATTGTTACCATTTTTTTCAGTTATATCATGGCGGCCAGTGCAACCATCTGTGCTTTCCTGGAGTCTCTTATACCAGTACTCCACACGATTTTCTTTTCAAGCCACTGGCTGCTTTCCCACGTAACCATCGTCGAGAAAATGGTCAGTGGTGGGAACGAATGAATCCTGTTGCAATAACTATCATCAATCCTTGGAAGGATATTGGCCAAGCACAATTAATTAAATCCTTAAGGTACTAGATCCCTAATGGAAAACAGATATTTCCACTATAATATTATCCTAAAAAATTTGCTATCAATAAAAATGAGTATTATTGTACTACTTTAACTGAGCACTTTTTCCTTTTTTTCCTTCTTATATCATTTATAAATCTGAAACCACCATATTCTCATTACAAAGGGAGATAATAATTACCTCGCTTTTCAGGAAACTAACAAAAGTATCAACAATTTCAAGATAGACATCAAAGGAATTTCTGGACAGTTAAAACTGTGCAAAAGTATTATATCAGTATAAATCCTTATTTATCAACTAACAAGAAATTTTATTCCTTGTCGCACTAGAAGCGTCAGGGGAGTTCTACCTTAATCTATGATAAATCCGATCACTCAAGCATTATCTAAATTGTCATCAACATTCAATTTCTTTCTGGAAAATTCTAAAATTCTGTTGTGATGGAAAACATTGCCGGAAAAGGAGAAAATGCTGATAACCAACAATTTCTCCTTTTTTCCCACAATGTTTTCTGATCTATCAAAGACATATACAATCATTAATTTTGAGCCAAATTTCATATGTTGTCTGCAAATGCTTTCAATTTAGACAAGTCTAAAATGTCATGATGTGGTAAAGAGTTAATCTTCAACCAAACCCTTTATTTTAGAGAGCCAGAAGAAAACTGCTTCTGGACAAAGGAGAAAATGCTGGTAGCCATCATTTTCTCCATTTCCTACAACACTTTCTACCATACCAAAGACAAATTTCGTCAATTTAGATGAATTTATTTGTTGTATGCAAATGCTTTCAAATTGGACAAATCAAACATTTTGTTGTCAGATAAAGTTTTAACCCTTATCCCGCTAAATAAATGAAACTTTCAAGCCCATGGTAAAAACCAGAATAATGCCATTGTTTTTTAAGAGAAGAGTATCTCCCAATTGGACAGCGTAGATCCAAGTCTGATCTTGATCTACTCTATCAGCAACAGGTCAGTGAGTCACGTTTAGCAGCCTAATGGTTAATCATTTTAGCACACAATCACAAGTTTTAACTACCCAAAGGAAAAGGACTTTTGAAAGCTTTAACCCTTTCCCAAACATGACCCTGAAAAAGAAGCCTATTGAAAACATCGTGGGAAAAGGAGAAAATGCTGGTAACCAGCATTTTCTCCTTTTCCCAAAATGTTTTCTACCCTCCAAGAACAAATTTCAATTTTTGAGTCTCGTTATTTTTGTCGTCTGCAAATGCTTTCAATTTGGACCAGTCTAAAATTTTGTCGTTTGGTAAAGAGTTAAGGGAAAAAGAGAAAATGCTGGTAACCAGCATTTTCTCTTTTTCCCTTAACTCTTTACCAGACGACAAAATTTTGGATTTGTCCAAAATGAACGCATTGCAGACGTCAAAATACATGTGACTCGAAAATTTAAATTTGCTTTCAGAAGGGTAGAAAACATTGTGAGAAAAGGAGAAAATGCTGGTAACCAAATGCTGGTCGTTAAAAATCGGGATTGTGTGGTAAAGAGTTAAAGCTTTCAAAAGCCATCCCTTCGTCACACCATGGTTTTGTTTGATAGTGAGTTACGCAGGTAAAGACAAAAACAAAAATTACGTACCAACAACAACATCAATTCTGTTATCAGGTTCTTCTTCGGACTCGACATCATATCCATTTTTACTATCTGGAATCTTAACGCCAACTGTCTTAACTGTGGTACTTGGTTCTGAAAAGAAAAAAAAAAATGACTTATTGATTGTATGGTGTTTAATGCTGTTTTTAACAGTATTTCAGTAATATTAAGGCAGGCAGTACACCTATCCATGCTTTCCTGGAGTTTCTGTAACCAGTACTTCACACAAAATTCTTCCCCAGCTACTGGCTGTTTTCCCACATAGGAATCATTGATACAGTGATCAGCGGTGAGAGAGAAATGAATCCTGTTATAATGACTATAATCAGTGCTTGGAAAGAAATTGGTCAAGCCAGGGATTCAAACAAGCTCACCCTTATTCTCAAGTCCTGTACGCTACTGACTGTGCTTCAGGGGCGTGACGACAAGAAAAGAGAACTGACAATTAAGAGTGGAAACAACAAACACTCTCATTTCGGATTGGCACTTAGACAAAACAGATTTGAAATTGTAGTACACATTTACTTTTATCCCTCCCACGGTGATAAAATTTCTGTTTTTGCTTAAGGTTTCCGTAAGTTTTTGTGCATATTTGTTTTTATTCAAGTTTTGTAAGTCAGTCACTGAAAGTTGCCTCAATTTGCCTTAATCCATTTCCACACAATTCTGAGTTTCAAGGACCCTAAGAAATTAGACTTATGTTTAAAACAGTGAGGGAAAAGAGAAACTAGCATTTTCTCCTTTTCTCACCATGTTTTCTACTCTATCAAAGACAAATCCCATTATTTGTGCCATATTTATTATCTGCAAATGCTTTCTATCTGAACAAGTCTGGATTTTTGTTGTGTGGTAAAGAGTTAACCCTTTACACCACAATCCTGAGTTTTAATGACCCTACGAAAAAAGGCATTTGAAAACACTGAGAAACAAGAGCGGCAAATTGTCGCAAGATACGCCCGTCCCACCACCAGTTGTCGAGGGGGTATAATAATCGTAAAGGGCAGGTAATGCAACAAACATGTTTACCAAAGTCTCAAGTCAATTTGACTTCAAGTCGACAAAGTTCCGGACAAGCAAGAAATACTGTAAAAATGAAAATCAAAATGGAATTACTCAAAATCCGCACTAGGTAGAGTTATTGTTCTTGCGCACTGTACTCCGTAATATTGCAACAAACATGCATACCAAGTTTGAAGTCACTCTGACTTGAGATGACAAAGTTATATTCCGGACAAGCACTAAATGCTGTATAAATGACGATCAAAGGGAAATAACTCAAAATTTGTGCTAGGAAGAGTTATGGTTCTTTTGCACTGCACTCCGTAAATTTTCAACAATCATGCATACCTAATTTGAAGATGTTCAGACTAGAGATGACAAAGTTATATTCCGGACAAGCAGAAAATGCTGTAAAAATGACGATCAAAGGGAAATAACTCAAAGACAGCACGAGGTTGAGTTATGGTTCTTTTGCACTGCACTCCGTATTATTGCAACAAACACAAATGCCATGTTTCAAGTCAATCGGACTGGAGATGACAAAGTTATGCTCTGGACAAGCAGAAAATGCTGTAAAAATCACGATCAAAGGGAAATAACTCAAAAATAGCATGAGGTAGAGTTATGGTTCTTTCGCACTGCACTCCGTATTATTGCAACAAACACACATTCCAAGTTTCAAGTCAATCAGACTGGAGATGACAAAGTTATGCTCCGGACAAGCAGAAAATGCTGTAAAAATGACGATCAAAGGGAAATAACTCAAAGACAGCACGAGGTAGAGTTATGGTTCTTTCGCACTGCACTCTGTATAATTGCAACAAACACACATGCCAAGTTTCAAGACAATCGGACTGGAGATGACAAAGTTATGCTCCGGACAAAGAACTGGACGCCGCCCGCCCGCCCGCCGGGACGGACGCCCGCCCAGACGCCCACCCGCCCGTATGCCATGGGTGATCCCATAATACGTCCCGTCTTCGACGGACGTATAAAAAGGAGCAAATGCTGGTAACCAGCATATACTCTTTTCCCCATAATGTTTTCTACTCAAAAGGTAAAAATTTAGCTTTTGGGTCACATTTAATTTGCCATTTGCAAATGCTTTCAATTTGGACCAGTCCAAAATTTTGTCATTTGGAAAAGAGTTCAGTGACAGTGACCCTTGACATTTGTTTTGTTGTCTGCAGTTGCTTTTAATTTGAACTTGTCTAAAAAATTGTCGTCTGGTAAAGATTCATGTAAAATAAATAGTTTTAACCTTAAGGCTGCCAAGTGTAACTCACTGACCTTTTACAAACAGTGTAGATGAAGATCAGACTGCACAGAATGTGCAGTCTGATCTTGGATCTACACTGTCAGATACGGAGATATTTTTCCCTAAAACGTATCTTTGAAATAGCATATTTGGGTTTTTACTATTGGCTTGAAACTGTCAATTCAATTATTTAGCCGGGTAAAGGTTAAATAAGTCACCTACCAAACTGATTACAATTGGGCGTTTCTGGCTTGTTCTTCATACTTCCTATGATCTCATTACCAAACTTGTCGACGCACCAGCACTCTGAACCCTGACACTGAATGGGCTCATACATCCCATCCAGGGTGCATGTGGGCTTGTAGGCACCCAGTAGTCCCTGACTGTGTTGCACAAGTTGGAAAACACAGGTGCTCAAATTCTCTCCTGAAAAATATAGTTGCAGGAAAATAAGAGCAAGCATTTAAAATTTTTCCATGCCGGGTCATAAATATTAGGTGTAATTATGATAGTATAATGTAATATGATAGCGTGCTCATATGTCTTTGGTTTGAGAATTTGAGCTTAGTGAATTATTCTAAATTGTATCATAGCACATTTATTATAACAGCTATACTAAACTATCAAGCATTATTTCATGCTTTCCAGTAGGTTATCGAGAAATATTGGTGAAATATTTTTCTGTATTTCATGGTTACGACCAGTGAAAATACTGATTTTTATATTCTAACTCTTCAATTGAAGGCGTTTACATTTGTTCCCACGCTCTTGTTACCTAGGTAAAATGCGCGTGCCTCACAACCAGATGGAAATATGACATAATTTACCTAACATTTCTCGGGCTTGACTTGATATCGTAATGCATTGTTATGCGGAGGCAGTTCGCCACAGGGAATAACCGAAAGATCTGTACTGGATTTTCATTAAGTTCCCCCCAGAAAGGGTTAAAAGCATGAAATAAATAGAATATTTGGATTTTTTTCGGTGAAAAATTGAAATTTATTTCATCTCGTGAACATCATCGGTAATATTTTCACTCGTGGCTGCACCACTCGTGAAAATATTACCGATGATGTTCACTCGATGAAATAAATTTCGACCTTTCACCGTAAAAAACAAATATCATCTACTTACTTTTATTAATCCTTCAACAGATGACAAAATTTAAGCCTTCTCCAAACTGAAAGCAGTTGCAGACATCAAATTAAATCTTTACCAAACAAAATCTTAGACTAGTCCATTGAAATGACTAGCAGATGACAAATTAAAGGGGGCAGTTTGTCTTTGATATGGTATAAAACAAAGTGGAAAAAGGAGAAAATGCTGGTTATCAGCATTTTCTCCTTTTCCCACAATGTTTTTAACAGTCTTCTTTTTGAGGGTCATCAAAACTTGGGATTGTGTTTTAAAGGGTTAAATGTTTCTTATAACATGAAATTTGTCTTTTTTTTGTTTGTATTGGAGTTTATTGTCGTTTTAACAGCTTATGTCATATATTGGCAGTCAGTGCACCAACACATGTATATCTTGGCCTTCTCCCACCAGTATTGACACAGCTTTTCCAAGTCACTGATTACTTTTGACTTATGCATTGAACTTTGTCAATTTAAGGGCTACCAGCATTTTCTCCTTTTCGTACAATGTTCTTAGAAGACTTTTCCCTCATGGTCATTAAAAGTCGGGATTGAGTGGTGTATATAGGGTTAGATAAATTCCTAAGGCTAGCAAGGAAAAAAACTGTTATTGCAGTTTAACCCAAAGAGCACTGAACCCCACTTAAATTGTTTTTACTGACCAAGTAGATGAAGATAGACTGTACAGAAACCTGCAGTCTGATCTCTGATCTACATGGTATGCTTTCTTGCCAGATATTCATTTATTCAGCACAATTGGCACTGAATAGTGTTTTGGCCAAAATTTCACACAAAACAGAAGATAGTAAAGATCCAAGATCAGACTGCCTTCTCTTTTCAGTCTGATATTGATCTACACTGGCAACCTGACTAGTTACAATTAACTCTTTACCACACAATCCTGAGTTTTAACGACCCAGGGCAAAAAGCCTTTTGAAAACATAATGGAAAAAGGAGAAAATGCTGGTTACCAGCATTTTCTCCTTTTTCCACAATGTTTTCTAACTTTCCTAGAACAAATTTCAGTTTTTGAGTCACATTTATTTTGTCATCTGCAAATGCTTTCAATTTGGACAAGTTTAAAATTTTGTTGTTTGGTAAAGAGTCAATGGGCTAGCTTCACTGCTTTTCTTTTTTCAGTTCCTACAAATTTTTCTTCCCTACAAGACAGTAGCTTTTGAAAACATTGCTTGGAAAGAGCTATTGATCAACAAATTTTTTCATTTACTCACAATTTAAGGCAATCTGTACTTAGGTGCTTTCATCTCATATTATATTTAAAGAATCCTAACAAACTCACCGAATTCACAATCGGGAACTATGGGCTTTTTCCTGTTTGTACCAGGGATTTCAACACCATTGGAATTGACGCACCAACATCTGGACTTGTCTTTTAAGCACTGTAGTTTCTTAAAGGCACCAAGTTTGTCACACTCTGGTATAAACTGGGCGACAGCGTAGGCAGAGTTTCGTAGATTCTGACATGGCGTTAATGGGGAACTGGTTGTTGTTTTGCCAATGTTGACATTTTCGACTGGTTTGATATTTATACTGTCTGCAAAAACAAAAAGCAAACACAAAATACAGTTAAATTTAATGTTTAAAAATTCTGACATGACCCGATATTAAACAGGGTGATTGTTTAATAAAGGTAAAAAAGCTTACCTAACTTTTTACCACTCACTCCAGTAACAACCCCGAGGAAGAAGCCTTTTGAAAACATTGTGGGAAAAGGACAAAATGCTCGTATTTTCTCCTTTTTCAACAATACTTTCTTACCCTATCAAAGACAAATTCCATCATTTGAGGCAAGTTTAAGATATCGTCTGCCAAAGCTTTTAATTTGGACAGGTCTACGATTTTGTCGTTTGGTAAAAAGTTACAGCTAGCAGGTACCCTTTACCAAACAATACATTGTTTTAACTACATGTACTATAGGGAAAAAGCCTTTTGAAACTAGAGCTGTCACTGAATGTGACTTAATACCCCCACCAGTGCTTTGACAGAAACAGGCAATTCAACAAAAAATTTTGTAAGTTGAAGGGGTGATTACCCTTGAATCATAGGGAGTAGATGATGAAAACTGCGTCTTGCACAACTTCAATATATGATCAATATATGTGCAAAGTTTCAATACAATTAAAGGAAAACTGTAGGCATAGTTTGCGACACAAAATTACTAGTATTCTGTACACAGACGGACACACGGACGGACACACGGACAGATGGACAGATAGGCTGATTCCAGTATACCCCCGAAAACATTCGTTTTGCTGGGGTATAAAAAAGTGTCAAGTTCAGGGGGAGATAATTCCTCAACCAGGAGGAGTTGACACTTGAAAATTGCGTTTTGCAAACCTTCAATATATGATCAATATATGTGTAAAGTTTCAATACAATTGAAGGAAAACTGTAGGAGGAGTTTGCGACACAAAATTACTAGTATTTTGTACACGGACGGACACACGGAAGGACGGTCAGACAGGCTGATTCCAGTATACCCCCCGAAAACATTCATTTTGCGGGGGTATAAAAAAGTGTCAAGTTCTGGGGGAGATAATTCCTCAACCAGGAGGAGTTGACACTTGAAAATTCTGTCTTGCAAACCGTCAATATATGATGAATGTATGTGCAAAATTTCCATACAATTGAAGGAAAACTGTAGGAGGAGTATGCAACACAAAATTACTAGTATTTTATAGACTGTTGGATGTTATAAAAAAAAAAAGTGTCAAGTTCAAGGAGAGATAATTCCTCAACCTGGAGGAGTTGTCACTTGAAAATTGCGTCTTGCAAACCTTCAATATATGATCAATATATGTGCAAAGTTTCAATACAATTGAAGGAGAACTGTAGGAGAAGTTTGTGACACAAAATTACTAATATCTTACAGACAGATGGATGTTAAGGAAAAAAAAGTGTCAAGTTCAAGGGGAGATAATTCCTCAACCTGGAGGAGTTGACACTTGAAAATTGCATCTTGCAAACCTTCAATATATGATCAATATATGTGTAAAGTTTCAATACAATTGAAGGAAAACTGTTGGGAGGAGTTCGCGACACAAAATTACTAGTATTTTGTACACAGACAGACACACAGACGGATGCACAGACGAACACACGGATGGACAGACAGACAGGCTGATTCCAGTATACCCCCGAAAACATTCGTTTTGCAGGGGTATAGATATTGTGGGCAAAAGAGAAAATGCAAGTAACCTGCATTAATTTTGTCATTTTCCCTACCCTGTTTTATAGCTTCCCTGTAACATCTTTCATACATGCAAAGTTTTAGACTTACTCAAATTGAAAGCATTTGCAGATAAAAAAAAAACTGTGACTCAAAAATTTATTTATTTTTTCTTAAAGGGTAGAAATCATTGTAGAAAAAGGAGATATTAGTTACCAGAATATTCTCGTTTTGCAACAATTTTTTCTCAAAAACTTTCACTGTCAAGATTGCTAAAACTCACGATTGTGAGGTAATGGGTTAAATAAAAATATAACCATTTGAAACATCTTGTATGTGTCTTCTTTAAATGATTTCCAATTTAGTAGAGTTTAATTTTTTTTTTTGATTGGTTAAGATTAACACTTTACCACACAATCCCGACTTTTAACGACCCTGAGAAAGAGGCCTTTTGAAAACATTGTGGGAAAAGGAGAAAATGCTGGTAACCAGCATTTTCTCCTTTTCCCACAATGTTTTTACCCTTTCCAAAGGAAATGTCCATTTTTGAGTCAAAATAATTTTGTCGTCTGCAAATGCTTTCAATTTGGACCAGCCTTAAATTTTATCGTCTGGTAAAAAAGTAAAAAAAAAAACATGATTTTGTTGTGAAGGGTAAAAAGATTTATTCACAGCCAGAATGTACAGCTAAAACATACAAGTTTGACTATTATAGTGTGCATGTTGTGTGTGAAATGAAGTGAGACCTATTGATCGCCAGTCAACTGCAACCAGGGCTTAAAACCTTTTCTCAAACAATCCCAAATTGTACTGAGCCTAAAAGACATTCTGAAAACATTATGGGAAAAGGAGACGATGCTGGTAACCGGCATTTTCTCCTTTTTCCACTATGTTTTCTACCCATTTACCCTTTGCCACACAATCCCAAGTTTTCACAACTGTTACGAAGGCGGCTTTTGAAAACACTGTAGGAAAAGGAGAAAATGCTGGTAACCAGCATTTTCTCCTTTTCCTACAATGTTTTCTACACTTCCAAAGAGATATTTCAGGTTTTGGGTCACATTTAATTTGTCGTCTGCCAATGTTTTCAATTTGAACAGGTATATAGTTTTGTCATGTGGTAACTATCGCTATTGTCATATTATCACTCTGAAACTCTGCCCTCTGCTTTGACTATTTGAAACCAGTAATTCAATGCATTCTTTCAGAAAAAAAAATTCACTTTCATTCCAGTCACGTGGGAATCTACAAAAGAGAGACCTTTCAAACATTACCCTTTCCGACAATCCACAATTTTTTAACAAACCTTAGGAAGAAAGCTTCTGAAGGGAGAAAATGCCAAACTCACAAAGGTTTTCTCCTTTTCTAGAAATGTTTTCTACTCTATAAAACAAAATCCCAACAATCTGAGCTAAATCAGTCAAGGTAACAATACAAAACGGTGATCAAGGAATTGCTCTTTATCGCTTACTTTCTCACTGTTGATCACTGTTTCGTTGATGGTTATGTGAGAAAGCAGCCAGAGGCTTTGGAAGAATATTGTGTGAAGGAAGTACTGGTAACAGAAAATCTAGGAGAATATGGATAGATGTACTGGCAGCCAGAATATAACTGAAATAATGTTAAAATGCGGTATTAAACAGAATACCATCAATCAATCTATCAATCAATTTCACCCTTAAAGCCCCTTCTACACCTATAATAGTTTTTACGGCCAGTGTAGATCAAGATCATAAAAATATGCACAAAAGCTGCCGATCTTTGACCCTCACTGTCCGCTTTACTGAGACATTCTCGACAAGAACCCTAAAACTGTGATTATTTAGGTCTTATTTCTAGACTGAGAGTGTTCATTGGATATACTCTCAGTGTTAAAAACAGCCTCGAATGTACATGTACCAAGTTAGAACTGGGTTAAAAACAGCCTCTAAAGTACTAAGTTCTGTATGTCTCCAAAACTTTTATAAGCAGATTGATTTCTCTACAATAGTCTGTAAATATTTAAAAACATTTAAATAAATAAATCAATTGTTTTAACCCTTGGAGTAGCATGGCAAATAAACCCCAAAAAGTTTACAAATTCGATCACAAAAATTACCGGTACATTAATTCCATGTTAGATTATTCTGCCTATGGTGATTCAGCAAAGCTGACAGTGTGGATCAGAGATCAGACTGCATGTTTTGTGCAGTCTGATCTTGATGTACACTGGCTATAGAGGTAAACGTAGTTTTGCCAGGTGCTTTAACCCTTTCCCAAACAACAAACTTTACACTCTTGATGACAAAATTTTAGCCTTGTTCAAATTGAAAGCATTTGCAGACGACAATTTCAATGCGGCTCAAATGGTGCTATTTTTCTTCAATAGGGTAGAAAACACTGTGGGAAAAGGAGAAAATGCTGGTAACCAGCATTTTCTCCTTTTCCCACAATGTTTTCAAAAGGCTTCTTTCTCAGGGCCATTAAAAGTCGTGACTGTGTGGCTAGGGGTTAAATAATCATAATAAAGTAAATGCTTTGAAATCAGTAATTTTAAAAAAAACTCCACCCATACAATGAATATTATGAACAAAGGAAACAAAATACAGAAAAGGCCATAGAGTGTGATTTAACTCTTAGGCTGCCAAGTGTGACTCACTGACCTTTTGCAGACAGTGTAAATCAAGATCAGACTACACAGAACGTGCAGTCTGATCTTGGATCTACACTGTCCGATAAGGAGATATTTTTCTCCAAAAGATAAATTTGAAATAATGATATTTGGGTTAATACAATAGGCTCGAAAGTTTTATTTTACTTATTTAGCATGATAAGTATTTTTGTCCTGAAGTTTAAAAATTCTCTACCACACAAAGTTTAAGAATTGTCTTTTTTGAATACATTTCTAGGGCATAATTACCTGTATATCAAATTTGGCTTGAGTCATGGGATTTGTTCTTTAGACGGGAGAAAACAATGTGACAGAAGGAAATTCCAGTTTTGATCATTTCCTCATGTTTCCGGATTTTTGTTTGCTAGGTTAATAATGAAAGCATGGAGGAGTACATGTAGATTGATTGTATGATTGTATGATGTTATAGTGTTTAACAGTGTTTCAACATTATTTCAGTCATATCACAGAGAGAGTGAACCTATCCGTGCTTTCCTGGAGATTCTTTTACCAGTGCTCCACACAATATTCTTTCCAAGCCACTGGCTGCTTTCCAATGTAACCATCAACTATACAATAGTCAGCAATGAGAGAGGAATAAATCCTGTTGCAATGACTTATCATCAATCCTTGGAAAGAAATTGGGTAAGCCAGGAATCGAACCAGCAACCCCGTTCTCAAGTCCTGTACGCTACTGACTGAGCTACTACATGTAGAATTCATTATCACGAATTAAGTGTTATTTTCAGCCTTTCACGACTCCAGTTGCCTTTGCGGCCATTAGAGATCAAAATCAGACTGCACAAAACATGCAGTCTAATCTTGATCTATAGACAAAAGCAACTATGAAACTGCATTTATTTGGGTTTTAATTTTTGACTGAAAATTATCTGTTGAGTTATTCCGAGCTCTCAGCTTAAACGATTTCAAAAAACATGTTTCTATTTTTAAGCCGGAAGCATTCTCCCATTACAAAAAAAATATACAAGGATACCAGTGCACCCACTGGTAAACTCTTTACCAAACAATCCCTGGTTTTTACGACCCCGAGGAAGAAGCCTTCTGAAAACACTGTGGGAAAAGGAGAAAATGCTGGTAACCAGCATTTCCTCCTTTTCCCACAATGTTTTCTACTCTTCCAAAGTCAAGTTTCCATTTTTGGGTCACGTTTATTTTGTCGT
The DNA here is from genome assembly GCA_946811185.2 of Hippopus hippopus. Taxonomy (NCBI): domain Eukaryota; kingdom Metazoa; phylum Mollusca; class Bivalvia; order Cardiida; family Cardiidae; genus Hippopus; species Hippopus hippopus. The sequence goes on from OX328113.1 coordinate 27,867,560, forward strand.
CTGCAAATGCTTTCAATTTGGACCAGACTAAGATTTTGTCGTTTGGTACAGAGTTAAACCCTAGTTTTGGTATCATTACCCTTTGTGCAACACACAAACAACCTAGCTTTTCACCAAACAAAGCAATGTTGGACTTGTCCAAATTGAAAGCACAAGCAAACAACAACTTAAATATGGCTCAGATGATCCCATTTGTTTCTGAACACATAAAAGTAATTATGGTGGGAAAAGGAAAATCACTGGTGAACAGCAATATTTCCCACAATGTCAGTAAAAGCCTTCTTCTTCAGAATTATTAATTCATCACCACACAATCCCAAGTTTTAACAACCCTGAAAAGAAAGGCATTTGAAATCATTGTGGAAAAAGGAGAAAATGCTGGTAGCAAGCCTTCTTTCTTCAGGGTCATTAAAACTCAGGATTGTGTCATAAAGGGTTAACTACCCTGAGGAAGATGGCTTTCGAATACATTGTGGAAAAAGGAGAAAATGCCCGAGACCACCATTTTGTTTTTTTTTTCCCACATTGGTTTTTCTTTCATTTTCAAAAATAAACCAAAACATTTAAGACATATTTCATTTCTCACTTGAAAAACATTTTAAATTTTGGAAAAAACCCAAATATTTGTCATTTCACTGCTTTTTCTGTGAGGATATCTCATAATGTATCACACAGTTAAGGATCTTTGATCTGATTGCTAATTCTGTGCAGTCTGACCTAAATCCACCATGTTCTCAGAAGCAACTGTACTCTTTACCAAACAGTAATGTGTTTTCCAGCATTTTATCCTTTTCCCTCAATGTTTTCAAAAGCCTACTCTCTCAGGACTGTTAAAACTTGGGGCTGTTTGGCAAAGGGTTGAAACATAAGATAGTAAATGGTACATGTATAGGGTTACCTGTTTACTACACAACAAAATTTTATCCTCATCTGAACTGAAAGCATTTGCAGACAACAAATTAAATGCGACTCAAATGATAGAATTTGTCTGTGAAAGAGTAGAAAACACTGTGGGAAAAGGAGAAAATGCTGGTTACCAGCATTTTCTCCTTTTCCCACAATGTTTTCAAAAGCTTTCTTTATCCTGGGTGTTAAAATACAGGATAGTAAATGGTACAGAATTTAGGAGTGTTTGTATTGAGCCTTAAGCCAATGATTTTAAGTATGCTTGTTGACAATTTTATGACGTAATATTGTGGGAGTTTTTCATAATTTCCTTGTATTTCTGGGTTTTTTTTAACTTTCAACATTTGTTTAAATTTACTGGGATGAAGATTACAAAATGATTGTACCCGTACGACTTTCCTATACAAATTTCGAATTAACCCTTTACCAAAAAATCCAGAGTTTTAACGACCCTGAAGAAGAAAGCTTTTGAAAACTTAAGTGGGAAAAAGAGAAAAATGCTAGTAACTAGCAGGTAACCTGCATTTTCTCTTTTTCCAACCATGTTTCCACCCTTTGAAAACAAAACCAATCATTTTAACTAAACCTAAATTGTTGTCTGCAAATGCTTTCAACCTTAAAAAGCTGAACTTTTTTTTGTATACAGATTTATAAGCACTTGCAGAGGACACTTCAGACTTAACCCTTTACCACACAATCCCGACTTTTAATGACTCTGTGAAAGAAGCCTTTTGAAAACACGGTGGGAAAAGGAGAAAATGCTGGTAACCAGCATTTTCTCCATTTCCCACAATGTTTTCTACCCTCCCAGAACAAATTTCAATTTTTAAGTCACGTTAATTTTGTCGTCTGCAAATGCTTTCAATTTGGACCAGTCTAAAGTATTGTCGTTTGGTAAAGAGTTAAAACCTTTAATTCACAATCGTACTACACAATCCATAGTTTTAATAACCCTTTACCAAACAATCCCTGGTTTTTACGACCCAGAGGAAGAAGCCTTCTAAAAACATTGTGGGAAAAGGAGAAAATGCTGGTTACCAGCATTTTCTCCTTTTCCCACAATGTTTTCTACTCTTCTGAAGTCAAACTTCAATTTTTGAGTCACTTTTATTTTGTCATCTGCAAATGCTTTCAATTTGGACAAGTCTAAAATTTTGTCGATTGGTAAAGAGTTAACCCTGAGGAGAGAGGCTTTTGAAAGGGTAACCAGCATTTACTCCTTTTCCCACAATATTTTCTTCCCCTTTCTATGACAAATCTCAAAATTTTAGCCGTAATTTATATGTTGTCTGCAAATGCTTCAGATTTGGACAGGTCCAAACAGCTAACTCTTTATCAAATGACAAAATTTTACACTCAACCAAATTCAAAGCTATTGCAGATGAGAGAAGTTAAATCAGGTTCAATTGATGAAACCTTAGACTAGGGTAGAAAACATTGTTGGAAAGGAAGAAAATCCTAGTTAGCAGCATTTTCTCCTATTCCTACAATTTCTCAAAAGGCTTCTTCCCTAGGGGTAGTGAAAACTCAGGATTCTTTGTGTGGGAAAGAGTTTAGCATGACTTCTTTATACGTAGAATTAGTTTTGGTTTGAGCTATTAGCCAATAGATTTTGAGTAAAGTGCAATTGGCAATTTGTGACGATAATTTTGTGGAATTTTTCTTGTTTCCTGATGCAGGAGGTTTTCATGGTTATTGTACTTTGAAGATTATGATAACATCACTTAACCCATTACCACACAATCCCGACTTTTAACGACCCTTGCAAAGAAGCCCTTTGAAAACATTGTGGGAAAAGGAGAAAATGCTGGTAACCAGCATTTTCTCCTTTTCCCACAATGTTTTCTACCCTGCTCGAAACAAATTTCAATTTTTGAGTTACGATTATTTTGTCGTCTGCAAGTGCTTTCGATTTGGACAAGCCTAAAATTTTGTCGTTTGGTAAAGAGTTAAACTAATTTTATCCTATGACCCTTTACCAGGCACAAAAATCTTAGACTGGTCCAAATTCAAAGCATTTGGAGCCAACAACTTAAATGTGGCTCAAATGATGGGATTTATCTTTGACAGGGTATAAAACATTGTTGGAAAAGAAGAAAATACTGGTTAAGTCTTTATCAAACAAAAAATTTTAGGACTCGACCATATTGAAAGTATTGGCAGATGACAAAGTAATTGTAATGCAAATGATGATTTCTGTCTTTGGTAGACTTTGATATGATAGAAAACATAGTGGACTTAGCAGAAAAGTTCTGATTACCAGCATTTTCTCCTTTTCACACAATGTTTTCAAAAGCCTTCTTCATCATGGTCGTTAAAAGTCGGGATTGAGTGCTAAAGAGGTTAACCAGTATTTTCACTGTTTCCAACTATTGTTCAGAAAACTTTTTCTACAATGTCAGTAAAAAAAAAAGAGTCAAGGGCCGGGCAAATTTAGGATTTTCCATAACCCTGTCTTTCTTCTAATTTGATCCCTCAACTTTCCGAAACCATGTTCCCAAAAATTTAAATTTAACTCATCAAGAGTAATTAAAATGACCTCCGTATGAGAAAGTACAAGGAAAAACCCTGTAGACTGAATCACACTACTGAACTCTCTCCCACACAATTAAATCTTACGACTTGTCCAAATTCAAAGCATCTGCAGACGACAATTTAAATGTTTCTCAAATGATGGAATTTGTCTTTGTGAGGGTAGAAAACATTGTGGGAAAAGGAGAAAATGCTGGTTACCAGCATTTTCTCCTTTTCCCACAATGTTTTCATAAGCCTTTTATCTAAAGGTCATTAAAACTTGGGACTGTGTAATACGGGGTTAAGTCAAATAAACTTTCAACTCTGTTCTCGAAACTTTTTAAGAGCCACTTACTTGTCCTCATTAACTTTAAGACGCATCCCACTTAAACTTTTCCCCATACAAGGGCCTTAACTCTTTACCACACAATCTCGAGTTTTAACGACCCTGAAAAAGAAACCTTTAGTAGAAAACATTGTGGGAAAAGGAGAAAATGCTGGTAACCAGCATTTTCTCCTTGTCCAACAATGTTTTCTACTAAAGCCAAGTCTTATCATTTGAACCACCTTTGGTTTGTTGTCTGCATATGCTTTGAATATATGTATACACAAGTCTAAAATTGTGATGTGCGGTAAAGAGATAAACTTTTCCCCATACAAGGGCCTTGACCCTTAACCACACAATCTCAAGTTTTAACAACCCTGAGAAAGCAGCCTTTTGAAAACGTGGGGAATAGGAGAAAATGCTGGTAAGCAGCATTTCCTCCTTTTCCCATAATGTTTCTATCCTTTCTAAGACAATTTTCTCCATTTCAGCATCGGTAAAATTGTCATCTGCAGCCGCTTTCAATTTGGTCCAGTCCAACATTTTGTTGTTTGGTAAAGAGTTAAATTTGGTCCTGTCCATTTGATAAAGGGTTAAAGGCCTACCAGTCACAGATATTAAGAAGAATCATAAGCTATATCAACTGTATATATACAGGGCATAAATTATACACTCAAGTTTCAAAAAAAACCTTGAAATTTCTACTTGAATTATTTCAATTTCGTTTGAAAGTTTCTACTTTACTTCAAACTACAATTTACTTATTAATTCGGTCAAATCTTTTCCAAATGCAAACATTGATTTCCAACTTGAATGCCTAGGACAAATTAGTTTATTTTGAATAAAGTGTAGATCGAGGTCACACTACATAAAATGTACAGCCTGATCTCTGATCCATAGTATGCTTTATTCAGATTTATAATACCTTAATGACATATCTTATCTTTCAACTAACCAGATATCCATGCAATATGTACTTTTGATATACCATAGATATTTATAGAACAGGTCCTACAGCCGGAACCACTTTTGCTTGTTTGCATATGCATGCTAATTTCATCTTTGTTGTCATTAGAAATAATAAACATCAACATATCAAATCTCAAAAGATAAAAATAATTTATACATAATGTTGCTGTGTATCAAAAATATCTATCTCAGTTGTGAAAATAGATACTTTTCTTGCCAAGGCTTGACAATTATCAATTCTCCCAACCTGTTGGGTACCTCTTCAGATATTTTTTATCTACCACAACACTTTGTACATATTTTATACATATTATATCCATTAGGCCTAACAAAAAAATATCTGTTTAGGGTTTCGGTCCGAGATGCTGTAGGTAGGGTAGGTAGGGATTTATTTTTTTTTTTCAAAAACTTTTTACATGGACCATGTACCGAAATCACACCCGACAGATCTTTTTTTCCAATCGTAGCATAAAAAGTTTAGGATCAGCAGCATTTTCTTGGTAGGGTAGGGAAACCCTAAACACAGATTTTTTTTTTTAGGCCTTATAAACATCTTAAATTGCAAAATTTGAGTCTGGTGTTGATTTTTGTGCATTGCAGCCTAAACCCATTACAGAGGCAAGTTGCTGTAGTCAGTTGTGAAAACATTCCAGAGGGGTAAAAAGCATTGATGGAAAAGAACACAATGTTTGTCAAAAGCTTTTCCTTATTTTTTATGATCTTTTCAAAGCTTTATTTGTCAGTGTCATTATGACAAAGCATTACTTTGTAAAGTGTTTATCTACCTGAACAAGATTATGGAGTTTAAACGTACTTTATTTTATCCATTTATTTCGTTTTGCCATAATCATAGAATCTCAAATTTCAAATAGCAAAAAAGCGTTGTACTTTATTAGTTCACCAAAACATAGTTTTTCACAGCTTAGATATTTCTGATGTTACTTGCCCTTGGTCATTGTGACTGTAACCCTTTATCACACAATGCAGACTTGTAACAACCCTGAGGAAGAGGGATTTTGAAAACATTGTGGGAAAAGGAGAAAATGCTGGTCACCAGCATTTTCTCCTTTTCCAACCATGTTTCTCTACCCAATGATACACAGATTTCACATTTTCATTTACATTTGTCATCTGCAAATGTTTTCAATTCTGACAACTCTAAAATTCTGCCTTCTAGTAAACAATTAAAATTTAGCTTGCCCAGTCTGTATGTGACACATGACTGGCATAAGGGTTTGACGCCTCATTGCAAATATACATAGAAAACTCTCACCAATTTCTTCCTCTACTACAACTGCGTACCCGCTTCCACTGCCCTCAAACAGATCTTCATCATCACCATCTCCCTTCAATAACTTCTCTTCCTCTTCCCAAAATTCCTCATCCTCTGAGTCCTCATCGTCGATAAGGTTAATGTTCTGGTTGGTCAGTTCGACTCCTGATCCACCATCGATGGAATTGAAATCTTCATCGTCACCCCGTGTGTTTTCTTTGGTCAACCCACTACCTTCTCCCTCCTTTAAATACGACAAAATATTGATTTGCTGATATTTATTACTCATTGCGCCCCAAAAGAAAGTTGCAGCAAAACAACTTTGAAAACAAGTATGAAAGATTTTTTTGTCTGTCTGAATGGCTTTTAAAGCTGCTTTCAATATAATTTCTGTTATATCACCACAACTTGAGCATCTCAGTCAGGGATGTAAAATTATTTTTTTATCTACTCGCCCAGCAGGGCGAGTAGGTGTTAAGGTTACTCGCCCTGCAGACTTTTTCACTCGCCCTTCTTTTTTCATGAAATATTCATCTAATAGAAATGAAAGTCACGTGATTAATTACTGTATACTTAGTCGTAATTTTGATCTAAAATAAAATCTAATGTCAAGAGATGTTATCATGTCTGATTTTTAGCTTTTTATTCAACTGCCTGTTCAATATCATGCAAAGGGGAATTCATTTTCTAAAGGTAATGTAAACAAACAGATGATGTTCCCTACATCGCTTCTAAAAATAGGTTGTCTGCACCATCAAATTTTCTGATCAAATGACTTACCATTCAAGCGCAAAATCAACCTAATTTGTTTACGTAATTATCTTCTTACATAACCTTCTTTGCAATGCATCTGTAGTGATTCAATCAATTTAATGAAAAACAGGTCATGCCACTGAACATTTTTAGAAAACTACTAAACCAGTTTGGAATTCCCTTGGTTTTTCCCATAAGAAAAGAAATAAATACTAAAGCGTAGACAGCCGGATTTATTCCAAGTCGTCCCGAGGTGGTTGCTAAATATCCAGTATATAATGCAGAATCAAAGCGTGGCTTTTAGAAATTATGGGCTGTGACTAAATCTTGTACGTGATACCTGATTGGTTCGCTGTAGAGATTTGATGCAGATTGGGCATGGCGAAACTGACAAATATTGTGTGTATGCATGTAATAGTTTGTAACTAGACAAAACCTCAAATAACTGATGTAAACTTCCGTTTGATTAGCAGTTCTCCGACTAAAATCTTGCCGAATTTTACTATCTTTAAGTGCATGTAATATGTCAGAAATTGCACTCGCCCAGTCGGGCGAGTCAGGTATTTCTTGCACTCGCCCGAAGTCAAAGATCACTCGCCAATGCGAGCGGGCGAGTGGAATTTTACATCCCTGACAGTGCATTTGCATTATATATGGGGAGTCTGAGTGAAAAAGTCATCTTTCGAGCTAATATTTTTACTTAAAGATCCTAAAATTTTTAGTAGGCTTTTGAAAACCTTGAGGAGAAAAAAAAAGAAATTGCTGGTAACCAGCAGTTTCTCCTTTTTCCACTTTGTTCTACACACTATCCTTTCGAAGACAAATCCCATCATTTGAGCTATAATTAATCTATCATCTGCAAATGCTTTCAATATAGTTAACACTTTACATAATCACATAATTTTCGATTGATCTAAACTGAAAGTATTTGCTGACAACAACTGCAGACATTGCACGAATCTGGAAAATTTTCTTAGAGAGGGTAGAAAATGTTGCGGGAAATGGAGAAAATGCTGGTTACCAGCATTATCTCCTTTTCCCACAATGTTTTCAAAAGGCTTTTCCCTCAAAGTCCATAAAACTTGGGATTTTGTGGTAAAGGGTTAAGTCTAAAATTCTGTATGTCTGGAAAAGGGTCAAAAGAGCAGGTATGGGGTATACATGAACATTTTTTGAGCTGGAGCATTCCAACTGCTAATTACTATCCCATACTGAAATACACATTTTTTTTCAAACCTTTTGCACTCTTGGGGCAACATTATAGACCTCATAGACTATATTAATAATCTTACCTGTATTAACCCTTGGGTTGCTATAAGTGTGTCTCAAGGGCCTTAGGCGTACAGAGCAGATCAAGATCAGACTGCACACAATGTGCAGTCTGATCTGGGATCTACACTGTCCAGTAAGGAGATATTTATTCGCCCAAACAACCTTTGAAATAGCAAAATTATTATTCTTAAGAACTATCAGCTTGAAGGCTTCATTTAAAGGCCCAGTAAAGCCCAAAATATCAAAGCAGGTGTCATAATACATTTAAATTTAAATCATACCATTTCAAAGTATGGAAAATATTGTGGAGATGACAGTCTGTTATCGTGTGGTAGGGCCATGTTAGTCGCTGGCAGGAAAAACGAATATTAAAATCAGGCAAAAAGTAAACAAAAGATACAGCTACCTGGCAGGTTTTAGCCTAGTTTTGAAATTAATTTCTCTGTCAGCGACTAACACTTGGTCCAACCGTACAATGACAGATTGTCATCTTCACAATAATTTCCATACTTTTAAATAGTATGATATAAATTCATATGTATTTAAACACCTGCTTTGTTTACATTTGGCCTTTATTGTCACTTTAACTTATTTAGTACGATAAGGGTTAACTCTTTACCAAACGACAAAATTATAGCCTGGTCCAAGTTGAAAGCATTTGCAGAAGACAAAATGAATGTGACTAAAAGATTGATATTCCTTTTAGGAAGGGTAGAAAACATTGTGGGAAAAGGAGAAAATGCTGGTTACCAGCATTTTCTCCTTTTCCCACAATGTTTTCAAAAGGCTTCTTTCTCAGGGTCGTTAAAAGTCAGGATTGTGTGGTAAAGAGTTAACTTTTTACCAGACAACAAAATTTTAGACCCTAGCATTTTGGAAACATTTGCAGACAACTAATCAAATGTTGCTAAAATGATGCAATGTATTTATGAAAGGGCAAAAATCATCATGGCAAAAGGAGAAAATGTTGGGTTACCTGTCCCCACCATGTTTTCAAAAGCTTTCTTCATTAGGGTCGATAAATCCTGTGATTATTTGGTAAAGAGTTAAGCAAGGTTCATTTTATTGACTGACTGAATAGTGTTTAATGACGTTTTCAACACCATTTCAGTCATATCGCGGCATCCAGTACACCTATCCATGCTTTCCTGGAGTTTCTTTTACCAGTACTCCACACAATTTTCTTTCCAAGCCACTGGCTGCTTTCCCACATAACTATCGTCAAAACGGTGGTCAGTGGTGGGAGAGGAATGAATCCTGTTGCACTGACTATCATCAAGGAGGTTCTAACTCTTTACCAAACGACAGAATTTTGGACATGTCCAAATTCAAAGCGTTTGCAGACGACAAATTAAAGGTGGCTCAAATGACAAAAGTAGTCCTTAATAGGGTAGAAAACGTTAGAAAAGGAGAAAATGCTGGTAACCAGCATTTTCTTCTTTTCCAACAATGTTTCCAAAAGCCTTCCTCCTCCAGGTCGTTAAAAGTCGTGATTGTTTGGTAAGTGATTAATCAAAATCTGTTCAGCTTGAGGAAACCAAAGCTCATTTGGACCTGTATTTATAGAAGACAAAGGCATATCACTAAAGAATGAATGTATGGTGTTTTATGGCGCATCGACATCTAAGGTCATTTAGCGCGCAATAAAGAAGCAATGAAAGGAAAAAACAGGATGTAAGAATGTGAGTCATGAGTACGATTATGATGAGAGATGTGTAATGAAATGATACGATAATGGAAAATAAATAAAATAGATATATAGTGATAAAAATGAAATAGTCAAAATATGACAAAAAGGCTTAAAAAATATATCACAATTTTTGTAAGGTCCAATTTCCTTCAGAAAAGCAATGTCCCTGAATAGATCGACAAGGCTTATTACTCCTTAACTCTTTACGACACAATCCCGAGTTTTAACGACCCTGAGGAAGAAGCCTTTTGAAAACATTGTAGGAAAAGGAGAAAATGCTGGTAACCAGCATTTTCTCCTTTTCCCACCATGTTTTCTACCCTTCTCACAACATGTTATAATTTTTCAGCCACATTTATTTTGTCGTCTGCAAGTGCTTTCAATTTGGTATAGCCTAAAATTTTGTCGTTTGGTAACTCTTTACCACACAACAAAAATGTAGACTTTTCCAAATTGAAAGCATTTTGCAGACAACAATTAAAATGTAGCTCAAACGATGAAGTTGTCTTTAATAGGGTAGAAAACATTGTGGAAAAAGGAGAAAATGCTGGTTACCAGCATTTTCTCCTTTTCCCACAATGTTTTCAAAAGGCTTCTTAAAAATTAAAATTCCAGATCATGAGGTTAAGGGTTCAACCACTCACCTCTAAAAATAAGTCATCACTAGAAATTGCTGGGGTTGCCATCTCTGACTTCCAAAAGTCGAAAAACTTTCTCTGGTTCTTTTTCTGAAAAGAGAAAAAAAAAATGTCAATAATTAGATATTCCATGACAGAAAAATATTAGCAGCAGAACTTCGTAAACCATCTACAATCACTATACATACAAGTTAAAAGACTGAAATCTGAAAAATCTGATACAAGATTTCATTGGCTAAACAATTTCGATATGGACTGGGAAGTGTATCAGCTTGATGTGTGCTACTAACTGAAGGTTGCATGTACATGTAAGGTTAGTCCCTTTACCTACCATAAGATTTTTTAAGATAAAATGAAAACATTTGCAGACAACAAATGAAAAGTAGCTCAAATGATGAACAAGTAGAAAACATTGTGTGAAAAGGAAAAAACACTGGTTACCAGCATTTTATCCTTTTTTCCCGCAATATTTTCAAAAACATACCTTAGCAGGGTCATTAAACACAGGATTGCTTGATAAAGGGTTAACAATTAAATTTTGGCACCAAATTCCTTCCAGAACATTAACAATTAAATGATCATAAATGTAGGTCTCTGACAGTACAATTCCTCTCCAGACAATTGGATTACTCTCCATAGAAGTGACTACATGTATTTAGGTTTAAGTGGTGACCACAGTTTCTACTCCTTTCCCACAATGTTTTAAGCCTTTTTACAGACATATCTGACTCGTTGAGCCACATTTTCACTTATTATCAGCAGAAACTTCAAATTTGGACAAGCCTAAAATTCTGTCATCTGATAAAAGGGTGAATTATATACATGATTAACCCCTTCCCAAACAATCCCTTGTTTTCATGGTCCTGAAAAAGAAGCCTTTTGAAAACATCATGAGAAAAGGAGAAAATGCTGGTAACCAGCATTTTTCCCTTTCCCACAATGTTTTCTACCCTCCCAGAACAAACTTCAATTTTTGAGTCACGTTAATTTTGTCGTCTGCAAATGCTTTCAATTTGGACCAGTCTAAAATTTTGTCGTTTGGTAAAGAGTTAAAAATTGTGTGTATATGAGCCATGTTAGACAAAATGGATTTTATTGATTCATAATTGTGAGAGGACCCCTGGTATGATTCATCACAGAGATGCATTACACCCCCTTTTGCCAGAGTACTGCTCATATATAAATCAAATGTCCTGTCAGCCAACAGAAAAGGAAAGTCCTCTCTGTCCTGTTCCCCGCCCACATGGTACATCTGGGCAAATAAACATTATTCACAGATGCTGAACTGTCAACTGTATATGAGCCACGCTCTGGCAAAAGGGAGTTTAAAGCATCTGCGTAATGGATGGATGGATGGATGGAAGGATGCATGCATGGATATGGGGGGGTTGGATTGATGGCTGGATGGATTTGAATAAGACTGTAACTAATTTTCTCCTTTTTACTTTAGAAATGCCAATTTCAAATGACATGAATTTATAATGATCCAATATATAGGTAAACTGTACAAATTATTTTGGTTTTCTTTCAAGACTGAAACTGTCTTTTTGATTAATTAGGCACCTCAACTCTTTTCCAAACGACAACATTCTGGACTTGTCCGAATTGAAATCATTTGCAGACAACAATTTCAGTGTTACTCAAAAAATGAAATCTTATTTTGAACGGTAGAAAACATTGTGGAAAAAGGAGAAAATGCTGGTTACCAGTAGTTCCTCTTACTCCCACAATGTCTTTAAAAATTTTCTTTTTTAGGGAAGTTAAAACTTAGGACTGTTTCGTAATGTGTAAAGGGTTAGCAGGTACAATGCTGCACATATTGAATTTTTATTTGTCAAATTGCTTGCACTTATGATCTTGTACGGCCTAACCTTAGCACAAAAACTTACGATCAAATAATCATAGATAATTGCAGATCCAGGTCGTAAAAAAAGGCTGAGTAAACCATCGAAGCATAAAGAATCTATTTGAATATTCACCCCCAACTGCGAGCAGTGACCTCGAAACCAAGCTATTTATTCGAATTTTTAATTAAAGCTTTAAATCCAGTGGCCTGCCTATATACAGGTTACATTTACCAGGTGTTCAAACTATGTCATAGAATACCTTTTCTTTTCCATATGCATGTACAGCGTCAGGCCTGTATTCACTAAACATTGAGCCTTCTACCAAACTACAAAATTTTAGACTTGTCCAAACTGAAAGCATCTGCAGACGACAAAATAACTGTGACTGAAAAATTGAAACTGTTATGGCAATGGTAGAAAACATTCTGGAAAAAGGGGGGAAATGCTGGTTACCAGCATTTTCTCCCTTTCCAACTATGTTTTCATCAGGCTTCTTTCTCAAGGTCGTTAAAAGTCGGGATTGTGTGGTAGAGAGTTAATTCTGTACCATAAAATCCCGAGTTTTAACGACCAAGAAGAAAAAGGCTTTTGAAAACATTGTGGGAAAAGGAGAAAATGAAGGTAAGCAGCGTTTTCTCCTTTTCCCACAATGTTTTCTACTCTATTAAAGACAAAAATCATCATTTGAGATACATTTATTTCGTTGTCTGCAAATATTTTCAATTTGGACCAGTACAAAATTTTGCTGCTTGTGAAAGCACTAAAGATAACATTCTGAATTCTTAACCACAACAACATTTTGGACTTGTACATACTCAAAGCATATACAGACGTTAAATCAAATTTGGCTAAAATTGTGGGAACTGTCTCTGATGGGGTAAAAAAAATTGTGGGAAAGGAGAAAATGCTGGTTACCAGTTCCGGCAAAGTTTTCAAAAGTCTTTTTGCTCAAAGTCATTAAAAGTCAGGAGCTTGTGGTAAACCACAAAATTTACTAGACAATGCATTAAGCTTATCCGAATTTTGACGATAACAAAATAAGCGTTACATAAAGATTGAAATTTGTCTAGGAAGGGTAGAAAACATTGCAGAAAAAGGAGCAAAGGCTGGTTACCAGCATTTTCTTATCCCATAATGTTTTCGGTTATCGTATTTTTCAGAATTTTTTTAACCCTTTACCGCACAATGCCGACATTTAACGACCCTAGGAAAGAAGCCTTCTGAAAACACTGTGGGAAAAGGAGAAAATGCTGGTAACCAGCATTTTCTCCATTTCCCACAATGTTTTTTACCCTATCCAAGAAAATTGCACAATTCGAACCACACTGAAATTGTCGTCTGCAAATGCTTTCAATTTGGACAAGGCTAAAATATTGTCATCTGGTAAATGGTTAACTTAAATTTGTTTTGTGCAGGGTTAAAAAAAAAGCCACAAACAGTATTTCTACTGGCAGCAAACAGTTAAAAAGAATAGGAACTTTTTTTCCAATGAATATATCTGCTTTGTTTTATCAAATCTGATAAAAAGAATGGTGCAATAACCCTTATTATATAATCACACGTTTTTAATACCCTGAAAGGAAAGGCTTTTGAAAACTTTGTGAATATGCTGGTTACCAGCATTTTCCCCATTTCCCACAATGTTTTCAGCCGAGCCCCTGTAGGATGTTGTTTATGTGGGAAAGCAGCAAGTGGCTTGAAAAGGATATTGTGCAGAGTACTGGTGAAAGAAACTCCAAGAAAGCATGGATTGGTGCACTGGCTGCCCTGATATAACTGATTCAATCAATCAGTCAATCAATCAACCCACCGTGTTTTGTACCCTATGAAAGACAAAAATCATCATTTTGAGTTCTATTTAAATTGTCCTCTGCAATGAGTTTCAATATGGCAGTCCAAAATTTTATCGCTCAGTAAAGAGATAGCACAAAGGCTCCATTGTTCTCCTTCATTTGTGGCAAGTTTTACATAATATAACACTACATTGGGAATTGATACACTTTTTTCTCACAGAAATGATTCATGACTTGAAAAATTTATATTCTCAAGAGGCTATTTCAAGAACATCTTTGTAATACATGGCTAATCAACATTTCTATGTAAAAAGGGGGCTAAATGTATCTACGAAAAGGATCGACCCATGTCAGCCCGGGCAGTCTGCACAGGCTGACAAGGGTCAGAACGTTTTGCTATTGGTCAATTTTCTGCATTGCAAAGGACCTTTCTACCTCATGATTGCAGTTGGTTGTTTGACAAAGTAGATTTTATCGATTCATAACTATCTGATGACTTGCTTGGTATAATGGATCATGGAGATGCATTAAGCCCCCTTTTGCCAGAGCATGGCACATTTATTAACGCCTACAGCACCCAAATGGACACTTTCAGTCCAGAAATATGACCAAACTGATGAAAATGGTCTGGGAAATGGAGCATTTTTTTATGAAAAGCAATGCAAAGGCTGCTCTAGTCCAGCATGACCCAGCGAAGAGGACAGAGTAGATCAAAGACCGTATTACATGTTTTGTATAATCTGATCTTGATCTATACTAGCAGCAAAGGCAACTATAGTTGTGAAAGGTGCTTTAAGAGTTAATCTTAAAGAATACATTTCATAACTTTGCCTTTGGGGGCACTATAGATCAAGATCAGACTATACAAAACATCCAGTCTGATCTTTAATCTACACTGTAAACTTTGCCTAGACATTCTGGACAAGCGCAATTTGAAATTGCTATTGTTCATTGGAAAAAAATAATCGTTCTTTATTTCCGACAACATTTTCAAAACAGTCTTTCTCTGGGTCTAAACAAAAGATTCATTTGGTGCAAAAATTGACCCTTTGCCACACAATCCCGAGTTTTAACAACCCCATGGAAAATGACTTTCCAAAACATTGTGAGAATAGGATAAAATGCTGGTAAACCAGCAATTTACTCCTTTTCCCAAAATGTTTTCTACCACTCCAAACACAGATTTTATAATTTGTGCAACGTTTGTCATCTGCAATTGCTTTCAACCTGGATGAGTCTAGAATTTGGTTGTTTGGTAAAGATGTAAAATATTGACCTATTCCTGTTCAGAGTAAAACCTTTCACTTGGCTTTGGTATCATATCTAGAAAACATCAAGAAAAAAGAAGCAAGCGCTTGTAAAAAAGGAACTGTTAATTGTTCAAAATGGTTTTTAAAGAAATGGGTTAAATCTTTATCAAACATCAAAAATTTAGACTTAACCAAATTGAAAACATTTGCACAAGACAAAGTAAGTGGAGCTCAAGTGATGATTACTGGCTTTGACAGGATAGAAAACATTGTGGGAAATGGAGAAAATGCTGGCTACCAGCATTTTCTCCTTTTCGTACAGTGTTTTCAAAAGCCTTCTTTGTCAGGATTGTTAAAACTCAGGATTGTGTGGTCAACGGATGGATCAAAATCGTTTATACAGAAATGGGTTACAGTGAGATAGGCAAAACATATAAAATGTCAAACTAAACCACCCTTGGACCATTACCAAAAATACATCAAACAAACCTGACTGTGAAAGGTCAAAGATTTTTTCAACATTCACATTCGTGGCTTTATAATATTATTTCATTTGGGTGCTTTACAGGCCTATCTGTGTCTGCTCCGATTCACCTCAAATTCTGCATGCCTCTAACAAGAAAATTAGCCATAGTTAGTACTGTAGCCCCTCCTTTTCCATAAAATTATAGTCAACAAGAGCACTGCAAGCGGGTGCCAATGATCAGCTGCAGTAGAAATTTTTTGGTGAAAATCTTAAGTTGAAAAGGGGCATAACTGTTTCACAAGTATTTTGATTGTTACATGCGCTTGTTACGTAGGTTCCCCTTGACAGTTAACAAGTAGTTCCACTTTCAAGTAAATATCTCTAGATAATGACAGAGATATTAGAAAATGTACAAAGAGTCTGCTCCACAACGACAATGACACAGAAGAAAACAGGGCTTTAAGGGTCCGACGAATCACCGAAATACCACCGAAACACCGAAATACCCATATTTTTTTTAGTTATTACAATAAGTGAAGTTGTGGTTTTTGACCAAACTGTAATTTCATTTATGAAGGAGGGTTAGCATTAAACCTAATGTCAAAAATAGCAGTATGTTATTGAGGCCAGCCGTGAAGAATGTGCACCGGAATAGCCTACCGTGCTGTAAATGACCACCCAAATACCCGCTCAACGTACTAAAATTGGTCAATTCAGGGATTAAACCTCCGCAATCTCACTTCAGTTGCTTTTGTGCAAGACTGATATGTCTGATCTTTATCCGTAAGTATGCTAGAAAAAATAGCTTTCCATTTTTAAGTTGGAAAATATGAGATAAAACGTCACCAAATTAGAAAACCGGCAGCCATCTTGAATGTTTAGTTAGCACGGCACCAGGCGTAAATTGATAAGACAATTACAATTTCGCCGATAAGATTATAAATAATAACCATATTACTTTAAAAATAACAAGGACAAACCTACATATCAAACAAATTTGAATATGTTAGCCGAACATTTATGATCGCTTCACTTTAACAGAACAGAAGAGAACAGAACGTGCCGAGAAACTTGCGTGTTTGTCGGATCAGAGACTTATATCATGTAATGTCTGATTTGGGTCTCACCATCTACTTATTTCGCAAATGAAGTGGATTAGCGCTCTCTTTTGTGTGTGTTTATCATTCAAAAGAAATATAAGTGATAATTTCATATTGATAAATCTTCGGTCTAGATTGTCGTCATCGAGATCAAGTATTTTGGTGTGTAACAGGTCAGGCACGCGAGTGTTTCGGTGATTGTTCTCAATGTAAATCAATGATCAGTGTATACTAACAGCGTCACTCTTCTCAGTAATGATTAATACTTTGATTAAGTATGTTTTCTGAAAAAGAAAAGAAAGAAAAAAATCCTGCATACTTTTGTCAGTTATTTGAACCCAACAATAAAAATACGGGTGTTTCGGTGGTATTTCGGTATTTCGGTGATTCGTCGGACCGGGGCTTTAACAATACCTTGATGTTTTCTTAGAAACTGAGCCAAGCTAAAAATTATGCAGGGTTATTTCACAGCTTACCAAATGGCAAAATATAGGACTTGTTTGTCTATTTGTCTGTTTATATTGGAGTTTAAAGCCATTTTGACAGCTTGGGTCATGGTGGTCCATATACTTATACATGTGTTTCCTGGCTTTCTCATACTAGTACTTGCACAAATTTCTTTCCAAGTCACTGACTACTTTTCTCACACGCATCTCATGATCTGAGGTGAAAGGTGAAAAACTGCCGGAAAAAAACTTTGCCTTAACCAAGTATCAAACTTGCAACCACAAGGTTATGAGCCAGATACCCTATCCACTGAGCTATCTGGCTATGCTTTGGACTTGACCAAATTGGAAGTATTTGAAGACACCAAATTCTATAACTAAAATAAACCCCGTCTTTCATAAAATGGTAAACATTGTGGAAAAAGGAGAAAATGCTGGTTACCAGCATTTTCTCCTTTTCCCATAATGTTATTAGAAGCTTTTTTCTTCAGGGTTGTTAAAACTCAGGACTATTTGGTAAAAGGTAAATAAAAGTAAATCAGAATGCCCACAATGCACCAGCTTGCACCTTTGTTCTGAAAATTTTCCAGGAGTGGCGATACCTTGGGACTCATCCCGCTAGCACAACAATTACTGGTCGCAGGCAGTCAATCTTTGTAATGTTTGTATCGGAGTTTAATACTGATATATCAGCTTAGGTCATATCACTGAAATCAGTGCACCTAAGCATGTGTTTCCTGGCTTTCTAACACCAGTTCTGACACACCTTTCTTTCCAAATCACTGACTACTTTACGCACATGCACCAAAGGACTGGTGTGAGGCAAAAAATCACTGGAAAGAAAGTTTGACTCAACTGGATATCCAACTTGCAACAACCAGGTCAAAGGTCAGATACTCTAACCACTAAGCTACCCGGCCAGGCTCCAAAAATATATATATCTCTACAACAATTACCTGAAAAGGAATAGGATAGGAGGCCCGATTTCACCGGTTAAATTTTTATCAACCATCACAACAGGGTAACAATTCAACTCTTTACCTGTCACCACACAACCCGAGTTTCAAAGACCCCAAGGAAAGGGACCTTAGAAAACATTGTGGGAAAAGAAGAAAATGCTGGTAACCAGCATTTTCTCCTTTTCCAACAATGTTTTCTATCCATTCAAGGAAAAACTTCCTAATTTGTGCGACATAAAGTAAGTCGTCTGCAAATGCTTTGAATTTGGACCAGTCTAAAATTTTATTGTATGGTAAAGACTTAACCCTTAACCTTTCAGTATATGACATAGATAAATAGAATATCAGTCAGTGGAAAAAAAAAAAAGAGGCCTAAATATTTCATGGTCAAAGGTATTAAGTCTTTACCAAATGACAAAATTTTGGACTGGTCCAAATTGAAAGCATTTGCAGATGACAAAATGAATGTGACTCAAATACTGAAATTTGTTTTGGGAAGGATAGAAAACATTGTGGGGAAAAGGAGAAAATGCTGGTTACCAGCATTTTCTCCTTTTCCCACAATGTTTTCAGAAGGCTTCTTTATAATGGGTCGTTAAAAGTCGGGATTGTGTGGTAAAGAGTTAAGTCTTTACAACACAGTCCTAAGTTTTAATGACCCTGAGAGCAAACGCTTATGAAAACATTGCGGAAAAGGAGAAAATGCTGGTAACAACCGATGTTCTCTTTTCACCACATTTTGTACTATTACGGTAACCCTTTACTACACAACAAAATTGATGACTTGTCCAAACTGAAAGCATTTGCAGACAACAACATAAATGTTGCTCAAATAATACACTTTGTTTTTGATAGGGTAGAAAACATTGAGGAAAAAGGAGAAAATGCTGGTTACCAGCATTTTCTCCTTTTCCCACATTTTTTTCAAAAGGCTTCTTTCTCGGGGTCGTTAAAAGTTGGGATTGTGAAGTAAAGGGTTAAAGAAGGCAAGTTCAAAAATTTAAGCCAACTTTTATCTGCGAATGTTTTGAATTTGAATGAATCTGAAATTTTGTCGTGTGGTAAAAAGTTAAATTGTTTCATCTAGAGTATCTTATACAATATCAGATATTTTGTAGACTAAAGATCAACAATATCATATGCACAGTAAACAAAAAAATCAACACTTTTTGTACCTGTAGACTGATCTTGATCTATACTCTGCAAAACAACCTAATGTTGTCCCTAGCATGTAAAGGATATGGTGATAACGAGGGTGATTTTCAAACATTAAGTACTATCTTGTATCTATTTCTTCAAATTTTATGGGCCCCAGTTTAAATAACACCCCCAATTTAATCTTTTACCATCGGATCATGTGTTTTAACAACCCAAAGGAAGACAGCTTTATAAACATGGTTTGGAAAAGAAAAAAATTCTAGTAACAAGCATTTTCTCATTTTTCAACAATGTTTTCTACCCTAAGATAGACAGATTACATGATTTGAATCACATTAAATTTTATTCTTTTCGTCTGAAAATGCTTTGAATTTCAACCAGTCTAAAATTTTGTTGTCTGGTAAAGAGTTAACTCTTTACCAGATGACAAATTTTTAGACCGTTCCAAATTGAAAGCATTTGCAGACGACAAAATTAAAGTGACTCAAAAATTGAAATTTGTTTTGGGAAGGGTAGAAAACATTGTGGGAAAAGGAGAAAATGCTGGTTACCAGCATTTTCTCCTTTTCCCACAACGTTTTCAAAAGACTTTTTTCACAGAGTCGTGAAAACCTGGGATTGTTTGGTATGGGGTTAAACAACAGACAAGATTTTAGACTGGGCAAAATTGAAAGCCTTTAAAAACTACATATCAAATGAGGCTCAAATTTAGAGATTTGTCTTTGAAAGGACAAAAAACTGTGGGAAAAGAGGAAATGCTAGTTACCAGCTTTTTTCTTCTTTTTCCACAACATTTTCAAAAGTCTTCTTCTTTATGTCTTTAAAACTCAGGATTGTGTTTGTCAAGGGTTAGGTTAATTGAGTTTGGCCAATTTCTTTAGTCACTCTCTTCCTCAAAGCATACCTGACAATTAACGCTTTACAAAATAATTTTGTGTTTCAATCACACACCTGAAGGAAAAAAATACTTTTGACATCATTGTGGGAAAAGGAGAAAGACACTTGTTCTTTCCTCACACAATTTTCACCCTGACAAAACAAAAAAGAATAGATGGTTCTTAGATTTGTTGTCTACAAATGCTTTTAAATTGGAAAAGTGCAACACAATCAATCGTCTGGTATAGGGTCCACACAGTCAGCCATCCATTTCAAAACCTCTCTTATTAGTTTCTTTATTCAACAAACAGTACAATTATAGTGTCTGTTCACTCACAAACAATATACTGAACTATTAACTCTTTAGTCTTTACCACATAACATTTTTAGACGGGTGCAAATACCCTTTAACACACAATCCTGAGTTTTAACTACCTGAAGGTAGCATCTTTGTAGCATATTGTCAAAAGCATCTTTGTAACCATGCTTTTGAAAAAAATTGAGGGAAAAGGAGAAAATGCTGATACATGTAGCCAACATTTTGTCCTTTTCCCACGATGTTTCCCTTCCTTCCAAAAACATGTATCAGTAATTTTTCTTCTTTTTCTACAAGGTTTTCTACCCCTCGCAGTCTGCGCAGGCTGACTTTGGCCGAAATTTCTCGCTACTGGTCAATTTTCTGTTTGTCAAAGGACCAATCTACCTCATAATTAAGTCGGTTTTGGAAAAAAGTGGTTCCTATGGATTCATAATCATGTGATTACTTGGGCTAGTATCGTGTATAACAGAGAAGCATTTAGCCCCCTTTTGCCAGAGCACAGCTCATATATAGAGTTGAAGTGGTTTGCAACCTACACTTGTCATATTTGATGTAGATAGGAAACACATGGGTTCCAAATACATAGGTAGTAACTTTTTTTTTCGCTGAATTCATCAATCCTTCTACAAAACCATTTTAGTGGGCACAGTAACATTCGACCAATCTGTCCCGTGGTCTGATAACTTGAGGAAGAAAGTTGGAGGTCTGCAAATGCTTTCAGCTTGGCTGATCTAAAATTTTGATTGTGTTTTAAAGAGTTATTCTATGCCCTATGAGTTCATTGCAAAAGCCTATGTCGCAGGTATTTATAACTATGAATTCTAGAAAGCTGGCTTTGTGCGTACATGTATTGGAGTTTTATACTGTTTTAACACCTAAGGTCACATCATGGCAGTCAGTGCACCTACACATGTGTTTCCTGGCTTTCTCACGCAAGTACCATGAAGTTGACAGATCATCTGTATTTAAGCAACAAAATAGGCTGTCCTGATGAAGACAAAATTTCATACAATATGATATCTATAATAAGTATTCCTCTTCCTTGCAGCTTTGTCAATAAATACTACTACCTACACAAAATTGACCTTTGACCTCATTGTTACATTGTCTTTGGTCTTGGGAACCCTAATTCTGTAAGGATTATGACAGCTTTAGTGTAATTATCTGTGCCAAGTTTGAAAACTGGTCCAGCAAATGTCTGAACACAATTTAGTAAGCTGAAGCCTATTATGACCTTGCCCTTTGACCTAGTGACCTCAAAACTAATAAAGATTACCTGCACTGTATTTGAAGTACAAAGATGGAAGAACCTAAGTCAAATCAGTGCCTACCAGTACTTATTGTGTAGTGAAGTTCAAATGGTTTGGCAACAGACTTGAAACAAAAACAACACATGAACAACAATAATCTACTTCAAGTATGCCAATTTGTGTCAACAGTTTCAAATTATTACAGAAATATAACAAGTTTGACTTGTAAATTACTGTTTAAAAATACCATTATGTCAAACATACAGCAAAGAGCAGCAATAAAACAACAATCTACTTGTGAACCAGTCAACCAACATTGTATCCACCAATACCTTCCTTTACTTTTTAACCAAACCACAAACATTTCTGACTTTTTCAAATTAACAGCATTAGCAGAGGGCAAATGAGACTTGAGCGATAATATTTATCTTTGAAAAGGTAGAGAACATCGTGGCATTGGGAATGGAGAATATTCTGGCAGTCAGCAGTTTCTCCTTTTGAAATATGTTTTCAAAAGCTTTCTCGTCAGGGTATTTACAACAAGATTCTTTAGTAAAGCATTTAGTTTAAGTGTAAATATATTTATTTTACATCGATTGAGAAACAAGTTTTTGCAACTAATCTACCTTGATTTTACTTACAGGGAACTACGTAAGTACTTGCACCGAATGTATAGGTCAATGACCAGTCCAAAAATTGACACCCACTCCAGGGTATCAAACTCAGGACCTTATGGTTATGAGGCCAATGCTCTACCTCACAATGATGCACACCACATGCCAAGGTTCAACCATATTTCCTAAAAATTGCTGGAAGAAGTAGGTCTTAACTCTTTACCACACAACAAAATTTTAGACTGGTCCAATTTGAAAGAATAAATTTTGCAGACAACAAATCAAATGTGAATCAAAAAATGAAATTAGTTTTCAGAAGGGTGGAAAACATTATGGGAAAAGGAGAAAATGCTGGTTACCAGCATTTTCTTCTTTTCCCATAATGTTTTCCAAAGCTTTCTCTCTCAGGGTCGTTTAAAGTCGGGATTGTGTGGTAAAGAGTTAAATCAGCTGGATACTTTACTGGCACTGAATTTGTTATATGATCCTGGTTCGATCCCTTCCGGCAGAACTGATTATGGTGTTCAAACACAGAGCACTGTGCAACTGAAGGATATCATTTTAGACTTATCCAATTTTGAAAAAAAAATTCAGATAACAAATGAACTTTGGCTCATTTGGTGAAATTACTCTTTGAAAGAATAAACACTATGGGTAAACAGTGTTTTCTTCTTTCATATGTTTTCAAAAGTCTTTTTCCTGAGGATCCTTAAACCACAGGATTGTGTGGTAAGGGGTTTAACCTTTTACCAAACGACAAAACTTTGGCTTGAAACAAATTGAAAGCATTTTCAGACGACAAATTAAATGTTGCTAAAATGATGATTTTTGTCTTTCATATGGTAGAAAACATTGTGGGAAAAGGAGAAAATGCTGGTTACCAGCATTTTCTCCGTTTCCCTCAATGTTTTCAAAAGCCTTCTTTTTCAGGGTCGTTAAAAGTCGGGATTGTGTGGTAAAGGGTTAAGGTATCCTGGATTACAAAATGCTCCACCTAGTATGCAAAACATGAACCAGATATCTAAGTCTTGCAGTTACTTTTATGTCATTCAATATGGGGCCCATTTACAAGTAGAACTTTATCTTAACTCTTTACAACACATTGCCAAGTTTTAACTACCCTGAAGAAGAATGTGTTTGAAAACATCATAGGAAGAAGAGAAAACGCAGGTAAGCAACTATTTACCCATGATATTTTCTAGCCTTTCAAGTCCAAACATTTGAGTCAAAATTTATGTCATAATTTATGCAAATACTTTCAATTTGGAAACGTATAAATTTTTTTTTTGTTTGGTATCTACCCTTCCAAATATACTCAAATTTGGAGAGTATTTTGCTGAGGGCGTGTGGAGCCCAGTAGTAGCTCAGTTGGTATAAATGTAAAGCACTAGAACCCCAGGGGTCCCTGGTTTGATTCCACCCTGGCCAAATTCCTTTCAAGGACTGATGATAGTCATTGCCACAGGACTCATTTTATCTTTCCAAGCTGTGCAATGTTTCAACAATTTAATGTCTATGTCCACAAGCAGCCAGTGGCTGGGAAACAATGTTTGAAAGACTAATTTTGTCATTTGAGGCACTGTTACTATTGCATATAAATACTTTCAATTTGGACCAGTCTAAACTTGTATCATTTGGACCAGTCTAAACTTGTACCCAAACAATCCCTGGTTTTCACGACCCTGAAAAAGAAGCCTTTTGAAAACATTGTGGGAAAAGGAGAAAATGCTGGTAAGCATTTCCTCCTTTTCCCACAATATTTTCTACCCTCCCAGAACTAATTTCAATTTTTGAGTCACGTTAATTTTGTCGTCTGCAAATGCTTTCAATTTGGACAAGTCTAAAATTTTGTCGTTTGGTAAAGTGTTAAGTGGATTTCAGCAGGTAACAAAGGTACCCATCCTTTCCACTTACCCCTTTACCACACAATCCCGAGTTTTAACAACCCTGAAGAAGAAGGCTTTTGAAAACATTGTGGGAAAAAGAGATCATGCTGCTAATCAGCACTTTCTCCTTTTTCCACAAGGTTTTATACCCTATCAAAGACAGAGCCATTGTTTGAGCTACATTTATTTTGTCAACTGCAGAAGCTTTGAATTTGGACGAATTCAAAATTGTAAGAGTTAAAAGGCAAAAAAACACCACTAATAAAACAGAATTGCTGTACTTGACCGAAATCTCAATTTCTCCGTATAATAGCCAGAAACTTTGACCTTTGGTCTTAGAGTCCAAATTACCCGTTAATATCAAGGTTTTGCAATTCTTCCCATAGGCTAAATCTCACAATCAAGTAAATAAGGACATTTTAAGTAACTGATTCCAAAGTCTCACTTTCCACACAAAAATAAATGAAACAAACACAAATACACAAGCTTCTTTTTAACTTTACTAAAGGATAAAATTCCAAGTTGTCCAAATTGAAGGCATTAATGATTTGCAGACAACAAATCAAATGTTACTCAAACCATGAGAATCATCTTCCATGGGCTAGAAAACATTGTGGGGAAAACAGAAAACAGACTTCCCGAAAGTTCACAAAAAGTGTCAGACATTCGGTCTGACAAGGCCTGAAAATCTGTCAGACTGAAAAAAATCTGTCAGACCGAATCAAATCTAACAAAAACAAAGAAAACATAAGAAAGAAGGGTACCAACTATATCAACTTTATGCATATGATGATATCAAACTATTTCTCCACTCATTAAGACTTTCAAAACTCACAGACATTTAACCCCTTACCAAGCAATCACGAATTTTAACAACCCTAAGGAAAAATGCTTTTGAAAACATATATTGGAAAAGGAGAAAATACTAAACAGTACAAGCAAGTCAATTCATTAAATTTGTGCAGACAGTCTGTGCAGCGCATTTGCACCTTTTCCGAGTCATAAACCAACCATTCTCAATGATGTTTCCTTTTCTCGATCAACTTTCTCTCCGGTCTCTTTTTTTCATATTCTTTTTTCTATTCAGTGTGCTCCTTTGACGTTAATTTTCTTTTTTTTAACCAGGTTTAGCACCTTCGTAATATTTAAACGACGCCATTTTTGTCCAAAACATAGCGATTACGTTTTCAGTGGCTCGGAATAAATGCCGCACAGTCGGACCGATCTAGCCTGAAAAATCGTCGGTCCTTGTCAAGATTCGTCGGTCATGTCCGTCAGACTGACGTATTTCTGAAAAAATGCTCTTTGCCATTATTTTTGGGTTAAAAAAAAAAAACATGTAAAATTGTGCTTTCTCATCATCACATGTCCTCCATGCCGTGTCTGATCTGGGATCACACAATGCTATCACAAAGTATCAATGCTATCAAAATTTGTCATTGTTCTGTGTTTAATTTACAAAATTACAGACTGAGAGGCTTAGGCACCCATGAATCTGTATTGTATGGCCACTGTACAGAAGCAGCACAGACAGAGGGATCAGGGCATCATAAATGTACAACTCGACTGATGTTTAAAACTGTTCAACTGCAATGTGAGTTTGAATGGTGTCACAACTACTAATTTAGTTCATATTATTGATATAAATAAATATTCAGACAGCGACAGTACACCCAAGCTGGGTCAGATAAATGCATCCAACTATAGACTGTTTGTATAGATAAAGATGTGTTCAACATGCTAGCACACAAAGTAAACAAATAAACTAATTAGGAGAACTGATACAATGTGCCTTTCACCCATTAACATACAATTAAGATAACACCAATCTAAAAACCCTTACATCTAAGAATGCTAACCCACAATTTTAGCGGTTTTTACCGGCGATTGATCTTTATTGCAGGGCAAAGTATATCAAATCCCTTTTTCTCACTACTGAGTGTTATATATTGATTGAATGATGTTTCATCTTTAATTCAGCCATCACAGCAACAGCTCATATGTCAATGTATGTCCTGCACCAGCACATGGCTTGGGCTCTTAAGTGTCTTGCCAAAGGACACTGCCATGAAAAACCTAGTGCTTCAAGTGAGGCTTGAACCTGGGGACTCTTGCTTCTGAGTTCAACACTTTACAACTGAGTCACGCTGGATCCCCCTTTACTTTAACCCCTTGATGTATAAAAAGCAAAAGGTTTTGACCAAGGTCAGCCTGCATGCACTGCACTGGCTGACCTGGGTCTAGTACTTCTTGCAGATACATATAAAAGCCCCCTTATCACAACGCATGACTCAATTATCAGTTTATCAAGAAGTAATGATAAAATTCTTTGTCGACATCTTTTTACCTACATGTAGCCTAAATAAGGGGTCGGACGAATCTCCCAAATACTGAAATACCAACAAAACACCAAAATACCCCTAGCTTTTTTTTAATTATTTAGTTAAAATAACTGAAATAGTGGTTTTTGACACAAATTGTAATCATATTGATGAAGGATGGTTAGTATTAAACCTAATGTCAAAATAGCAACATGCCATTGAAGCCTGCCGTGAAAGCATGTGCACTGGAACAGCCTACTGTACTGTAAATGTACACTGAAAGTCCCACTCCACATATTAAAATTGGTCAATTCGGGGATTCTACTTCCACAATCACGCTTCAGTAGCTCTTGTACAAGGTTGATGTGTCTGATTTTTTTCCATAAGTATGCTAGAAAAGATAGTTTTCCTTTCTATATATTGGGAATATTGAATTAAAACATCACCAAATTAGAAGATCAGCAGCCATTTTTAATCTGTAGTTAAACACAGAACCAGGTGTAAATTGATAAGACGATTACAATTCCGCAGATAAGTTTATGAATAATAACCATATCACTTTTAAAACCACAATGACCAACCTACACATCAAAGAAATTGGATTATGTCAGCCAAACACCTTTGAACAACAATTATGATCGCTTCACTTTAACAGAACGTAAGAGAACAAAACGTGCCAAGAAACTTGTGTGTTTCAACGTATCAGAGACCTACATCATCTAATGTCTGGTTTGGGTCTACTTCTTTCGCAAATGAAGTAAATTAGTGCTCTCTTTTACGTGTGTTTATCACTCAAAGAAATTTAAGTGATAATGTCATATTGATAAATCTTTAGTCTAAATTGTTGTAATCAAGATCAGGTCTTTCGGTGTGTAACAGTTCAGACACACGAGTGTTTCAGTGATTGTTCTCTGTGTAAATCAATGATCATTGTATATTAACAACATCATTCTTCTCAATAATGATTTACATGTATACTTTTATTAAGTGTGTTTCAGAAAAAGAAGAAGAAAAATCATGCATAGAATTACCAGTTATTCGAACCCGATAATAAAACATAGGGGTATTTCGGTAGTATTTCAGTATTTCAGTGATTCGTCGGACCGTAAATAAGGGTACAAAATATATATTACAAATATAAACTTTACCTGGTGTAGGGAACATCATGTACCGGTACATTAATCCCATAATATGAGCCATGCTCTGTGAAAAGGGAGCTTAATGCATCTACAAAAACTATCGACCCAGGTCAGCCTGTGCGGACTGCGCAGGCTGACCTGGGTCGATACTTTTTGCTATTGGTCAATTTTCTGCATATCCAAGGACTGGTCTACCTCTTGATTCAGTCAGTTGTTAGACAAAATGGATTTTATGGATCCATAATTTTGTGATGCCTTGCTTGGTATCATGCATCACGGAGATACATTAAGCCCCCTTTTGCCAGAGCATGGCTCTTATCATATTTCTGTCAAAAAAAACCATTTTCAGTCTAGATATAATACCCACCTAACTGCAATTTCAAGGCTGCTCTTGTCTGTTATTAAAACAAAGGATTGCCTAGTAAAGGGTTGACCCTCCACCACACAACAAAATTTTAGACTCGTTGAAATTCAAAGCATTTCCAGACTACAAATCTAATGTGGCCCAACTGATGGAGCTAGCATTTCACAGAGAAGAAAACATTGTGGGAAAAGGAGAAAATGCTGGCTACCAGCATTTTCTCCTTTTCCCACAATGTTTTCAAAAGTTCTCTTGCTCAAGCTCGTTAAAACACGGGATTGTTTGGTATTGGGTTAACTCTTTACCACACAACAAAATTTCAGACTTTTCAAAATTGAACGCATTTGCAGAAAGACAAACTGAATCGGACTCAAGTCATGCCACTGTCTGTGAAAGGGTAGAAAACAATGTGGGAAAAGGAAGAATGCTGGTTACCAGCATTTTCTCCTTTTCCCAAATTGTTGTAAAAAAACTTATTGCTTTTGGTAGTTAAAACTTGGGATTGTGTGGCAAAGGGTTAAACTACACATGTCTGGTTCATTAATCACAGCAACATGTTACTGCAATGACAAAAGTGCAAACAGAAAATAACTTTTTATTGGCTAAAACTTCAAAGGGGGGAAATTTCAAGTAAATTACAGCCATGTGCCATAACACCTAAAGCTATAAGCCTGTTTTCCTTTGAACTTGACTCTGTACCAAACAGTCCCTATTCTGAACAATCCCAAGTTTTAACAAACCTTGGCAGGAAGGCTTTTAAAAACATTGTGGAAAAATGAAAAAAAGCTGATAACCAGAATTTTCTTCTTTTTATCCACACTGTTTTCTACTCTTTCAAAAACAAAACCATCAAACTGAGCTACAGTAAAATGTGATGCCTTCATTCAAAGTGAATTGAGTCTACAACTTTGTTATCCTGTTTACAAAGAAATACAAAACTGCAACAAAAAAAATGTCTCTTAATCCCTAAATGGACAGCTCTAGAAAGCATTAAAGGAAAAGGAGCAATAAACATAATATTGTTGAAAATTCACAAGTATCAAGATCAGGCTACCAACATTTTCTTCTTTTTCCCAATGTTTTCAAAAGCCTCGTCTGGCAGGGCCAGACAGGGGAGTCTGTGGTATAAGGATAGAGACAATATTGGAACAAACTGGCAAGCTGTTGGAAAGTGTTCATTCTGTCACAATGAAATTATAAAACACTATTGGAAAAAAGGAGCAGTTCTTAAAAAACATTTTCTTCTTTTCCTACAGTATTTCCAAAATTTAATTAACCCAGGGTTGTTAAAAATGGGGTTGTGTGGTAACGGGTTGACCCTTTACCACACAATCCCAATTTTTTTACTACCCTGTGAAAGAAGCCATTTGAAAACGTAGGAAAAGGAGAAGAAGGCTGGTAAGTTGGTAACCAGCTTTTACTACTTTTCCAACAATGTTTTCTACTCTATTAAAGACAGAAATCATCATTTGAGCTACATGTACATTTAAATTTTCGTCTGTAACTGCTTTAACTCTTTACCAGAAGACAAAATTTGGACACAACCAAATTGAAAGTATTTGCAGGCAACAAATTAAATATACATGTAGCTCAAATGATGATTTCTGTCTTTGATAGGGTAGAAAACAGTGTGGGAAAAGGAGAAAATGCTTGTTACAAGCATTTTCTCCTTTTCCCACAATGTTTTCAAAAGCTTTGTCCTTCAGGGTTGTTAATACTCGGGAATGTGTGGAAGAGGGTTAATTTGGACTGATCTAAGATTTTGTTATTTGGCAAAAGGTTAACATAACCATTGATTGGAGCCCATACAGTGTCTCTCCCATGGACACTGTCATGTGACCGGCTCAGCTGGCAGGGGATCTCTGCCACTTCACTGAGCCAAAGTATATCAGCTCTAACTGAGAAAAAACAGACTTGTCCAAATTGAAAGAGCTGGCAGACGATAGTTCAAACAAGGCTACAATGTTGGAATTTATCTTTGAAAGACAAAACATGGTGGAAAAAGGTAAATTGCTGGTTACCAGCACTATTACCTTTACCAACAGTGTTTTCAAAAGGCTGATTTCTCAGGGTCATTAATGTATGGTAAAAGGTTGATTTTCACAACAAAATCCCACAGGTAGAGTTTTAGGTAAAAGTCTGTACATAATAGCAGGGAACATTAAATTCTACAAACACCCATTCTTAAATGAAACCTATGTTGTGGGAACATAAGAAAGGTCTTGATGGCATCAACAAAGAGCCACATCATCATTAAGGCTCCAGAAAAGAAGCACAGACATCCAAAATATTCATCTCTGCAAAATAGAATCTTTATTCTCAAAATTACAAGGAGTTCTAGTATTGAATACAATATTAACCCTTTCCACAACGACAAATTTTAGACTTTTTCAAATTCTAAACGCGTGCAGAGGACAAATTCAACATTGGTACAAATGAGCTTTAGCTTTCTGATAGGGCAGAAAACATGGTGGGAAAAGGAGAAAATGCTGGTTACCAGCATTTTCTCCTTTTCCCACAATGTTTTCAAAAGACATCTTTTCCAGGGTTGTGAAAACCAGGGATTATTTGGTAAAGTGTTAAACAGTTGTGCTTATCCATCGAAGATATTAGCTAGAGTGCTTCAAATATCCCTCAACCCAATCCTCAATACCTCCTTCTGGTGTTTCTGCAACTCGAACACATCATGACAAATGAAGAGAATTTTCTCCATTTATTACTGAGTCTTCTAGACTATCTCTCCCTCATTGAAACTTTGTTTATAAATAATGTTAAGAACTGTACATAAATCATTCCAAAAGCCTTCAAATAAATCTCATTAAAAATTCCAGTAGCAAGCATAGTAAACCCTTTACCACATACACAAATTCTAGGCTCTTTATATTTCAGGAATTTACAAAGGACAATTCAAAAGCTTTTTAAATGATAAGTTATTTGTTCTTGACTAGGTAGAAAACATTGTTGGAAAGAGAGAAAATGCTGGTTACCAGCATTTTCTCCTTTTCCAACAATGTTTTCAAAATCCTTCTTCGTCAGGGTCATTACAACTCAGGACTGTGAGGTAAAGGGTTAAAAAATCACTAAATGTTACATTTGTTTCAGATCTATTCCACAGGGTATAATCAGACAGAGGAAATAGAGGGGTACAATATAGTTATTTTACATAAGAAAACTATTTAGCTCATTCAATGTAATTTTTCATTATCTATAGAGACTTAATCATTGTAGCCCTGAACCCAGATCTTATTGCTGATGCAGATGGTGCAGACCCAGATCAGACTCGGTGTTCCCACTAGCTTTTTATTTCAAGGGTACACTGAACCCCCGAGCTGTAAATCTGGGGGGTAAGAGTTCATATTAGAGGGTATGATGAGGCCTAACAAAAAAATATCTGTGTTTAGGGTTTCGGTCCGAGATGCTGTAGGTAAGGTAGGGAGGGTTTTCTTTTTTTTTTCAGAAGCTTTTTACATGGACCATATACCGAAATCACACCCGAAAAAAATTATTTTTTTTTCAATCATAAAGTAAAAAGATTAGGGTCGGCAGCATTTTCTAGGTAGGGTAGGGAAACCCTATACACATATTTTTTTTAGGCCTGATAATGATTCTCAGCTACAGGTAAAGCAACCCATGATATTGATGATTTGTAGCAAAAGAGTCTGTTTTATTAAGATATTTTTAGAAATTTACTGCTTGAAGTCACTGAAAAGCTGAAAGGACAGTCTGAAGTGACTCTGATCGGACAATGTCAAAAGGAACATTTTGATGTGTCATGAGTTTCTGCATTTTTTGCACCGATCAATTTTTCATGTCTGTTAATTTATGGATAGGTATTTCCGCGTGATTGACAAAAATTTGTCAATAACTAAGGGTAACAAGCAACTTCAAAACCTGTCAATTTACACAAGATAAGCATTTTTTTCAAGTTTCTTTATTACTTATGGTCTCGCTTGTAACCAAAATTTGTTACGCGAGTTTCAATTCTGTAACATGATTTACGCAATAATTTGCACGAGTGAAGACACCGAGACTGTAGATTCAGATCAAATCAGACTGCACAGATTGAGCAGTCTGATCTTGGATCTCCTCTGTCTGCTCTCTTCCAGACAGTCTGACAAGAACAGCCTTAACCCTGTCCCTCTACCACACAATTCTGACTTTTGACGACCCTGAAAAAAATGTGTTTTGGAAAGGGTAGAAAACACTGGCTTCTAGGTTACAAGTCCTACATTCCACTACTAAGTCAAACATGACCCCCCCAAAAAATCAATCGGTTTCCGTAACAAGGTAATGATCAGGTGCCATTTGCACCTTGATGTTCTTCACATCCAATACCTAGCTTTAACTCTTTATTAAACAATCCTGGGTTTTCACGACTCTGAGAAAGAAGCCTTTCGAAAAAATTGTGGAAAATGGAGAAAATGATGGTAACCAGCATTTTCTCCTTTTCCCACAATGTTTTCTATATCCTTTCAGAACAAATTTCAATTTTTGAGTCATGTTAATTTTGTCTGCAAATGCTTTCAATTTGGGCCAGTCTAAAATTTTGTTGTTTGGTAAAGAGTTAACTTATTCATCATTTGACTCTTTAACTTCAGAGTTTGAATAAAAAAGTATTACAAAAATCAGTTGCACCCTTTTAGGACTGATCAAATCAAAGCCAGATATAGGTGGTGAAAATAGTGCATTATCACTTAAAGAGTCTTTCACAACTATAGTTGCTTTTGAGGCCAGAGTAGATTAAGATCAGACTGCACAAAATATGCAGTCTGATCTTTGATTTACACTGTCTGCTTAGTTTATACACTATAGATAAAAGCAAACCTCAAATTGGAATTAATTGCGTCTTTTTTCTGGACCTGATATGTCCGTTGGGTTTAAAATTCAGCTCTAAGTGTTAAAGGCCAAAGTATCAAAGCAGGTGTCATAATACATTTAAATGAAAAATATTGTGGAGATAACAGTCTGTTATCGTGTGGTCAGGCCGTATGTTAGTCGCTGGCAGAAAAAAGAATTTTAAAATCAGGCAAAAAGTAAACAAAAGATACATCTACCTGGCAGGTTTTAACCTAGTTTTGAAATTAATTTCTCTGTCCACTTAGACCAACCATACAATGACAGATTGTCATCTTCACAATAATTTCCTTTTTTTTAAATGGTATGATGTAAATTCAAATGCATTTAAACACCCACGTTGTTTACTTTTGGGCTTTATTGTTACTTTAACAATATCTTAACTTCCAATCATTTTACTATAAGTCAAATTTACCAAACTTGTCTGTTACTGAATCATCTTTCTTAATAGCCCTGAGAAAGGAGAAACTTTAACCCTTTACTAGAAAATCATGAATTTTAATGACAAAATGGAACACGAGTTTTACAAACAGTGTGGGAAAAGGAGAAAATGCTGGTAACCATCATTTTCTCCGTTTCCAATTTTTACTCTTCCCATTACAAATTTCAATTTTTTTTTTTTTGAGGCAAGTTTATTTTGTCATCTGAAATACTTTGAAATTGGATGTCTGAAATTTTGTCGTCTGTTTAACCCTTTACCACACAATGACGACTTTTAACACCTCTGAGGAAGAAGCCTTTTGAAAACATTGTGGGAAAAGGAGAAAATGCTGGTAACCAGCATTTTCTCCTTTTCCCACAAAGTTTTCTACCCAATCAAAGCAAAATTGCACCATTTCAGCCACTTTGAAATTGTCGTCTGCAAATGCTTTCAATTTGGATAGGTCTAAAATTTTGCTGTGTGGTAATGGGTTACGAACTAAGGCATTTTGGAAAACCAGAAACAAGGGCACCCCCTTTTGACCTTTTCATTTACAAATCCCACCATTAGAACCAGATTGACATAGTCATGTTCCATACGCTCTCTCAACTGATCCCATGTTTACAACCCTGAAGAAGAAAACTCTAAAAAGCACTGTGGGAGAAGCAGAACATGCAGTTAACCAATCAGCTTCCCACCATGTTTAAATGTTACACAGACAGAAACAAGGTTGGCAAAAAGGCGGTCAATATGAGTATTGACCGGGCCGGCGGTTTTAACCGGTTGTAACCGGTCAGTACTGGTCAAAAGTGGTCAATTGGTGGTCGACTGGGTCAATTAAATCACTGGCTTACATACCCATCCTGTTTCTAAATTAATATTAAAAGCTCTCCTCTTACATCTTGTACATGAAAGTATATTACATATTATCATCAGTATCATATTTATCAATAAGGTCCTTTTTTATTTGATCATAATTCAAAAGACATTATTGCTGGTCAACTGAAGAGGTTGATTGGCTTGACTTTTCTTATTGAGCTTACATACAGGTCGGTTCTTTTCAACTGAACAATTTTTATCTATCATCATTCCTTAGGTTAGATATCTATCTATAGTTCTACATCCTGTCTCTCTGTCACTCTCTCTCTCTCTTTTTCCTCCCACCACAAAATACACTTAGGTTTTAAAGATATAGATTATTTAAACATTGTCTTTGTTCATAAAAGTTCAAATGTAGCACCAAAAAGCAGCCTGAGCCAATTTCTGATTTTCACGTAAAATTGCAGAAAAACCGTCACACATTGGTAAACATGTGAAATACACGTCATTAATCTATAGGCATACTGAGGTACACATGAAGATGGCTGTAACTGATTTACTAAACAATGGTTAAGGAAACAATAATGTCTTTGAAGTATATTTAATTGTCTACATACACCTTTAAATTGCTGTCGAAACACATTAAAAGGTATAAAAGTTACCCCTTTCTACTCCAGTGGGTGTGGCTTAAATCAAGTTACCAAAGTGACCAATCATGTGTCCCTACTTGGGGTATTATAGGCCTACTTGACACCAGGCTTTATTCCTTAAGTGTGAAATACTGACCGATATGCAATCAAGACAATATGTTATCATCAAGCAGTTACTCAAGGTGTCAAGATTGAAACCTAAAGACCTTATTTGGAACTTCTACACAGTTTTGGAAAACTGGCAAAAGCCAGCTGATGAGTACCCTTGGCAGGGACAAAACAGTTTTTTTCACTAAGTCATCACTTCTATATTGATAATTCAACCTATCCGAGAACAAAAAAAAAAAATCCCCACAATAAAATATCAACTAAATACCATAACTGTCCTCTTAAAACTCATCTGACCATTAAAATTTCCAAATGACCACAAAAAATATTCAATCGACCACTATTGACCACTTTTGGAGTATTGACCGGGGCGTTTTTTAACCGGTTAAAACCGCTGGTTAAAACCACCCCTGGTTTCGACCGCCAAACCTTGGACAGAAGTGACCATTTTTGCTCCCTTGACTTTGTTGTCTGCAACAGTGAAGAATTATGTACAATGAAGAATGATGAACAATCTAACAAGTGTATTCAACACTGACTTTTGCATACAAACTGCTTACGAATAATAACTATTTGGATCCTAGGAGCACTACGTTTGTCTCAATGATTGAGGAGTGCTAGATTACACTTTGTATGTAATGCGGGTGCGAAATACACCCGTAAATAGGGCACTACATGTTTATGGCGCAACCGAACATCACTAAACAAAACAGTTCCCGAAAGAGTGTCAGTTTAATATCTATAAAAATTGAAGGTAGGATGACAGTACGCCTATTTCTAGTGTGTATATACTAAGATTGTTACTAGCACAGATAAGACCATATTTCTTACCAAAATAATGCAGTGGAAAGAAATAGATACCCATCCTAGGTTATACACCGTAACTAAAACCTAAAGTCTACACGAAAATGTGAGTGAACTTACGTTGTTTGCCTCGCCGTAAGCCAAACAAAGGGCTATACATAGCCATACAAGGATTTCAGACCGTTTCATCACAATGTCTTGTTTCTCGTAATACTCCGAATAAATAAAACAACACTTGTAAAATAAACAAAGTTACTTGATTTGTGTTTCCTTTATAGTCACTTCAGTGTTATCCGTATATTTAAGCACTACTTTCCTCAAGTGCTATGTGATTAACAAAAAATATATTCCTACGCTGACATTTCATATATATATATATATATAAGACATAGAAGAATATTTAAGAATTTTAAAATCGATGTCTTTTGATGCATTTAATAGTAAAACCAGTATTCTAGCATAATCTATGAACTATTTTGGTAAAACTAATGCTTTTTAATAGTTATGAAGAAAGAACTTTATTTCATGACGTCATTTCCGAACATGAGTTTCAGCATGTACGGAAAACACCTTTTCACGGAAGAGTAATCGAGTTATTTTTAGTAACCAATACAGAAACATCCCACTGAGAAAATCCCCTTGCTTTCTGAAATTATCATTTGTTGGTCTTTTGAATTATCTGAGAATTTTATTCTATTTTTGCGCCATTTACAATCTCATCGCCATTCAACGGTAGCTTAGTCCTTTGTTATGTCCAGCAACGTATTGTTCTTTGCAGTCTGATCTCCATCTAGACCAATATGTCGTCCCTGCAGCCGTTTTATTTAGCCTACAACAGGGATCGTATAGACATATAACATATACGATACCTGCCTACATAGCGCCATTTCTTAGGCCTTGTAAATGCTAGCACTTTGTTCATTAATTCACTTCTAGATGTGAAAAAAAAAAAAAGAACCACATTGTTTCCTTATAGGTTTACGCAGAAACCAATAGGCTATCATAAAATAACGGTTACAGATCTCTATATTGTTTCGTTTGAAGCCGTCTTTGGTCGGAAGACTACCATTTCAAACTCTCCTATCGTGCTGCTGAGGAAAATTCTTTGTTTACGACAATGAGGACGAAAGCTTTAAAAAAAAAATGCAGGAAAAGGAGAAAACGCTGATAATTTCTCTGTCACAATGTTTCAGCCCTTTCACAGAACAAAAAAAAAAAACACCATTTGTGCCATATTTATTTGTTGTCTGCAAATATTTTCTTTTTGGACGGGTCTAAAATTCTGTAGCCTGGAAAACAATCAACCCTAACCACACAATCTCGAGTTTAACGATCTACACCATGACACTCCGCTTTGCTTAAACAATCTATACTAGAGCAACTTTGAAATTGTGAGTTTTTAGATCTTTTTTCTATACTGAAAATATATTTTGGGTTAATTCGGCCAGGGATCGTATATATAATCCGTGATTCGGCGCTTAAAGAGTTAAGCCAAATTTAAGTTATCGTCTGCTTTCAATTTGGACAAGTCTGCTTTTTTTTTTCTTCGCGTGTTAAAAAGTCAACTCGTTACCAAACGACAAAATTTTAGACTCATCCAAATTAAAAGCATTCGCAGACGACGAAATTAATGTAACAAAAAAAAATAAAATTTGTGTTGGAAAGGATAGAAAACATTGTGGGAAAAGGAGAAAATGCTGGTAACCAGCATTTTCTCCTGTCCCCACAATGTTTTCAAAAGGCATTTCTCTCAGAGTTGTGAAAACCAGGGATTATTTGGTAAAGGGTTAACAGGTATATGACGCCGAGGTTAAAATTTTCTGAGCTTTTACTAAACGCACACAGAATGGACAGGCAAGATACCTGTATATAGCTGATACTGGATCTCCAATCACCGGATATGGTTGATTGATTGATTGTATGGTGTTCAACGCCATTTTCATCATTATTTCAGTTATATAGCGGCGCCCAGTGCACCTATCAATGCTTTCTTGGAGTTTCTGTTACCAGTGTTCCACTAAACATTCCTTCCAAGCTGTTTGCAGCTTTCCCACGTAACCATCGCTGAAACAATGGTCAGCGGCGAGAGAAGAATGAATCCTGTCGCAATGACTATATTCAATCCTCAAAAAGAAGTTGGCCAAGCCAGGGAACTAACCAGCGACCCCCTGCTCTCAAGTCCTGTGCTCTACCGATTGAGTTACCAGGGCTCGGCCCAATCTCCACACAGTTGCCAGTATTAGGCAAAACATTCTGGTAAAAGAGTGGGCCAGAAATTGCTGCCATTGTAGTAAATCAATCAAATATTCAGCCAGTCAGTCTCGAATTCAGTCATTTCGGTCGATCGATTAGTGAATCCAGTCAGTCTGGAATTCAGTGAATTCGGTCAGTCAGTCGATCGGTCGGTCGGTCGTCGATTGGTCAGTCAGTCAGCAAGCAAGCAAGCCGGCCAGCTAGCTAGTCAGTCAGTGGTGTCTTGCTCGAAGACACGCCCTCACGTGACTAGCGCCTGCAGTGAGGATCGGACCAAGAATTTCTGATAACTATCTGCTGAACCACAGAAAATACCTCTTTAACCCTTTACCACACAATCCCACATTCCAACGACCCAGAGGTAGAAGCGCTTTTGAAAACATCATTGGAAAAAGAGAAATTCTGGTAACCATCATTTTCTCCTGTTTCAATTACTCGTATGTTTACTACCTTTTGATAGACAATTCTCATCATTTGAGGTACATTTACTCTTCACCTTTAGGCTGCTAAGCGCGACTCATTGACCTTTTGCGGACAGTGTAGATCAAGATCAGACTGCACAGAACGTGCAGTCTGATCTTGGATCTACACTGTCCGAGATGGAGATATTATTCCCCAAAACAAAACTTTGAAGTAGCAATATTTGGGTTATCACGATAGAAATAGAAAAAAAAATCATTCTGGTTATTTAGCAGGTTAAAGGTTAAAGCGTATTTCACAACTATAACTGCCTTTGCAGCTAGTGTAGATCAAGATCAGGCTGCACAAAACGTGCAGCCTGATCTTTGATCTACACTGTCCGCCTTGCTGAGACACTCTGGACTAGAGCAATATTGAAATTGTGATCATTTGGGTCTTAATTCTAGACTGAAAATATATTTTAGGTTTATTCCTTACTTTAAGGTTTAAACAGTCAAGGTATAGTAGGGCTAAAAAAGGAACATCCCTGGTAACTCTTTCACTACTAAGTAAAAGGTATAGTAGGGCTAAAAAAAAAGGAACATCCCTGGTAACTCTTTCACTACTAAGTAAATAATTTACACTTTTTCATTGGCTATAAATATAGTTCCACTGCAAGATGAAGAGACAGTTTGGGCTTAACCCTTTACCACACAACGAAATTTTAGACTCAACCGAATTCAAAGCATTTGCAGACGACAATTTCAGTGTGGACCATATGATGCAATTTTTCTTTGATAGGGTAGAAAACATTGTGGAAAAAGGAGAAAATGCTGGTTACCAGCATTTTCTCCTTTTTCCACAATGTTTTCAAAAGGCTTCTTCCTCAGGGTCGTTGAAAGTCGGCATTGTGTGGTAAAGGGTTAATCTAAAGTAAAGTAGTGAACAATGTAGATCAGAGATCAGACTGCACGTTCTGTAAAGTAAAGTAGTGGACAGTGTAGACCAGATATCAGACTGCACCTTCTGTGCAGCCTGATCTTGATCTACAGTGTCCACAAAAGCTTCTGGTGTCGTCAACAGTGAGGAAAGAGTTAACGTCTTCAATACAAGGCTCACAACTTATCAGTCAGCCCTTTTACATCAATTTTGACGCCAGGTCAACAAAACATCATTATAATATGACATAACTGGCTTTTCTTTTATCTTTCAGTGACCAGAGGAAACCACTGGAAACAAAGTTGAACTGGATTATTTTTCTTTGCTTATTAATTTTTCTTCTATCTTTTCTTCTTCTTTTCGTCCTTTGTAAGTTTTCTTCTTCTTATTCTTCTTGGCCTCCTCCTCCTTATTATTCTTCTTTTCTTTCTTAAACCATTCTTACAATCAGGTTACACTTATAAACAGGCTTTAGCATGTTATTGTTTCTTGTTTTGAGTTTACCTATAGTCGTTACTCGTTGCCAATGTTGGTGATGCCCCAAGAAGACTGTTAAGTAGTTATTTTATGTTAGGGGATTGTGCAAGATACAAGACAAAACCAGTATTAAGTTATGCCTGGTTCTTTAACTTGCATGGGGTTTAACACTGTCACAAGGTACCTAGATTCTAAAGTTTCACCTGAAAGACTATAAGTGATTTTAATTGGACACCCATGGGAATCAAACTCACATCCGTAAGTAATTTCTCCGCCAGCCCCACTGCTTTGAAACCTCTACCACACAATCATGAGTTTTATTGACAGGGAAGTAGAAGACTTTTGAAAAAATTGTGGGAAAAAAATAATGCTGGTAAAGTAATCAGCATTTTCTTCTTCTCCCACAATTTGTTCTACTCTATCAAAGACAGAAATCATCATTTGAGTTACATTTAATTTGTTGTCTGCAAATGCTTTCAATTTGGTCCAGTCTAAAATTTTGTTGTTAGGTAAAGAGTTAAAAAAAAATGTCTAGATGACTAAAAGAAAATGTTTGCCATTTGAACTGTATGAACATATCTCCTTTTATTACCAGGTAGCCTCGTTTTAGATTTAAGACAGGGACACAACACTCTCAAAGATACCAGAGAACCTTGACAAACTAGAATCAAAAGATACAGACAACATATTGACCAACTCTTGCAAGACTAATTACCAGTTGAAGCCCCAGGTTTCTACACAGCAATGTAAACCTGCACAGAGATGGCCACAAGTTCCAAAGACTTTCACGATATGTACAGACAGGGTCTCAATGCTTGCAATACTGTATAGTATTTGAAACCCCAGATTTCTACACCACAATCAAAATCTTTAAAGACAAAAAAAAAAAATACAGGGCCATATTCACCAACCTTTCTTCAGAACATTCTTTGTCTCATTCTCCAAGATTTTCTAAATTTGAAAGTAACACAATTTCTGATTGGCTAAACCATTTGGTTTAGCCAATCAGAAGTTATATTACTTTCAAACGTAAAAAAAAATCTAGAGAATAAGACTAAGAACGTTCTTAAGAATGGTTTGTGAACACAGGCAGAGGAGTCTAAGAACTAACAAAAACTTGACATTTCCCTTTGCTAAGGACAACTTCAACCCTTTAACCCTTGACTACACTTTCAGGAGTTTAAACGACCCTGAAAAAGAAGCCTTTTGAAAACATTGTGGAAAAGGTACCCAGCATTTTCTCCTTTTCCCACAATGTTTTCATCCCTATCAAGGACAAATTCCACCATTTGAGCCACATTTCATTTGTTGTCTGCAAGCACTTCCAATTTGGACAAGACTACAGTTTTGTCGTCTGGTAAAGAGTTAACCAACAACAAGATTTTAGACTCGACAAAATTGAAAGCATGTGCAGAGGACAAAATAAATGTAGCTCAAACGATGAATTCTACCTTGGATAGGGTAGAAAACATTGTGAGAAAAGGAGTAAATGCTGTATACCAGAATTTTTCCTCTTCCCACTGTGTTTTCCAAAACCCTCTTTCTTCAGGATCGTTACAACTTGGGATTGTGAGGTAAAGGGTTGAAGGTTTAAGCACACAATATGGATCCAGATAAGAGTTTTACAGATCATGGATCTACAATGTCCTTTGTGAAGTATTCTAGCAAAAAACGCTGGAAATCCCATGTGACATTGTTTTGTCTTCTATCCAAGACTGGAAAAAGATCAAGAATTGATACACTTTAGATACATGATATCCTCTTCTTGAGAAATGTAAATTTTAATTATAATAATGTACACGAGCTTTCGGCGGTACAACCGCCTTCTTCTAGTGTGGTCCTGTGATACAATGCCTGCAGTAACAGTTGTTTACGCAACGTCAAGGTAACGTTGACGTCACGTAAACAATTAATACCAAGTCCCGGGATGAAGTCATTGCAGCTTTAATAACACTTGGTATTAATTAATAACACTTGGTATTAATTGTTTACGTGACGTCAACGTTACCTTGACGTTGCGTAAACAACTGTTACTGCAGGCATTGTATCACAGGACCACACTAGAAGAAGGCGGTTGTACCGCCGAAAGCTCGTGTACATTATTATAATTAACACTTTAGATAGTTATACTGTTTTACTATTCTTATTTTTCCTTTTAAATTACTCGTTTAACTTTTTCTCAGTGTATCTTTTTTTTTTAGTGTGACAGCAAAGTGAATTAATATATTGAGTGTACATTTTGTTTGTTGCTGTTTCTGAAAGAAAAGAGTAGAGAAGAATTTTTTTCAATCGCAAATTTTCAATATGATTCTTCTACATGCATTTTTGTTTGTGATATATGTATGTAAATCGTGCTCTTTTAACCCTTTACCAAACAATCCCTGGTTTTTACGACCCCGATATAGAAGCCTTTTGAAAACATTGTGGGAAAAGGAGAAAATGCTGCTAACCAGCATTTTCTCCTTTTCCCACAATGTTTTCTACCCTGCTGAAAACAAATTTCAATTTTTGAGTTATGTTTATTTTGTTGTCTGCAACTGCTTTCAATTTGGACCAGTCTAAAATTTTGTCGTTTGGTAAAGAGTTAAAGGGACTCCCTTATGCCATAGCATTGTTCACGTAAATTTTTGATAGATGCAGGAGTAGAGTATATATTCTTAGCATGAGGGAGTCCCTTAGCATGCAAGAGCTTCATTCATGTATATATAAACTTTTGATAGATGTTTGGAGCAGAGTAGATATTCTTACATGCTTTATGGGGACACCCTTATGCCAGAGCATCGTTCATGCAAATGTTTGATAGATTCACCCCTGAGCAGAATAGATATTCTTGTATGCTTTATGAGGTATCCCCTTATGCCAGAGCGTAGTTCACGTAAATGTTTGATAGATGTAGGAGCAGAGTAGGTATTCTTGAATGTTTTATGAGTGACTCCCTTGTGTAAAAACATCGTTCATGTAAATTTTTGATAGACACAGGGGTAGAGTAGATATTCTTACATGCTTTATGGGGGATCCTCCAACGCAAAACAGTCTTTCATCTAGAACAGACTTTCTTACATACTTTATGGGGACATATCCTGATATATCCTAGTATGTAGGTCCCTACTATTATCTGTGATTGGCACTAAGGGCTATTTTCCAAGCATTATGCAGGTCCATCCATTTATCCTTCATTCTGTCCTCGTAAATACATGTCCTTCTAAGCTGTCACAGTTTCACCCTCTTAAAACCTTGAGGAAAAAAGAGCATTTACATTTTTATGCCCCGCCATGAAATGGCGGAAGGGCATAAAGAGTTACCTGTGTTCGTCTGTGTGTGTGTGTGTGTTAGTGTGTTAGTGCGTGTGTGCGTTAGTGTGTGTGTCCCATTCTTGTACGGAGCATAACTTCTACATTTATCAATGGATTTCAAAAAAAAAACTTTGCACACTTGTTCTCCTTAACAAGTACTAGTGTCATGCGAAAAGTTTGTTTCGATACGTCCAAGGTCAAGGTCACAGTTGAAGGTCAAATGTTTAAATTGACCTTGTCCGGAGCATAACCTCTACATTTATCAATGGAGTTCAAAAAAACTTCGCACACTTGTTCTCCTTAACAAGTACTAGTGTCATGCGAACAGTTTGTTTCGATACGCCCAAGGTCAAGGTTACAGTTGAAGGTCAAATGTTTAAATTGACCTTGTCCAGAGCATAACTTCTACATTTATCAATGGAGTTCAAAAAAACTTCGCACACTTGTTCTCCTTAACAAGTACTAGTG
This sequence comes from Hippopus hippopus, assembly GCA_946811185.2. Lineage (NCBI taxonomy): Eukaryota > Metazoa > Mollusca > Bivalvia > Cardiida > Cardiidae > Hippopus > Hippopus hippopus. The sequence goes on from OX328113.1 coordinate 27,911,170, forward strand.
TCATGGGAAAAGTTTGTTTCAATACGCCAAAGGTCAAGGTCAAAGTTGAAGGTCAAATGTTTAAATTGACCTTGTCCGGAGCATAACTTCTACATTTATGAATGGATTTCAAAAGAACTTCGCACACTTGTTCCCCTTAACAAGTACTAGTGTCATGCGAAAAGTTTGTTTCGATATGCCCAAGGTCAAGGTCATAGTTGAAGGTCAAATGTTTAAATTGAATGTTCAACCCACTTTTACATCCTGCTCAGCAGAATTGTGATATGAAAATACAGTTTTGGTTTTTAAAAAGACTCATCCAAAGAACTATGCCAGAGAATATTGAGGCTGCAACCTACCCTGCAACTATAGTCCAGTGTGATAATATTCGATCCAATTTGTTCCTGTCTTACAGAGGAAGTCCAACAAAGTAATTATTATTGCTATATTTCTCACTCTCATTCGTCAAGTTAAGATTTTCATAATCCTGAGTATAAGTAACCCTCAGTTGAAAGATTAAGGAAAACGCTGAATAAAAAGAAGTTAATGCTCAAAACCAGCATTTTCTTCTTTTTCTCACAAAGTTTTCTACCATATGCAATACAAACCATATAATTTATTGTCTGCATATTGCTTTCAACTTGGACCAGTCCTCAATTTTGTTATCAGGTATAAATAATCTTTTATCTGCTTGGCTATATATATAACAAACCTTCTTAACCCTGTCTAAGCTGTTATCCAAAACAACAATTTTCTGTAATACCTACTGATTCTCTCATATGACATATCTGTGACCAATACTATTTAGCGGGGGCATCCGTGTCTCTGACACACCTATTTCTAGTTTTTATTGCTTTTCATTTCCCTCCAATAATCGACCAAGACTGGCCTGGATGTATGCATTATAACCATTTTTTGCACTCTACAAATTAATTGATTTATTTATGCATTTTTGACAGGTACCACCGCTAGATGTCCCAACAATCAGTGTCAACAGGCATTTGCTATTTCCTTTTATACGTCAGCGAAGTTGAATTTCACTGAGGCAAAAGTAAGAAAGTCATGCTCTGTGAAAAGGGGTTTAATGCATTTGCGAAAAGTATCAACTCGGGTCAGCCTGCGCGGACTGCGCAGGCTGACCAGAGTCAAAACCTTTTGCTATTGTTAAATTTTCCACATGTTCAAGGCCCATTCTACCTGATGTTGCAGTTTTTTGCGGGACAAATAGATTTTTATGGATCCATAATTATTAATTAACAGTTATTATTTGTAGGACAAATGGATTTTTATGGATCCATAATTATAATTATGATGACTTGCTTGATATAATACATCACAGAGACGCATTAAACCCCCTTTTGCAAGGGCATGCCTCAAGTAAATGTCTGTAAATGTCTTACCACCCAACCACAATCCATTTCTTTCACCCACCAACCTTTTAGCTCACCAACCAATCCACCATTTCACTTACCCCATCCACACATTTTATTACTAACATACTGTAACTGATCAAATGCACACAAGGCCACCAAGATAAACATACTCAAAAATACTAGGAAATAGTCAATCAAAGCACTGCAAATCCAGGTTTCTGAGATACGATAAAGGAGTGGTGAAAATAACATCCTGCTATAATCCATCCGTCTGTCCATCCATCTATTCATCCGTCCATCCATCTGGTTATCAGCATTTTCTCCTTTTCCAACAATGTTTTGAAAAGCCTTCTTCAACGGGATCGTCAAAACTCTGGAATGTCTGGTAGAGGGTTAAGACTGTTACTTAATGTTTTTGTGGTGTTTCTGAATCACGAGATAGACTGGTTCTGTGACATGTAGAAAATTGACCAATAGCAAAGAGACTGCACAGGCTGTCATGCATCGTTATTGCAATAGAACCCTTTTCACGGAGCACTGCTCATCTTGGAATGTTGATGTTGTGTATGCCCATAGCAGGCCCATTGTGGAAATGAACTATTCTATCCATATTTTTAGACGTTTTTGAAAACACGAGAATGAGGTGATGACTTAGTTCACTCTCTACAAAACAACACAATTTTAGACTTTCCAAATTGAAAGCGCTTTCAGACAACAATAAATATGAGCTCAGAAGATGAAATTTGCTTTTGAAAAGATAGAGAAGATATTGTTGGAAAAGGAGAAATGCTTGTAACCAGCATTTTCTTCTTTTCCAACTAGTATATTTTCAAAAGCCACTTTCTTCGTGGTCGTCAAAACTGGATTGTTTTATGATCTATTTAACACACGATCTCAAGTCTTAACAACCCTGATGAAGAAGTCTCTTGAAAACATTGTGGGAAAAGGAAAAATTGCTGGTAACCAGCATTTTCTCCTTTTCCCACAATGTTTTCTATCCTATTAAAGGGGCAAATTCTATCATTTGAACCACATTTAAATTGTCGTCTGCAAATGCTTTGAATTTGGACAAGTCTAAAATTTTGTCGTTTGGTTAAGGGTTAAGGGTTTATATTTTATGTTTCAGAAACTGTGTGAGAGCAAATCAGGATCTTTGTTACATATTCGTAATCAGATGGAAATGAGTTTTGTAAAACATCAAATTAGATATCAGCGTAAGTTAACTTCTTTTCTCACAATACTTTGACAAACAAGAAATATTAAATTTTGTTGACTCAAATGAAAGTGGTTTGCAATCCCCGCCCAGTTCACCCGACCTTCTTTATACCAATCCTTCAACAACACAAAAGTGTTAAGCTATACTTTTGTTTTAGAGCGAAGTTAAGTCAAGGTCACTGTTACTAAAATTGAAAAAGAAAATCTTTTAGTTTTAAAGATATTTATGTTACATAGATTGAGATATATAGGATCTGACATGAGTTGGTGTTGAGATAAAATTTTATTAAATGAGTCTAGGAAAAATGTTATTAAGCGAGCCTTTGGCAAGCTTAATAACATTTTTTCTTGACGAGTTTAATAAATTTTTTATCTCATGCGCCAATGAATGTCAGATTCTTTTTATCACATAACGATATTTTACAAATCATAGATAAGAAGATGCAAAACCATCTATAGATGCACACGCGGTATTATCCATAAACCCATTCACTTCAGTGAAATTTACATAAAAAATGACATCACACAACATTGATATTAAACATGTATGAGATAAGAAAATTCGTAATGCGTATAATACACTGAAAACAAGGGAGGTAATGTGATAAACAACCTCTTACAATTTAAACTAATCTCTCTTGATTCTGTTTCCTTGGAAATAAACCAGTGCTTGCGCCAAATTTGTGGGCCAATAATCAATCCCAAAGTTGACACTCGCTACCGGGTATTGAACTCGGTACCTTATGGTTACAAGGCCGACACTGTACCTCACAACATTACCCAAATCTAAATTTGCATCTAAACTTCAACCATCTATGAGCTAGGTTTACAAAAGTTTTCTTGGTGAAAGACTGGTATGCAAATTCTGCCCATACCTTTGTTTTACTGCTATTTAACCCATTACCACACAATCCCTACTTTTGACGACCCTGAGAAAGAAGCCTTTAGAAAACATTGTGGGAAAAGGAGAAAATGCTGGTAAACAGCATTTTCTCCTTTTCCCACAATGTTTTCTACTCTTCACAAAACAAATTTCAAATTTTCAGTCATTTTTATTTTGTCGTCTGCAAATGCTTTCGATTTGGACAAGCCTAAAATATTGTCGTTTGGTAATGAGTTTAAGTAACTGTCGACTTTTAACCCTTCTGTAAATGTCAATGTAACAGTGACTAAAATTACACTTTTTGTGAAAAAAAACCCTCAGATAACTTCGTCAATCTTTGGGCCAGTTTTATAAAACTTAGTAGGGAGGGGATCATGGGTTCTGTTTTTATAAATACAGTAAGATCAAAACTCTCCATTGGTAAGTGACTTGCTTTTCTCACAGGACTTGCCTTGTTTTCAGTGCAATATAGCCATTACAAGTTTGCTTATCCGACACATGTTTGAGATAATATTTTATGACATCATCAGATCATTATGTGACATCATTTGTCAAAGCACCGTATTCCTACCTGCAATTTCTACACCACATCAGAGACAAAGTCTCTTATTAATTAAACAGTCAAAATAGATGACTGCAGTAAATCTAAGATTTGATAGTTTTTAGATTATTGATTGAGTAGTTATACCCCCACCTACTAAGGAGGTGGGGGAGGGGTATACTGGCCTCACCATGTCTGTCCATCCTTCCGTCTGTCTGTCCATCCATCCATCTGTATTGTTGGTCTTGTTATTGTTTCTAACTCAAAAGCTATTTGAACATGAAACTTTATGCATGTGTTGTTTATGATCAAAGGAGGTGCCTTATTGTTTTTGGGTCACATGGGTCAAAGGTCAAGGTCACAGGTGAACTTTGTTTGAAAACCCTGAAACTTTTTTTTTTACAAATTTTGCTCATGACCCAAGGAAGTGCCCTATTGTTTTTGGGTCACATGGATCAAAAGTCAAGGTCACAGATGATCTTTGTTTTGAAAATCATTTACGTCCTCTGATTGTGCTGTTTCAGTGGCAAGGTGCTGGTGGGGAGTATTTGTCTGCTTTCAGGCAGCTCTTGTTATATGTCAGTTTTTTTTTTTTAAGTATCTTTATCATGAGAGTACACTTTTGTGAAAACAATGAATAGTCCTCATTCATGAATATACATGGCTTTGCATATCGATCTAATCATTATGTATACATATAATCGAGGAGAAACTATTGTTTAGCTTGCCATGAGCTTGCTTAATTATATTTTTCTAGAGCTTATTTACATTTTTCTTAAACTCTTTACCAAATGATTAAATTTTTAACCTTTCCAAAATAAAACTAATTTTAGACAATTCATTAATGATGGCTCAAATGATGTGATTTGTCTTTGGATTATAGAAAACAGTGTGGGTACAGGAGAAAATGCTGGTTACGAGCATTAATTTTTCTCCAGTTCTCACAATGTTTTCAAAAGCCTTCACTCTCAGGGTCAATAAAACTTTGGATTGTTTGGCAAAGGGTTGATAAAATTTTAGCCCAAACACTAAAGTGGCTTATGTCAGATCCTTACTTATCTTTCATGGTGTCTATGGTTGTGAGGTAGAGCATCAGCCTCATAACCATAAGGTCTTGTCACTGGCGCTCAATACCGGAGCAGGTGTCAACTTTGTGATTCTTCATTGGCCCACACATTCGTCACAAGTACTGGTGTCGTTCTCAGGAAGCAGAATCGAGAGAGATTAGTATAAGTTGTAAGAACTTGTTTCTCAATCAATGCAGGGATCACACACACACACACACACACACACACACACACACACACATATCTCTCTCTCTCTCTTTCTCTCTCAGTAATATACATGTACACGTATGATCCCTGATTGATGTAAAATGAATATGTTAAAACTAAACTATATATCTTTTGTAGTACATAAGCCTGCTTTTTTTTCCCTATCTCTCTCTGTTTAGAGCTGAACAGTGTAAAGTACTCAAACTTCTGGCTGGGGTTAAGGGATCAAACCCAACTCGGGGTATTGCAATGGGTGGATGACAACAGTACACTTACATATTCAAGTAAGTCAAGTTGTTTAACTCTTTACCAAATGACAAATTATTGGACTGGACCAAATTCAAAGCATCTGCAGACAACAAATTAAATCTTGTTAATATGATGATTTCTTACTGTGATAGGGTAGAAAATATTGTTGGAAAAGGAGAAAATGCTGGTTACCAGCATTTTCTCCTTTTCCCACAATGTTTTCTATAGGCTTCTTTCGCAGGGTCATTTAAAGTCGGGATTGTGTGGTAAAGAGTTAAGAAATAATCTTCTTTCTATTGTGGTTTATCGTTTAATAAACCACAGTTGTGAGTTATAAGGCACAATAAATAATCCACGAGGGCGATAGCCCGAGTGGTTTATTCATTGTGCCTCATAACTCACAACGTGGTTTATTGAACGATAAACCACGATAGAAAGAAGATTATTTCGATTCTAACATGACCAACTCTTAATGAAAGGAAAACAAGTTCAATCTTAGAGTAAAAATGCGTATGAAGATTATGTTCCAATGAATAAATCACTTACTTTACTTTATACAGAATGACGTCACTCGATATAGAATGACGTCACTCTGCATGGAATATCGCAGATTTTACCACGATTTCGTTGCACTGTGTTTATAGAGCCGAATTCGCTTGTCATGTTAGAATGTTCAATAAACCACAGTTGTGAGTTATGAGGCACAATAAATAATCCATAAGGGCAATAGCACGAGTTCATACTTAGAGTGAAAACGTGGATGCAGATTATATTCCATTTAATAACCTACTTACTTACTTTATACAGAATGAAGTCACTCTGTATAGAATGACATCACTCTACATAGAATAATGTAGATTTTACCACGCTTTCGTCGCACTGTGTTTATAGAGCCGAATTCACGTGTCATGTTAGAAATAGTTTTTTACTATTTACCACACAGCAAAACTGTACACTGGACCAAACTGAAAGCATTTGCAGATCACAAATCAAATGTTGCACAAATTGCAAAAAATTGTCTTGGAATGGGTAGAAAACATTGTGGGAAAAGGAGAAAATGCTGTTAACCAGCATTTTCTTCTTTTCCCACAATGTTTTCAAAAGCCTGTATCCTTGGGCGTTGTTGAAACTTGGGATTGTGTGGGAAAGAGTTAAGGTTTTCAGTGCCAAATTTATAAATTCTACCTCTTTTGAATGCTGCACATACAATCCACTGAAACTGAGACTGATTTTGATTTTATGGGTTTGACTAAACAAGCCAATGGTATAGATCCAAGATTAGACTGCATAATTTGTGCCGTTCGATCTTGATCTATGCTGTCCGCAATACCCCCTTTCATCTATGGCACTAAAAGAGTTAACACTTTACGAAACTATTCCATGTTAAAGGATCCTGAGGAGGAAGGCTGTTGAAAACAGTGCAGGAAAGGAGGAAATACTGTTACGGTAACTGTATTGGCAGTGAGTTGTCATCAGTTTTATGCCAACTACAGCATATGTCAGGTATTTTTTCAAAGAATTTTGAAAAATTACATTCATGTTGTAACTGAATAACGAACCTTTTTCAAAAGTACATACGGTGTATATATTTCAGTTAACACCGTACCACATGATCCCCAGTTTTAATAAGCCTAATTGAAAGGGCTTTTAAAACCGTCGTCTGACAGGGTGAAAATGCTTGTAGCCTCTTCCAACAATGTTTTCTACCCTACCAAAAACAAATCCTGTCATTTGTTGTGAGGTAAAGAGTAAAGTTAACATTTTAACCCTTTACCACACAATGACGCCTTTTAACGCCCCTGAAGAAGAGGCCTTTTGAAAACATTGTGGGAAAAGGAGCAAATGCTGGTAACCAGCATTTTCTCCTTTTCCCACAAAGTTTTCTACCCTATCAAAGAAAAGTTGCGTCATTTGAGCCACTATGAAATTGTCGTCTCCAAATGCTTTCAGTTTGGATAGGTCTTAAATTTTGCTGTGTGGTAAAGGGTTAAACTTTGTTTGATCGAATGGTGTTTCCTTCCAATTTGGAGTATTTTGTCAGTTAATTTACTCTTTCTACGCTTCACCAGTACAAAGCTACAGCTCTGTAGTGCTTTGTCCAAGGACACTCCATCAGTTATGTCCACTGCATACAGGCTTTAACCTTACAATCCTGTGTTTTAATGATCCTGAGTAGAAAGGCCTTTGAAAACATTGTAGGTAAAAGAGAAAATGAGTAAATGTGAGTAAATATGGAATTTATAAATACTGTTGTGTCAAAATTGTCACAATATGTAGAAGGCATCAATATTATGTTAAATTTCTTGAAAAAAGCATTAGCTGAAATTTTGAAGACAGAGTAAACACTTAAATTGTGTATTATTCATTCCCTTTTGAGATATAGAGGATAATCAACTGGTGATGTATGATATTAAAAATCTGTCACTAGAATGGGGTATGATGCGGTTGAAAAAAACGAATCCGAAGGACGAGTTTTTTAACTGTATCAAACCCCATTTGAGTGACAGATTTTCAATATCACACACTACCATTTGATTATTCTATATATTACATTCCTAATTCTCCCTCTGTTTGCTATTAATAATCAAGAATGGTAGGTATACATGTAACCTTATACTTTTCTTTACAAACACATGAATATTTTTGGCAGAAGCAGCTGACGCAACAGATGATGTAATCTCGAGGCTATATTACGTCATTTATCTCTCCATTTGAAGGCATGCATTGTTTTGCACCTTTTCAATTTAAAACCAGCCATATGAAATTAAAAGAAACAATTAACCCTTTCCCACATGACAAGTTTAAGACTTTCCCAAATTAAAAACATCTCCAAATGACAAATACTAAATTGGTACAAAAGATCTTACATTTTCTGATAGGATAGAAAACATTATGGAAAAAGGAGAAAATGCTGCTTGGTAGTATTTTCTTGTTTTTCCATAAATATTTTCCAAAAGCTCTCTCCCAAAAAAGCTATCTCCTTTTCTCGAAATGTTTTCAAAAGATTTCTCCCACAAGGTCATTAACTCAGGGTTGTTTGGAAAGACTGTGCCGAAAATCTTTTCACTGTGCTATTGTTTACTATTTGAAAGATGTTTGAACCAGAGACAGAAACATTAGAGTGTGAGAGAAAAAAAGTAGTTTCGGTAAACATTCTAAAACTATATCATCACTAGTGATGATACCATATCGTCACTAGTGATGTTATTCACTGTGAAAAACTGAAAAAATGATACACTGAGAAATCCCAGTAATTCACTGATAGGAATATAATAAATAGAGGATATTTGTTTTTTTCGGTGAAAGATCGAAATTTATTTCATTGAGTGAACACCATCGGTAATATTTTCACTTGTGGCACAGCCACCAGTGAAAATATTACCAATGGTGTTCGCTCGATTAAATAAATTTCGACTGCGCCACGAGTGAAAATATTACCGATGGTGTTCACTCGATGAAATAAATTTCGATCTTTCACCCAAAAAAACCAATATTCTATTTATTTCTTGCTTTTAACCCTTTCTGGGAGGAGCTTTATCAAAATCCAGTACAGTTCTTTTCCGTTCTTCCCCGTGGCGTACCACTCCCGCATAGCAACACATTACAATATTACGTCAAGCGCGAGAAATGTAAGGTAAATGACATCATATTTCCATCTGGTTGTGAGGCACGCGCAATTTACCTAGGCAACAAGAACATGAAAATCGGTATTTTCACTGGTCGTACCCGTGTAATATCGAAAAATATTTTCACTGCTATTTCTCGATATCCTACCGGAAAGCATGAAATAAAAGATTTTATTAAACTGGTCAAGAAAAGAATGTTCTTAAGCTCGTCAAAGGCTTGTTTAATAACATTTCCCTTCATTTAATAAAATTCTGTCTCAAACACAAACTCATGTCAGATCTTAAATAGATCTATCTGTCTGCTATTTTCAATATTTCAGACTGGTCAAGACATGAACCAAGACCTCTGGTTGGACAAGAAAGCTGTGCTGTGTTGGATCGCGACGACTTCTACAAGTGGAGAAGCAAATCATGCAGTAGAAAGGCCTGGCCAATCTGTGCACAGAGGTAACAGGGAATATCTTTTAAAAAGATAGACTGCGTAAACTTGCCAGCAAATAGGCAGGGGTCCTTAGAAATAAACATGACTTTGTGTACATTTTTGACCAATCACAAATTCCTATTAAGTCATTATCAGTAGGTCAAAAGCCAGTACATCTGCTATGCCGAAAAATTGTAATAGATTTTTTAATGACAAGTTGAATTAATCTTTGAACTCTTTCAAGAACCAGTTGAATTTCTCTTTGTATCTTTTAATAACTAGTTAAGCTCTTTTTTCTTCTTAAAGAACAAGTTCAATCTCTTTGTATTTTTCAAGAACAAATTTAATTTCTCTTTGTATTTTTCATGACAAGTTGAATTAATCTGTATATTTTTTCAAGAACATATTGAAATTCTCTTCGTATTTTTCAAGAACAAATTGGATTTGTATTTTTTGATAACAAGTTGAATTTAGCAGTAATATAATTCTTTTAACCAGACCTAATGGAGGCCCTATAGTTATCATTGGATAAACGGCAGAACCGGAGGAAAACAACGGATAGTCTTAATTAATTGTAATTTTTCTCTGTTACACCTGTAACCCTTATACATGGTGTCAAAAATAAAGTGTTAAATGGTGATTTTGATTCCAAATTTCCTGTCCCCTTATTGGTTGAAATGAGAAGTCAAAACAAAACCATATCAACCAGTTATATGGCTTGTTCTTCAATGTAGTGGGTTTTTTTTTTTTGGTGGGGGGGGGGGAATTTGACATGAAAGATGATTGCAAAACGTTAAATTTGAGCCATGCTCTGTGAAAAGGGGGCTTAATGCATCTGTGCATTCCGCACAGGCTGACTTGGGTCAAAACTGTTTGCTTTTGGTCGATTTTCTGCATGTCTAAGGATCAGTTTATCTCTGGGTTCAATTGGTTGTTAGACAAAACAGATTTTATGGATCCGTAATTAAGTGATGACTTCCTTTTTATGATGCATTACAGAGATTCTTTAAGCCCTCTTTTGCCAGTGCACTGCCCAATTTTACATTTCAAAACCAAATTGATTGATGTTCTGTCTTACCCAATTAGAAGGCTTGTCTGGGAAAAAAGTCTGAGAAATATTGGATTTGACATGAGTTGGTGCTCGAGATAAAATTTTATCAAATGAGTCTCGATAAAATGTTATTAAGCGAGCCTTTGGTGGGCTTAATAACATTTTTCTTGACAAGTTTAATAAAATTTTATCTCAAACACCAACGAACATCAGACCCTTTTTATCACATAACAATGTTTCACAAATAATAGATCAGAAGATGCAAAACCATCTATACATGCACCTGTGGTAATATCCATAAACCCCATTCATTTCTGTGAAATACATACAGAATGACATCGAAAATACATCACACAATTGTGATATGAAACATGTATAAGCTAAGAAAATTCATAATGGGTATATTACACAAAAAACAAGGGAGGTTATGTGATAATATAGCCTTCTGTGTTGCAGTCTGTTATCTACATCAAGCTTATAATGTTGCTCTGTATTTCATGGATTGTTTTCTTCGATCAAGCTTTGTTGTTAAAGTGCAGATTCGTATTACGTCAGAACTTTAACCCGTTATCAAACAATCACAACTTTTAGCAACCCTGAGGAAGAAGGCTTTTGAAAACATTGTTTGAGAAAGAGAAAATGCTGATACGCTATCAAGGACTAAGTTCGTCCTTTGAGCCACCTTTAATTTGTCGTCTGCAAATGCTTTCATTTTCAACATGTCCAAAATTTTGTCGTTTGGTAAAGAGTTCAGAGGAGAATGGGCGTAAAGTCCGACATCAGCAAAAGTGGGTGATTGTAAGGGAAGATAAATCAAAGTTCATCAGAATAATTATGAATCTTAATTATCGTAAGTTGTTGATTGAGAAATATCCACTTTCAGTCAAGTGCAAAATTAATGACGTAATCGAGGAGTGGGCAAACTGTCATGAAGATTTCTTCCTAAACACTGTACCAAATAATCTCTTGTTTTCATCCTTTACTTCATAATCCTCATTTTTAACGACCATGAAGAAGACGGCTTTTGAAAACATTGTGGGAAAAGGAGAAAATGCTGGTAACCAGCATTTTCTCCTTTTTCCACAATGTTTTCTACCCTATCAGGGACAAATTTTGTTATTCGGGCCATATCTAATTTGTCGTTTGCAAATGCTTTTAATTTGGCCCAGTTCGAAATTTTGTCATTTGGCAACACGTTTACAACCTTAATCCTGTACCAATCAATTCCTTATTTTAATGAACTGGAGGAAAAAGCCTTTTGAAAACAACGTGGAAAAAGGAGAAAATGCTGGTAACCAGCATTTTCTCTCTTTTCCAACAGTGTTTCCTACCCTATCAAACAGACTTGTGACTCGAGCTCATCCTTTTCAAGTAATCAATACCAAGATAATTTCCTTACAATGACATATGCTCGGTGACGAGGATACGACAAACTGTTGAATGGTTCTGGAGGGGGCAAACTACCTACAAGTCCACTTGGTAAGGATATCTGAGTGTGCTATGGACGGTTGCGAGTTTGAGCTTCAGATGGGTTTTTCACGGAAGAACATGACAAGAGGGAATGACTTCCATTTAGGGGGACTCTCATGATTAAATCTTTACTGAAATCCGGCTTTTCAATCTCCAGAATACTTTTTAATTGCATTTTGGGAAAAGAAGTGATCATGGCTACTTTTTTTCTTTCCCCCCCATATCGCTGTCATTCAAAAAGATACTTAATACTGCTTTAACCCTTTATCAATCAATTTTTAACAACCTTGAGAAAGAAGACTTTTGAAAACATTGTGGGAAACGGAGAAAAAGCTGGTAACCAAAGACAACTTCCATAATTTTAGCCACATTTAACCCTTAGGCTGCTAAGCGCGACTCACTGACCTTTTGCAGACAGTGTAGATCAAGATCAGACTGCACAGAATGTGCAGTCTGATCTTTGATCTGCACTGTCCAAGAAGGAGGTACTATTCCAAAAAACTTAACTTTGAAATAGCAATAGTTAAATTTTTTCTAAGGAATTGAAAAATTCATTTTAGTTATTTAGCAGGACCAGGGATAATATTGCATCAGTATAATACGTTTTGGGTTAATGTGTAAAACTTGATCATGTGGTTAACCCTTTACCATGCAATCCCGACTTTAACGACCCTGAAGAAGAAACCTTTTGAAAAAATTGTGGAAAAAGGAGAAAATGCTGGTTACCAGCATTTTCTCCTTTTCCCACAATGTTTTCTAACCTTTCAAAAATGAATTTCAATTTTTGAGTAACATATTTCTAGTCATCTGTAAATGCTTTCAATTTGGACAAGTCTAAAATTTTGAGTTAAATGCTGTCAGCCAAGCCCAAATGCTCAATTGGTAACATACAGGGCTTGAAACTAGGAAGTTTCTGGTTTGAATCCCCATCTCAGCCAATATTTTTCCACGGTTTGATGATAGATAGCCATTGCTACAAGATTCATTCCTCTCTTAATGCTGACAATCCGTTCGGTGGGAAAGCGGCTGGTAGATTGGGAAGACCATTGTGCAAAGTACTGGCAAGCCAGAAAAGCATGGATAGGAACACTGGTGGCAGAGATATAACTGAAATAACATTGATAATAGCTACAAATACCGTAAAAACAAACAAAGTAAGAACTGAAGAAAGAAAACAAAAAGACAAAGAAACAGATAAACAAATAAACTTTGTTTTCATAGTTTTATATTTTACAACCAAAACGTGGAGCATTTCCATTTCAAAGACATACATATCTTCCCATCTAGCCAACTGTAACAACAATCGTTTGCGGCTTTTGAATGCTGTGAAAGAAGAGAAGCTTTGCAAATGTTCAGTAAACATTTTTATTACATTCCTATCAGTGAATTACTGGGATTTCTCAGTGTAATATTTTTTTTCAGTTTTTCACAGTGAATAACATCACTAGTGACGATATGGTATCATCACTAGTGATGATATAGTTTTAGAACGTTTGCCGGAACTACTTTTTTTCCTATATTGCTCACAGTCTAATGTTTCTGTCTCTGCTTCAAACATCTTTAGTAGACAATAGAGTCTAGCACAGTAAAAATATTTTCGGTACAGTCTTTCCAAACAATCCTGAGTTGTGGGAGAAATGTTTTGAAAACCTTTCAAAAAAGAAGATAGCTTTTGTGTGAAAGAGCTCTTAGAAAATATTGTGGTAAAAGGAGAAAACACTACCGACCAGCATTTTCTCCTTTTTCCATCATGTTTTCTATCCTATCGGACAACCTAACGTCTTTTGTACCAATTTAGTATTCGTCATCTGGAGATGTTTTTAATTTGGGAAAGTCTTGAACTTGTCATGTGGGAAAGGGTTAACTGTCTCTTCTTTTAATTTCATATGGCTGGTTTTAAATTGTAAAGGCGTAAAACAATGCATGCCTTCAAATGGAGAGATAGATGATGCAACATACCCTTGAGCCTTATGTCATCTGTTACGTCGGCTGTTTCCGCCAAAAACAGATCATGATTGTGTTTGTAAAGGAAAGTCCTATGTATACCTACCGTTCTTGATAATTATTAGCAAATAAAGGGAGAATTAGGAATATAATAAATAGAATAATCAACTGGTGGTGTGTGATATTAAAAATCTGTCACTCGAATGGGGTTTGATACGGTTAAAAAACTCGTCCTTTGGACTCGTTTTTCAACCGCATCACACCCCATTCTAGTGACAGATTTTTAATATCACACACCACCAGTTGATTATCCTCTATTTATGTCAAATATATGAGCTATGCTCTGTGAACATGGGGCTTAACACATCTGCAAGAAAAATTGGCCAATGTCAGGCTGCGCAGTCAGCACAGGCTTATATGGGTTTAAAGTTTTTACTTTTGGGTAAATCTTCTGCATACCCAATAACTATTCTACCTTATAATTGAGGTCCTTGTTTTTGGGCAGGGCGCTGCACAGTTCAAGCCTTGAACTGGTAACATGATTTAAATAAATGTGCCAAGCTCTGTGAAAAAGGGGCTTAATGCATCTGCGAAAAGTATTGACCCAGGTCAGCCTGCGCAGTCCGCACAGGCTGACCTGGGCGGAAACTTTTTGCCATTGTTCAATTTTCTGTCTGTTAAAGGACCAATCTACCTCATGTCATTTGTTAGAAAAAATTTATTTTATGGATCCATGATCATGTGATGAATTGCTTGGTGTCATGTATCACGGAGGTGCATTTAGATGCCTTTTGCCAGAGCACAGCTCAAATGTTTTTGAAATTCATTATGATTCACCTATGCTGAAGTGAAAAGTACATATCAGTTTCAAATTTCAGGGGAATTTATTCAAATCAAATGAGCCGCACTCTGACAAAAGCGGATATAATGTTTCTCTGTGAGGCGTCATACTGAGCATTTCTTCTCATAATCATGGAATAAAAAAATCCATTATGTTTAACAATGGGCTAATCATTAGGTAGACCACTCCTTAAACATGCAGAAAGTTGGTCAATAGCATAAATGTTCGACCCGGGTCAGCCTGCGCGGACTGCACAGGCTGACCTTGATCAACACTTTTTGCAGAATACATGTGTATTACAGAATACTTTTTGTATTGAATCCCTTTTCACAGGGCATGGCTGAAATACATCGTTAATTAGTGCAAGTAAATACAAAATGAATACCTCTGCTGACATAGAGGCCAAAACTTTTTATCACATGCTATGTTATTCCACTTCCATCCGTAACCACGATCCAACACAACACAACGTTCACTTCCGGTCAGCGGCCTAGGTTCGTGTATAACATTGCTTGTGTACCAATCTAAAGCAACAATAATTAAACAAAACAAATGAAATAAAGAATCCAACATGACACACAGTCCAGCTCCCAACAGTCGCTTAGCTTTGTGTTTTATCCTTTACCCGGCAATCCCGAGTTTTAACAATCCTGAGAAAGAAAGCTGTTGAAAACATTGTTGGAAAAGGAGAAAATGCTGGTAACCAGCATTTTCTCCTTTTCCAACAATGTTTTATTCTTTGACAGTCTAATCTCAAAATTCTATCCACATCCCTGGAATTCTTCAGTTGCGTTTGTCCCTAATCCCTTGTGATCCATTTAATACTTTATTTTTAATAGCCGAGACCTAGTAGCTCAGTTTGTAGCGTACAGGACTTGGGAACAGGAGATCCATGGCTCAGCCAATTTCTTTCTGAGGGTTGATGATAGTCATTGCGACAGGATTCATTCCTCTCTCACCCCTGGCCATCGTTTCGACGATGGTTATGTGGGAAAGCAGCCGAGGGCTTGGAAAGAATATTGTACAGAAATACTGGTAAAAGAAACTCCAGGAAAGCATGGATAGGTGCACTGGCCATCACGATATAACGGAAATAATGTTGAAAATGGCGTTAAACACCATATAATCAATCAATCAATCATTTTAACACATTTGATTGGTCAAATGTAAACAAAGTGTAAAACTGCATAGCTGTGAACATTTTGTTAAAAGGAATAACTTAAGCTCTTTAGCAAATGACAAAATTTAAGACTGGTCCAAATAAAAAACATTTGCAGACGACAAATAAAATGTGTCTCAAACAATAGCGATCAATTAGAGGTTAGAAAACATTGTGGGAAAAGGAGAAAATGCTGGTTTCCAGCATTTTCTGCTTTTCACACAATGTTTTTAAATGGCTTCTTTCTCAGTGTTTTTAAAATACAAAATTGTTTAGTAAAAGGTTATAGAATTTTCTCCTTTTTTCACATTTCCAAACGCTTTCTTCCCAATAGTCGTTACAACACGGGATCGGTTGGAAAAGGTTTTAGAAGTAAACAGACGAAAAATAAAAACCTCAGAACTCGGCCACTTACCCGTGTATGAAACTGTACTGTTATCATCGATCCATCGAAATACACCCAGTTCATCCTGATCTGTTAGTCCAAGCCAGAGATGCGATCTTATATCTAAACATTAGAAAAAAAAAAATTTCAACTAGAAGATTACGTATTAGTTATGTTACAGGGAGTAATGCAGGATTCTGGGCAAACCCCTATCCGAAGTTACGCCTGGTTCTTTAACCCTTTACCGCACAATGCCAACTTTTAAAGACCCTAGAAAAGAAGCCTTTTTGAAAACATTGTGGGAAAAGGAGAAATGCTGGTTTCTCCTGGTTACCAGCATTTTCTCCTTTTGCAACAATGTTTTCTACCCTATCAAAGATAAATTGCACCATTTTAGCCACAATGGAGTTGTCGTCTGCAAATGCTTTCAATTTGGAAAAGGTTCAAATTTTGACGTCTGGTAAAGGGATAGCATCTTTACCACATGACAAAACTTTGGGATTGTCCAAATTCAGAGCATTTGCATTGACAAATGTGCCTAAAAAATTAAAACTTGTTTTAGGTTAGGTAGAAAACATTGTGGGAAAAGGAGAAAATGCTGGTTACCAGCATTTTCTCCTTTTCCCACAATGTTTTCAAAAGGCTTTTACCTCTGGGTCGTTAAAACTCGGGACTGTGTGGTAAAGGGTTAATATGTTTGGTGTATAGTGCCGTCACATGGGACTAAAGTTAATGTCTTATACGAGAGACTATTGGTAATTTTTTTAGTTGGCCAGCCCAGGGTATCATACCCAAACCCTCAAGCATCCCGAGACCTGAGCTATTTTCAATGAAGAAGCAACAGTTGTGTTTTTTTCTACTCACTAAAATATCTATGTTTTTTTTTGGTAATGATCCCTTAAGAGTTTAACAGCAATTGTGAAGCTCAGTGGTTAGCGACTCATGACCCAGTGGTTGTGAGTTCAATACCCGGTTGAGACAAACTTTCCTTCCGGCTATTTTTTTTTGCCTCTCACCTCTGATGCAAGTGAGGAAAGTAGTCAGTCACTTGGAAAGAAAGTTGTGTCAGTACTGGTGTGAGAAAGCCTGGAAACACATGCGTAGATGCACTGACTGCCATGATATGACCTAAGCTGTTAAAACGGCATTAAACTCTTAATACAATCAATCAAGCAAGCAATTGTTATCCGCTCTTTGATTTTAATTAATTGGGTGGGTACCTAACTTGCACCTATAAAAGAGCTGGACATTTGCCCGGAAAAAGGGAAATTCCAAAATGTTTGAATAGAACTTTGATCTTACATTTCTATTTAAGTAACAATTACCTCGATCTTTATTTAGGTGTACAAATTGTGTAGCTCATTACCAAACGACAAAATTTTGGACTGATCCAAATCGGAGGCACTTGCAGACTACAAATTAATTGTAGCTAGAAATGTGTCTTTGAAAGGGTAGAAAACCTTGTTGGAAAAGGAGAAAATGTTGGTAACCAGCATTTCCTTCTTTTTCCCACAAGGTTTTCAAATGGCTATTTCTTCAGGGTCTTTAAAACTTGGTTTTGTTTGTTAAAGAGTTCCATAAACATTTACCTGTTGCGAAAGTCTTTGGACTTTTCCAAATGAAGTCATTTGCAGATGGCAAATTTAAGTTCTGTCAAATGATGATTATTTCTAAGAGGATGAAAAGATTGAGAAAATGCTGGTAACCGGCATTTTCTCCGATTCTCACAATATTTTCAAAAGCCCCTTATCTCTGAGTTGTTAAAATTTGCATTTTTTCTTTTTTGTCAGGGTATAAGGATTATTAAAGATTTCTTTTTTTCCTCAATTATAGCAAGCAACATGATGGATGGATAGACAAATGCATTGATTAACAGAAGGATGGAGGAAAACTTTAGTCCTGTTTGTCGAAACTTGCATCGTTTCAAAAATTGGCCTAAGCAATGTCGTAAAAAATACTCACGCAGAGTACGTATCATCAGAAGTAGCAAGTCCATATCAGCATGGCCATGTATGTGTGCCAATGACTTCAGTTTTTTCGCACAGAATTCCTGTAGGCGAAAGAAAATTTTTACAAAAAAGGTAAGAACTAGAAGATTGCCCAGGGGCAACACGTGGAGCCTGCCACGGGGATTTGAAACGGAACATCTACTCATGAAGGATAATAATTTTGATTGTGCAAAACTTCATTGAAATCTATCTAAAACATAAAATTCATGGCTCAAACATGCTCTATTAACGACAACTTTATCATGTGACCTTTCAGTATGACCTTGTCCTTGGACCTATCTGAACAAATGATTCAAATGGCACTTCTTCCAGTAAAAGAGAGCGCTTGTGTAAAATAATTTTTAAATCCATTGATAAATGTAGAAGTTGTAGCTCTGACAAGCTCTATTTAAGACATTTCTATCATTTGACCTTTAAGTGTAATCTTGACCTTGGACCTACCTGAACAGATGTTTCAAATGGCACTTTTATTGGTAAAGGAGAACACTTGTGTAATTTCGAAATCTGTCTATAAATGTAGAACTTGTAGCTCGGACAAGCTCTGTTTTTGACAATTCCAGCAATTGACCTTTAAGTGACCTTGACCTTGCTGGATAAAATCGACACTTTAGTGGTGTCCCTGGTCGTGAGGTAGAGCATCAGCCTCGCAATAGTAACGTATTGTGCAGTCTGATTTTGATCTACACTGGCCTCAAAGGCAACTATAGTCATAGATTAAGAACAAACCCTTTTATTGAAACCCCAATTGTAGTCTGGAAATGCTTTCAATTAAACTCAAACCAAAATTTCAAAGTTCGGTGAAAGACCCTCAAACAGTTGTTTATCGAGCTCGCTTGCAGTGAGCTAGACATAGTTGTCACAATGACGCTTCTGTGTAGGTGCGTCCGTCTGTGTATGTGTGCATGCGTGGGTGCATCCATATGTCTGAATTTGTCCGGTCCAGAGCATCTATATTTATGGATGAATTTCAAAATAATTTGGCACAATTTTTCTCCTTTATGAGTAGAAGGATCATTTGAAAGGTTTGTTTAGGTAGGTCCAAGGTCAAGGTCATTTAAAGGTCAATTGCTGGAATTGTCAAAAACAGAGCTTGTCCGAGCTACAAGTTCTACATTTATAGATAGAGTTGAGTTACTCTTCACCAAATGATGAAATTTTAGACAAGTCCAAATCGAAAGCATCTGCTGACAAAATTTTATGTGACTAAGAAACTTAAATTCCTCTTTTGAACTGGCTAGAAAACATTATGGGAAAAGGAAAAATTGCTGGTAACCAACATTGTTTTCAAAAGCCTTCTCTGTCACGGTCTTTAAAACTTGAAATTGTTTGGAAAAGGTTTAAGAAATGTGAATGTTTGGGGAGTTATTAACCCTGTACCACACAAACTTGAGTTTTAATGACCCATAGGTAAGCAGCTTTTGAAAACATTGTGGGAAAAGGAGAAAATGCTGGTAACCAGCATTCTAACCTTTTCTTACTCTTTTAGAAAAAAATGTCTATCATTTTAGAGCCGAGCCCCGGTAGCGCAATCAGCATTGTACAGGACTCAAGAACTGGGTGTTGCTGGCTCTATCCCCGGCTCGGCCAATTTCTCTCGGAGCGTTGATGATAGTCATTGCAACAAGGTTCATTCCTCGCTTACCGTTGATCATTGTTTTGACGATGGTTTTGTTGGAAAGCAGCCAGTGGCTTGGAAAGAATATTGTGCAGGGTACTTGTAAAAGAAACACCAGGATTGCATGGATAGGTGCACTATCATGTTGAAAACGGCCTCAAACACCATAAAACCAACCATAATTTGAGATATATTTTGTTGTCTGCAAATGCTTTCAATTTAGATGAGTCTAAAATTTTTTGTTTAATAAAGTGTTAACTCAACAAAAATGTAGATTTGTATACAAACTCAAAGCACTTGCACACGACAAATTAAAAATGGCTCAAATAATTAAATTTGTCTTTGATAGGGTAAGCATTTTCTCCTTTTCCCACAATATTCTTTTTCCTAAGGGTCGTTAAAACTTGGGGTTATGTGGTAATGCATTAGTTAATTCAGTTGGACACTTCTCTGAAATAGACGCTGTCGTACATCTATACATGTAACTATACAGCCTGCTGTATTAGGGGAGATAACATATGTAACAATGTCTTTATTGGTAGATGACATAGAATGGTTACCTCCCCTTATTCAGCTAACGTTACTATTAACCCATGAATCTTTAGCACGCAATAAAATTTGAACCTTTCTAAAATCCAAAGTATTTGCAGACAACAAATTAATCATGGCTAAAATTGTGAAAATTGTCTTTGGAAAGGTAGGAAACATTGTGGGAAATAGAGAAAATGCTGTGCAGTCTGATCTTGATTTACACTGCACATCTCCAAAAGCATTCTGCGTTGCGCCTAGCAGCCAAAGCGTTAAATAGCACTCTGGTTTCAGAATGTGTAATGATTTTGAACTCCTGGTTACACTCTTGTTGTACTTATGGAATACAGAAGTAGCTTCATTGCTGTGTAGACGTTCTGTACCCTTATCATACTAAATAACTTAAATTACACTTTTAAGCTGATGGTATAAACCCGAATAATGCTTTTTCAAACTTATTTTTTGGACAAAAATATCTCCTTTTCGGGCAGTGTAGATCCAAGATCAGACTGCACGTTCTGTGCAGTCTGATCTTGATCTACATTGTCCGTAAAACATCAGTGAGTCGTGCTTAGCAGCCTTAGAGTAAACTTACCTTGGCTTCACTGAAATTTAACGCAATTTGATAGATCTTCCAACTGTAAAGGCAGTTGTCACCAAGGCATGGCGTGTTCTCTGAATAAATAAATAAATAAATAAATAAAAATTCTATGAAAAAACCAACAACATTAGCTCTATTTAACATAATTAATGGATCTAAATAGTCTACTGATACTGATATATAGAATCATTCTGTAATGTTATGTTATACTATAAAATATCTCTTTAATTTTAGAAGACTCCTGTTTTTCGCCTTTCCAACTTCTTGCAATGTTTCTTCAATATGACGTTCCTGAAACATTTAAACACAATAATTTAAAAGTTAAAGTTAGAATAAGCATCATTAACTACATAACCAAGATGAAACATGTTTCAAGGGGGTGGGGATGGGTGGTGGGATTGTTTCAAATTGTAGGCAAGTTTAATTCATACAATTTAAAAGTATGGATATTATCTTGAGTCCAACAATGTGTTTAAAATCAGCCTGTTAAAGTCCCAGTGGCAACCAGAAAAATGAACTGTAAAACTACTAAAGAATTAATGTTGGCAACTGTGACATATTGTGGAACTAATAATGATATCAATACTTTAAATAGTATGAATTAAATTTGCCTGCATTTTGAACCCTCCTCCCCTATTGTTTACTTTGGGTCACTTGTGGTCCTAAAAAAATCCTTCTGTCACGAAACTTATGTGTGCATGCTGCAACACCAAACAGAACTGTTTCTCCTGCAAAACCGTCTGTTGAACTTTTTTTGAAGAAAAAAATAGGTGATCCGTTGATCAAGATATAGCTATGGAAATGGCCGAGTGCCTACTGTGAGACCTGTCAATATAAAACTCAACATATTTCATTATTATGTATAGTAAACAACACAAACAAAATTATTTACATTCAACACTAGAATCAATAACATACCAGTTGTAAAATAATATGGAGAAGTGGAAAAAATTGAGAACATTAAAAGCTGTGTCTACTTTATTTCAACATTCTTGTCACAAGATGACGGGATTTCTGTCACATGATCATGTGACTACCATTCAAAATGATCTGCTAATATGATACTAAGAACATGTTCTCTTATTAAATCTACCTTGTTCTACATGTCTAGACAGGGACATAACATTGGTTGTTTCAGGACATTACCCAAGAGGCCTGGGCAAAGTCTTTCAAAAAATACCAAACAACTGCATCATGCATCCTAAATGATATTTATAATATTAAATGATACAACTAAAAAACTCATCTTTGACCTCTATACAAACTTATTCATTGTGTTTCATAGGTGTCACACTCCTAAAATTTAGTGAAAAATGGAAAAAAATGAAAAAAAATTATTGGTAAATCTTAGCTGATACTCAATGACCACAGCAAAAAGGGCATTTTAGACCTATTTGCACTTATGAACTTGCACATTGTGCTTCATTGGCAGTATGACGTTTAGTAAAAATTGAGGAAAAAAACAAAAACAGAAAAACTTTATGAGTATATCAGCTTGAATCAGGTTTGAATTTAAGGACGAGAGCAAAAAAAAAAACATTATCTTCAACCTTGTACTTAAAACGTTGCACATTATGCTTTTTAGGCATTACCTCCTTTAGTGAAAAATGAAAAAAAAAAAGGAGAAAACTCGATCAGTATAGCAGCTTTCAAGAAGGACTTATATTAACCTTCTACCACACAATCCCGAGTCTCAACGACTCTGGGGCTTAAGAAAGCATTGTGGGAAAAAGTAAATATTTTCTACCCCTTCTGATACAAATCCCATTGTTTTTGACACATATGTAATTTGTTGTCTGCAAATGCTTTCAATTTAGGCCAGTCTAAAATTTTGTCGTTTGGTAAAGAGTTAAATGATGAGACCTCTTGTCAAACATGCATATTGTGCTTCATAGGTGTTGCGCCCCCCTAAAGAAAAAGAAAAGAAAACTTTATAAGCACATCAGCATATCAGTTCATATCCAAATTTAATTCAAGCACATTCCTATCCCAGCATTCATATAGACTTCACAAAATTGACTGTACCTATTTCAAGGGTCACACTAAGTCTTGTCAACAGCAAAAGATAAGTAAACCCTTATCAAACAATCATTTGTCTTGATGACCCTGAAAAAAAAAACAGAATTCGAAAGGCTTTTCAAATCATTGAAAGAAATGGAGAAAATGCTGACTGACTAGCATTTTACCCTTTTCCCACAATGTTTTCTACTTCTGTCAGAGACAACATCAATGTTTAAGCCAATTTAAATTTCATCTAAAACTGCTTTGAATTTGGACAAGTCTAAAGTTTTAAAGTTTTGCCATTTAGTGGAGTTATTGTTTTACCACACAATCCCGACTTTAAAACAACCCCAAGAAAGAGGCCTTTTGACAACATTGTTGGAACAAGGAAAAACTGCTCACATTAACCTGCATTTTCTCCTTTTCCCTTAATGTTTCTTGCCTTTCAGAGACTAATCCCATCATTAGAGCTACTTTCATGTTGTTGTCTGCAAATGAATTTTGACATGTCTAAAACTTTGTTGTTTGGTAAAAAATTAAATTTGCTTCATACTTTCACCTTTTACCAAACAATCATGAGTTTTAACGAATCACAGGGAGAAAATTTTTGAAAACATTGTGGCAAATGGAGAGAATGCTGGTAACCAGCATTTTATCCTTTTGCCACAATGTTTTCTACCTTACCAAAAACAATTTTTCAATTTTGAGTACCAGTTACTTTGTCGTCTGCAAATGCTTTCAATTTAGGCAGGTCTAATATCCTTTCCTTTGGTAAACAGTCACCTATTTCCCCATGAAACAAATTTGTAGAAGACAACTTAACAAGTATCATGATAATATTATAAAAAATGTATAATCAACATGGATTTAAGTTTAATTCACGAGAAAGCCTTGTGCCAAAGGTACAAAATTCTCATCTTGAGCAATTTTTATACGCCCGTCGAAGACGGGACGTATTATGGGATCACCCATGGCGTACGGGCGTCCGGGCAGTCGGGCGGGCAGGCGGGTGGGCGGCATCCAGTTCTTTGTCCGGAGCATAACTTTGTCATCTCCAGTCCGATTGACTTGAAACTTGGCATTTGTGTTTGTTGCAATAATATGGAGTGCAGTGCCAAAGAACCATACCTCTACCCCATGCTGTCTTTGAGTTATTTCCCTTTGATTGTCATTTTTACAGCATTTTCTGCTTGTCCGGCATATAACTGTCATCTCTAGTCTGAACATCTTCAAATTTGGTATGCATGATTGTTGAAAAATTACAGAGTGCAGTGCACAAGAACCATAACTCTGCCTAGCACGAATTTTGAGTTATTCCCCCTTTGATCTTCATTTTTATAGCATTTCTTGCTTGTCCGGAGCATAACTTTGTCATCTTAAGTAGGAATGACTTGAAATATGGTATGCTTATTTGTTGCAATATTTGGAAGTGCAGTGCGCAAGAATTGTAACTCTGCCTTGTGCTGTCTTTGAGTTATTTCCCTTTGATCGTAATTTTTACAGCATATAGTGCTTGTCCGGAATATAACTGTCATCTCAAGTCAGAACAACTTCAAACTTGGTGTGCATATTTGTTGCAATATTATGGAGTACCACCCATGGCGAACAGGCGGGTGGGTTGGCGGCGTCTATTTCTTTGTCCAGAGCATAACTTTGTCATTTCCAGTCCGATTGACTTGAAACTTGGCATTTGTGTTTGTTGCAATAGTATGGAGTGCAGTGCGAAAGAACCATAACTCTACCTCGTGCTGTCTTTGAGTTATTTCCCTTTGATTGTCATTTTTTAAGCATATAGTGCTTGTCCGGAATATAACTTTGTCATCTCTAGTCTGAACATCTTCAAATTTGGTATGCATGATTGTTGAAAAATTACAGAGCGCAGTGCACAAGAACCATTACTCTTCCTAGCATGAATTTTGAGTTATTCCCCCTTAGATCTTCATTTTTTTTAGCATTTCTTCCTTGTCCAGAGCATAACTTTGTCATCTTAAGTAGGAACGACTTGAAATATGGTATGCTTATTTGTTGCAATATTTGGAAGTGCAGTGCACAAGAATTGTAACTCTGCCTCGTGCTGTCTTTGAGTTATTTCCCTTTGATCGTAATTTTTACAGCATATAGTGCTTGTCCGGAATATAACTTTGTCATCTCAAGTCAGAAGGACTTCAAACTCGGTATGCATGTTTGTTTTAATATTACGGAGTACAGTGCGAAAGAACAATAACTCTACTTAGCGCAGATTTTGAGTAATTCCACTTTGATCTTCATTTTTACAGTATTTCTTGCTTGTCCGGAACGGAACTTTACGGCGCCATATTGCTGCATAACTACAACATGTGTCCTTAACATTACAGGAGACATTCATGCCTATTTCAATGACTTACATGATTTCTGCTGCACTACTATTTTCCTCTACCTGCCCTTTACGATTATTATCCCCCCCTCGACAACTGGCAGTGGGACGGGCGTATCTTGCAAAAATTTTCCGCTCTTGTTTCTTTTGTCAATATTTTTTTCAAAACTGATTGCCAGTACTCTATTCAACAAACTTGTAGGCTACAACTTTGCAAAAATCCTGGTAAAATATATATAATCTGCATAGATTAATGTTCAACCCTTTACCACACAGTCCCAACTTTTGAAAGAAAGCTTTCGAAAACATCATGGAAAAAGTAGAAAATGCTGGTAACCAGCATTTTCTCCTTTTCCCATACTATTTTCTACCCTTCTCAACACAAATTTCAATTTTTGAGTCACATTTGTTTTGTCGTCTGCAGATTGTTTCAATGTGGTTGCATCCAAAATTTTGTCGTTAACTCTTTTCAGTGTAATTATTGGCACTTACATAGCTTTAGCGAACAGCTTAGATTATGATCAGACTGCACAGAGCATGCAGAATATTTTCAAAAATGGTGTGCTGTAAGACAGAAAAAAAGAAAACTATCGTTTGCTGGAGATAATAGATTTATATATGTCTTGACATAGGTCAAATGCAGATAAGATAAGAAATAAAAGAAGCACATTGCAATAGAATCTGAATATATTTTGTACGGAACAGAACAAAAGAAAATGTGGGTCTTTTTGGTCACCTCTTCTAAGCAACCAGTCTGTCATTAAAGTAAAACGTGAATAAAAAACAGGGAAAGATTTACATGTATTTTAAGCCTGTCTTTAAAGGCCAATTTACACAACCTGCTTTTTCATAGATACTGCAACATACTGCAACATAAGTGCTAGTCTGCATCGTGTAAACCCGGTTTTGGGGGATTTCCTAACAAAATTGTAAAACAGAGAAAATTGAACACATTCTATTTTCTCAGCACTTGGTATGCTAGATGCTATTTTTATCAGCAAGATGTTTGGATTTTTATCAAAACTTTGACTTGTAGCAATATTTTGCAATATTATGTCCAATTCTTTAACATATGAGCCATGCTCTGGGAAAAGGGTGTTGAATGCTCTGTAAATTTTCTGCAGGATCATACTAGCTTGGGATCCAGCCTGTTGTAAGATGAAATGGATTTTACAGATCCATAATTATGTGATGACTCGCTCGGTATAATGGATCACAGATGCATTATACCAAGCGAGTCATCACATAATTAAACCTGCCTTTTCCAGAGCATGGCTCCCATATTTGAACAACTGTCATACGCTACCATCCACTAACTTTTATGGGTAAAGCTTATATGCTTCCAGAATTCTGTAAGGGATTTTAAAGCAAAAAGCAGCCTTTTAAAGGCCCAGTGAAAGCCAAAACTAAACAATACCATGATAAAATATATCTAACTTAAAATCATAACATTCAAAGAGACATCTTTACAGCCAGAGAGTGAACAAACACTGTTAAAACTTGAAAGTGTTATAATCTAGTCAGCTGTGTAAATGTAGATAAAAAATCAATATAAGGTGTATGAGGTAAAGAAACTGTAGGGATTTGTCTTCGATTTAAACCTGAAACTGTGGTTGTTATGTCTATGGCTAGCTGCAATAGAATGAAATGCATTTTCTATCTGCCATAATCTGTGCAATCTTGCAACCATCACAGGCAATATTTGGCATGAAGATACAAGAGTGATTATAGCTTCATGAAATAAAGAAAAAAACAGTTCAAATACTGGATGAAAACGAGTGAAGATGTACGATTAAAAGTGTGGAAATTATTGCGAAAATGACAATCTGTTATCGTATGGTCGGCCCAAGTGTTAGTTGCTGGCATAAAAATGACCAATAAAAGGGAGTTTAACCCTTTACCACACAATCCCAAGTTTTAACGACCCTGAGAAAGAAGCCTTTTGAAAACATTATGGGAAAAGGAGAAAATGCTGGTAACCAGCATTTTCTCCTTTTCCCACAATGTTTTCTAAACTTTCAAAAATGAGTATTAATTTTAAAGTCACATTATTCTGTTGTCTGTAAATGCTTCCAATTTTGGACAAGTCTAGAATTTTGTTGTGTGGTAAAGAGTTAATGCATCTGCAAAAAGGATTGAACCAGGTCAGTAGGCACAGACCATGCAGGCTGACCTATGTTGAAAGTTTTTATGTTTGGTCAATTTTCTGCATGTCCAAGGACCATTCTGTCTCATGGTTCAGTTGGTTGTTAGACAAGATGGATTTTATGTATCCATGATTTATGTGATGACTTGCTTGGTATAATGCATCAGGGAAATGCATTTAATCCCCTTTTGCCAGAGCATTGCTCAAATTTTTGGTTAAAAGCTTTCATCCACTGACTTCCCTAGATAAGGTTTATACCCTCTCAGAATTGCGCAGTATAACAAGGAACCATAAAGCAAGAAGCAGCCTTTTAATGATTTCCTCTGAACATCAATATATACTCCTCACGAAAATCTGGGTAGTATACCACTTTTTTGCATGTGGATTTAGGCGGTGCTTTACTTCAAAAGCCTGAAAGTGAGAAACATTATCTGATAGAAGTACAGAATTGCTTGGACTGGTTTTTAACTCAGTACTCATTACATTTATACAATGAAATTGTCTATATGTGTAATAATGATAAAATTTCGGTGAGGCAGTAATTCATTGTTGCTTAACTTTTTGTGAGGAGTATAATATATAATACTGAAGCTAACAAAAATATTGAAAAGCGAGAAGTTTGCATTTTGACTTGAAATTTTACAGATCAGTAGATTTTTACAATTATACCAAAATCACAAAAAAAAAAAAGAAAGCAAAACTTCCAAGGCTTGGCAAAAAGTATTTGGATTGTAGATCTCATGTTTGAAATCACGTATGAGTTTTTTTTATAATTTCCTTTTAATTCTTTGTCACATAACCCTGTTTTTCAAGGTCCCTAAGGAATAAGCCTTTTGAAAACATCGTGGTTAAAGGAGAAAATGCTGGTAACCAGCATTTTCTCCTTTCCCCACAATGTTTTCTACCCTTTTAAGGACAAATTCAATCATTTGAGAAACATTTTAACCCTTTGAATGCTGAATAAACCCACTAGAAATTTTTAGCCAAGAAATACAACCCAAATAGTTGAAATTTCATGGTTTCTACTGTCTACAGTATTTCAGCAAAGTGGACAGTGTAGGTCACAGATCAGGCTGCATGTTTAGTAAAGCAAGATCTTGATCTACACTGGCTGCAAAGGCCACTATAGTAGTGAACAGCACTTTTGCGGTTAAATTGTTGTCTGCAAATGCTTTCAGTTTGGACAAGTCTACATTTTTGTTGTGTGGTAAAGAGTTAAATATGGGTATCTAGATTTTTTATCGTCTTGAGCCAAGTTTAGTTTGTTTCGCAATGTTGGAAGAATCATGCGGGTATTTTGAAATCCATATTTATCTTGTCCACAAGATTACATGACCTTGTGATAATTGCATATAGTGGCCTTGAGTAGTACGATTAACTCTTTAACCGACTGTGATGACTGATAAAATAGCCTTTGCAGATAGTATAGATCAAGATCAGACTGCACAGAATGTGCAGTCTGATCTTGGATCTATACCATCTGCTTCCTGATCCTAACCTATGACCAAAAGTCATTACCAACTGCAGTGGTGGAAACCTACTTTTAGACCTAAAAAAAAAAAAAGATGAATTTATTTGAGCCATACTCTGTGAAAAGGGGGCTTAATGCATCTGCAAAAGTATTGAACCAGGTCAGTATGTGCAGAACATGCAGGCTGACCTGTGTTGAAACTTTTTGCCAGTAGTAAGTTTTCTACATGTCCAAGGACCACTCTACCTCATGCCAAGTTTGTTATACAAGTTGGATTTTATGGATCCATGATCATGTGATGACTTGCTTGATGTTAGACATCCTTGAGATGCATAAAGCCTCCTTTTGCCAGAGCATTCAGTTGGCAGTGGAAGAGTTAATATTAAACTCTTTACCAAGCAACAAAATTTTAGACTGTTGGAATTGACAGGATTTGCAAACAACAAAATATACTCAGTTCCATATATAAGTGTGCACTTAATTTTCTTTTATTTCTCGTCGCATGTTTTACTGAAGACCAACAAATTTGGTATCATACTTTAGTTCAGGGTCTGTAGAAAATGACAGGCTAATCAGATTTTGACTAACAGAAAGTTTAAGTTAGGTTTTTGCAGTTTAAATGAAGGTGGTACTAAAATCAAAGTTGCAAAAGTACTCAAAGACTAAGGTAACATTAAAGTTAGGTTTTTCTTAAAGCTCTTGTAATTTTTCAATCAATATCTTGTATGGCCACCTCTGCTGTCAATACAGGCAATTATTCAACGTCGCATAGACCTTACATAACGTAAAATCATTGCATCAGGAATGTTATTCCATTCCTGAACGAGAGCGGTGGCCAAGCACTGAGCACGTTCCATTTTTGCAACGACATGGGTCTGCTATACTTATGCACGACAACGCACGTCCTCATGTGGCATGAATCAGTCAGCAGTTTCTGAACAGAAACAATGTTGACGTTCTTCCTTGGCCAGCTTTATCACCGGATATGAATCCAATAGAACATGTCTGGGATTACTTAGGAAGAAAGGTTCGATCATGGCGAAACGTCAACAATCTCATGGACTTGGCCACTGCTCTCGTTCAGGAATGGAATAACATTCCTGATGCAATGATTTTACGTTATGTAAGGTCTATGCGACGTCGAATAATTGCCTGTATCGACAGCAGAGGTGGCCATACAAGATATTGATTGAAAAATTACAAGAACTTTAAGAAAAACCTAACTTTAATGTTACCTTAGTCTTTGAGTACTTTTGCAACTTTGATTTTTGTACCACCTTTGTTTAAACTGCAAAAACCTAACTTAAACTTTCTGTTAGTCAAAATCTGATTAGCCTGGCATTTTCTACAGACTCTGAACTAAAGTATGATACCAAATTTGTTGGTCTTCAGTAAAACACGCAACGAGAAATAAAAGAAAATTAAGTGCACACTTATTTATGGAACTGAGTATAAATTTGAGTAAAAAATGTATTTCTTTTTTGAAGGTTAGAAAACATTATGGGAAAAGGAGAAAACGCAGATTTCTAGCATTTTCTCCTTTTCTCACAATGATTTTTAAATTCAAATAGATCTAATTCAGTGTCGTAAAAACATTGGATTTATTGAGAAAGCATTCAGACATCCCTGTGAAATATTGATAAGTTACATGGCACGTACATGAATACATGCCATAGCATTGGCAAAAGCTTGTTATGAGCATTTCTTTCCTTTTACCACAATGTTTTCTGCAAAGATTGACAGGAGGTAATGATTTAACCCTTTACCACATGACAAAATCTTAAAACAATCCAAATTGAAAGCATTTGCAGATGACAACTTCAGTGTGTCTCAAATGATGGGATTTTTCTTTAAAAGTTAAAAAACATTTTGGGAAAAGGAGAAAATGCTGGTTACCAGCATTTTTTCCTTTTCCCACAATGTTTTCAAAAACTTTTTTCCTAAGGTCGTCAAAAGTCAGCATTGTGTGGTAAATGGTTTAGTCTTTACGAGAGGTAAAAAATTATGACTCGCCTAAATTCAAAGCATTTGCAGATGAAAAACTATATAAATATGGGTCACTTACTAGGATTTATTTCTGAAAGGGTAAGCTGAGCCACGGTAGCTCAGTTGGTAGCATGCAGGACTTGAAAACAGGGTGTTCCTGGTTCGAACTCCTGCTGGGCCAATTTCTTTCCGAAGATTGGTTATAGTCATTGCAACAAGATTCATTACTCTCTCACCACTGACCATTGTTTTAACGATGGTTATGTAAGAAAGCAGCCAGTGGGCTTGGAAAGAGTATTGTGCAGAGTACTGGTAAAGAAACTCCAAGAAAGCATGGATCGGTGCTCTGGTCACCACGATATAACTAAAATAAATTTGAAACTGAGTTCATCACCATACAATCAATTAATCAATCTGGAAGGGTGAAAGTCATTGCGGAAAAAGAACAAAGTGTGGGTTACTAACATTTCTTTCTTTTTCCACAAAATTTTCAAAAGCCTTCCTCTTCAGGGTCGTTAACCCTTAGGCTGCTATACTTTTTGCAGACAGTGTAGATCAAGATCAGACTGCACATTCTGTGCAGTCTCAACTTCGATTTACACTGTTGGATAGGGAGATATTTTTTCACCGAAAAATAACTTTCAAATGGCAACATTCAAGTTTTTACTATCGGTGTGAAAGTTTCATTAAACTTGCTTGGCAGGTTAACCCTTTACCACACAATCTTAAGTTTTAACAACCTTAAAAAACAATCCTTTTGAAAACATTGTTGGAAAAGGAGAAAATGCTCGTAACTAGCACTTTCTCCCTTTCCCACAATTTTTTCTGTCTTGTCAAAGAAAAAATTCCATTAATTTGGCCATATTTAAATTGCCGTCTGCAAATGCTCTCAATTTTGGACAAGCTGGTAACCAGCATTTTCTCCTTTTCCCACAATGTTTTCTATTCTATCAAAGAAAAAATTCCATCATTTTAGCCATATTTAAATTGCTGTCTGCAAAGTCTTCATTTTTGTCATATGGCTTGTAACACGCGAAAAGGAGCATTCAGATATTAGCAAAAAGTGTCATCGTGGATCAGCCTGTGCAGTCCACACAGGCTTATCCCAGACGACACTTTACGACTACATTTGATTTTGTGCTATAGTAAACCTGAGCAAAACAAAAAATTACACAAAAATGGAAAGTGTTGTTTCGGATTAGCCTGCGCGGACTGCACAGGCTGATCTGAGATGACACTTTACGCAAATGTCCGAATGCCCCTTTTTGCATGTTGCAGGCCATATAGTAAAGAGTAAAGGGTCAAAACACAAGATTGTGTGGTACAGGATTAACCCTTTACCACACAACAAAATTTTAGACCTCTCCAAATTGACAGTAATTAAACTGATTATGGCTCTAAAGATCAGTTCTGTCTTTGAAATGGTAGAAAACATTGTGGGAAAAGGAGAAAATGCTGGTTACCAGCATTTTCTTCTTTTCCCACAATGTTTTCAAAAGGCTTCTTCCTTAAGGTCGTTAAAAGTCGGCATTGTGTGGTAAAGGCTTAACTCTTCACACAAGCAAAAACTGTGACTCGCCTAAATTCAAAGCATTATGCAGATGATAAATTATATAGATATGGATCAATTTGTGGGATTTGTCTCTGAAAGGATAGAAAACATCATGGAAAAAAAGGAATTGCTGGTTATTAACATCCCAGTTTTTTTTTCCTAATTTATTTTCAAATCTTTGTCTTTAGGGTAGTTAAAACAAAAAATTGTTTGTTAACCAAAGGATTAATCTTTTACCCAACAATCCATAATTTTAACCACCCTGAGGAACAAGCCTTAAGAAAACATCTTGGGGAAAAAGAGAAAATGCTTGTAACTAGTTCTTTTCCCATATTGTTTTCTACCTCCCAAAAACAAATTTTGATTTTTGAGTCACATTTATTTTGTCATCTGCAAAATGCTTCCAATGCTTACAATATGGATAGGTCTAAAATTCTAATGTTTGGTACGGGGTTAAACAGTATTTCAACATACTGTGGTTCAGGTCAAGATTTGAACACTTCTATAGTCTAGGGCAGATAATGCAGCCTTAGCATGTTGAAAAAGGAATGCATGGTGCAGTATCTAGCTCACTTCTCTGAGTGTGGACTTTAGTATGATCACAACAGGTAATGCAACTATGTATTTGGTATGATGAGAAATCTCAGTGATAAGTCTTAGAGAGAGAGAGAGAGAGAGATAAAGAGAGAGAGAGAGAGAGAAAGAGAGAGAGAGAGAGAGAGAGAGAGGGGGGAGGGGGAGGATGGAAGCGAGAGAGGGGGAAGGAGAGAAAAAAGAGAGAGAGAGAAACACAGACAGACAAACAGACAGACAGGGAAAAAGGGAGGAGGGAGAGATAGAGAGGGTGAGTGTGAGCGAGATAAGAGAGGGATAGAGAGTGACAGAGGGAGAGAGAGAGAGAGAGGGAGGGAGAGAGAGGGAGGGAGACAGACAGACAGGCACACAGAGACGGAGAAGGGGGCAGAGAGAGAGAGAGAGAGAGACAGACAGACAGACAGACAGACAGTGAGATTGTTATGAAACAGTCTTTGATAATATATGAAACAGAGTCAGAATATAAGACAGAGTCAGAATATGAGACAGTCTGAGTCAAAATATGAGACAGTCAGAGTCAGAATACAGAATATGAGACAATCTGAGTCAGAATATGACAATTTGAGACAGTCATGTGACACAGATGGAAAGACAGAAAGACAAAATACGAGACTGCCAAATGAAGAGACAGAATAAGAGAGTTGGGGGAAAGACATACAATGTATATGAGGCAGTCTAAGGGAGAGACAGAGTAATGAAACTGTCAAAGAGAGAGACAGAATATGACAGTTAGAGACTTGATATGAGATTAGCAACAGGAGAGACAGACTATGAGACTGTCAAAAGAAGAGACTGAATTTGAAAATATCAAAGGGAGGGACTGTCAAAAAGAGAGACAAAAATATGAATCTGTCAAAGGGAGAGACAGAATATGAAACTGTCAAAGGGAGAGACAGAATTTGAAAATGTCAAAGGGAGAGACAGAATATGAGACTGTCAAAGGGAGAGACAGAATATGAAATAGCTAAAGGCAAAGACAAAATATGAGACTGTCAAAGGGAGACCAAATATGAGAATAAGGGGGAGAGACAGAAAAAGAGAGTTAGGGGGAGAGGTATATATGAGAATGTCTAAGGGAGAGACAAAATTTGAAAATGTCAAAGATTGATTGATTGATTTAATGGTGTTTAATGCCGTTTTCGACATTATTTCAGTTATATTGAGGCGGCCACTGCACCTATCCATGCTTTCCTGGAGTCTCTTTTACCAGTATTTTGCACAATTTTCTCTCTGAGCCACTGGCTGCTTTCCCACATAACCGTCGTCGAAACAATGGTGAGCGATGGGAGAGGAATGAATCCTGTCGCAATGACTATCATCAGTCCTTGAAAAGAAATTGACCGAGCCAGGGATTGAACCCATGATCTCCTGTTCTCAAGTCCTGTGCTCTATCGACTGAGCTAACGGGGTTCGGCAAAAAAGTCAAAGGGAACGACAGAATATGAGACTGTCAAAGGCAGAGACAGAATATGAAACAGTCAAAAGCAGAGACCAAATATGAGACTGTCGAAGGGAGAGACCAAATGTGAGAATAAGGGGGAGAGATAGAATACGTGACTTAAGGGGAGAGACCGTGTCAAAGGGATTGACAGAATATGAGACTGCCAAGAAGGGCAGACAGATTATGACAGGGGGAGAGATATAGTATGAGATTGTTAAAGGAAGAAATAGTGTTAGAGAGATACAGACAGATCTTTCAAATGAAGAAAGAAATGTTATTTTATGCTTTTATCGTAGGACTCATTGTTGTCGCCCTGACTGTACTGGCGGAGGGCAGCAGCCCGCTGGGTGTAGCCACCACGGAGCCCTTCAGCAACTCTCTGACATTGGATTCCAAGGGAAATTATGTTCTGTACTGGAACTTCAACAGTTCACATGTGACATTTGAAGTTCATGTTAAAACTAAAGGCTTTATCGGGTTTGGGCTTTCTCCAAATGGCAATATGTACCCTGCAGATGTTGTGATTGGCTGGGTGAAAAATGGAGCTGTGTATTTCAAGGTAACACTGTTTCTTAATGACTTGGTTCTAAAGTTGCCCAAAACCGGTACTTCAATCGTCCAAAGCTTGTAAATAAGAGTTGTTTTCTAATACGAGATCTGATTTCATTGTTATAACTAGTATTTGTTGTTCCTTCCACATTGAATTTTGAATTTGGTAACTATTAACGTCTTAATGGACCTATTCGGGCTTGGAAAAGCTATTTCTTGGTAGAAAAAATAAAATTATGAAGTAAGCAATGGAATGCATGGATTGGGGTATTTGCCACTTTGTTATTATTGAAAACTGTTCAAAGGG
Source organism: Hippopus hippopus (assembly GCA_946811185.2). Taxonomy (NCBI): domain Eukaryota; kingdom Metazoa; phylum Mollusca; class Bivalvia; order Cardiida; family Cardiidae; genus Hippopus; species Hippopus hippopus. The sequence continues at coordinate 27,946,734 of OX328113.1, forward strand.
CTTCAAACATCAAGCAAACCATAACAACACATTTATTTGAGCAATGCTCTGGAAAAAAGGGGGCTCAATGCATCTGCATAAAATGTTGACCTAGGTCATTATGCACAGGCTATCCTGGGTTGATATTTTCTGCTACTGATAAATTTTCTGCAAGTTCGTGGACCATTCTACCTCAGGATTCAGAGCATGGCTTTTTCAAATTATTCAAATATCAAACACTTTCTATTTCAAGAGTAACATACTGGTATAATTTTCATCCTAACCCTTTACAACGCAATCTCAGGTTTTAAAGATCCTTCTGAAAATGGCCCATGAAAACATTGTGGGAAAAGGAGAAAATGCTGATAACCAGCATTTTCTTCTTTCCCACAATGTTTTCTACCCTTTAAACCAAAAATTGCATCATTTGCAACACATTTAATTTTTTTTCATGCAAATCTATGTTTTTTTTTTTCAAACTAAAACTTGTCTAAAACTTGCTTGATTGGGAAAGAGTTGACTCCAAATGTCGTATGACAAATTGACAAGTCAGAGGCACTTGTTTACCCACTGAACTATAGAGAGATGTGCTTCAAGATTCTAATGTGGTAGGCATGAAAATAAACAGAGGGGTCTGCTTGGAGATTTGTCACAGAGCTGCCAACTAAATAAACTTGGCTTTTTTCTTCAGCTCTAAAACTTGATTTCGGTAGTATTTGAATATGATTTTGGCTATACATCAGCATGATATAGCAGACAGTTTAGATTTAAGATCAGACTGCGCTTTTAGTGAAGTCTGATCCTAGATCTACACAATACGCACAGGATTTTATTAAAGCCACCTATGACAATGAAATAATTAAATTGTGGTAGCTAGAAATAGGAATGCGTATTCCAGTCACATAATTACCAACTGAGCTAAGTACTGTCAGTATTTTTCTTTTTATAATTTCCTTCCAGGATTGCCACACTTTGGCAAAGTCTCCGCCTATAGTGGACAGCTCTCAGGATTGGATCCTACTACATGGTGAGGAAAATGATTTCGGAACACTTTTAAAGTTTGTCAGAAAGATTGACACATGTGACACTGAGGACATCAAAATAAATGCAAGTATTTAGATTGTTTTTAAATATTGGTTTTAATACATTTTATTTTCATACATACATGTTTACAACCACAACAGCAACAACAAGATAGTTTACGCTAACATTGGCAAAAGGGTTTGGCCACCTGTTCTCACAACTTAGGTTGGGTCGCCCAGCTTTTTAATTGATAGTGTAGGTAATCCTGGTACAAAAAAGTGGGAAAAAAATATTTATCTAGTGCAAAAAAAGGAGATGGCATTCTGGCTCAAAAATTGGTCAAGTCTAGCGAGTCTGACAGGTTAGACAGGGCAACTATGAGTATGTCATAAATCTTTTTTGGCACCATGGACAGAAATATAGACTTTGTGGACGGTATAGATCAAGATCCTGTGCAGTCTGAACTTGGATCTATACTGTCTGCTTGTTTGATGAAGACTATACTGGGGAAATCGTCTTGAGCTTCAGTGGATTTTATTTACAGACGTTGAAATAGGTCTAGTTATATATTTGGAACCGAATCAGTAAACCCTTAAAGTTCCTTTTACAACAATAGTTGTCTTTGCGGCCAGTGTAGATTATGATTAGGCTGCACAAAATGTGCAGCCTGATCTTTGACATACACTGTCCATTTTTCTGAAACACTGTAGACAAAAGCAACCATGAATTGCAATTATTTGACTCATATTTCTAGGATGAACATTTATGTTGGTTAGATTCAGCGCTCTATGGAAAGGTCAACACATTTCATACACATTTAACACATTTCAGCAGGAGTATGAAAGTCTCTGTCATATGTCATATGTGCAATGTAGATTTTAAACAGCAGGGTCTGTATTTACCAACCATTCTTAAAAGCATTTTTTTGTCTTGTTCTAAAAGATTTTCTAAATGTGAAAGTAACACAATTTCTGATTGGCTAAACCAAATGGTTTAGCCAATCAGAAGTTGTGTTACTTTCATATTTAAAAGCGCTGGAGAATAAGACTAAGAACGTTCTTAGGAACGGTTGCTGAATATGGGCCCTGACTCTACAGCAAATAATGTTCTATTGCCCAATACCATTGAACAAATAACCACAAAACTGATGTTTAAACTATTTTGAGATAACCTCAAATATTGGAAATCTTCATCCTCTTAATATTTCAGGATGCTACACAAAGAATCATCTATTCATACCACCCTGATGATCCAAGTGACGAAAACAGCCTCATGTACCATGGTTCTGAACGGCGAGGCACAAAGAGCGTGTCATTGTTAATGTCCAGTCGACCCCCAGTAACCTATGACAATGACGAAACAAAGCTTGTAGATATCACAGCTGGAAATGTAAGTGTAATTTATTCACAGCCATTTTGTGCTTTTGTAGCAGTTGACCTTTAGAAGAAGGAGGAGGAGGAGAGGAAGAGGAGGAGGAGAAGAAGAAGTGTTAACTGCCTGTAACTAGCATTTTCTCCCTTTCCCACATTGTTTTCTATCCAATGAGAGATTCTAAGCTCATTTAATGCGTTACCACACAACGAAAAGTTTTAACGACCTAGAGGAAGAAGGCTTTTGAAAACATTGTGGGAAACGGAGAAAAGGCTGGTAACAAGCATTTTTTCCATCTCTGACATTGTTTTTTGCCCTTCAAAAGATTGCTTTCAGTATTTTAGTCACATTTACTTTGTTGCCTATAAATACTCTCAAATGCAAAATTTCGGCATGTGGTAAAGAGTTAACTCTTTACTGCACAGTGACGAGTTTTGACACCCCTGGGAAAGAAGCCTTTTGAAAAAATTGTGAGCAAAGGAGAAAATGCTGGTAACCAGCATTTTCTCCTTTTCCCACAATGTTTTCTACTCTATCAAAGAACAATTGCAGCATTTGATCCAGATTGAAATTGTCGTCTGCAACTGCTTTCAATTTGGACAAGGCTAGAATCTTGTCGTCTGGTAAAGGGTTAAACTAAGATTGAATTTGTTGTCCCCAGATTTTTTAGATTCAGAAAAGTCTCAAATTTTGTTTTTTATTTTGTTACCTTCTGATTTATGATTGCTAATCATAATGCCATGTGAATATACTGGTACACTGCAAAAGCATGCCAGTAAATAGACTGACACAGTTGGCCGAAATGATGTAAATATCGAACAACTGAGAACTGCCTTTTTTCTTCGGAGGGAGAACATTTTCACAAAATTTTTTCTCGTTGTCATAAGATTGCAAGAAAGTATATTGATGTCAATATGATCCTCAGTACCGTATTTTCAGCATGACCAGCATTCCTTTATCAGTCTGTCTGTCTGTCTGCCTACCTGCCCACCCACTCTTCTCTCTTTCAATTGACTGTCTGTCCATTTGTCTGTTGGTCCATCACCATAATCATCGTCATCATCATCACTTGTAATTACCATCTTAACAGTTTACTGGGTTTTCTCCTTAACCTTTTTTTTAATACTTGTTATTTTCAGTACATTATTCCTTCTAAAGACACCACATACCTGTGTGTAGGTTTTCAGATGCCAGATCTTGGGGGCAAGCATCACATGATTATGGTAAGCTTTACTGCCACAATGTTTTGATCATACCATTAACTTTTAGAGCATCCCATGTATGTATTACAAACAATGTTGTGGCAGAAGGGGGTCTAATGCATCTCCATAATGCAATATACCAAGCAAGTCATCACATTATTATAGATCCATAAAATCTGTTTTGTCTAACAACCAATAGAATTATAAGGTAGACTGGTCCTTTGACATGCAGAACATTGACCAGCAGCAAAAAGTTTTGACCCAGGTCAGCCTGCATGAACTGCACAGGCTGATCTGTGTTAAAACTTTTTTGCAAATGCATTTTTGTCTGAAGATACATGTATACCATACCATGGTTATATGGTTGTATTATGAAAATATCTCGGTAGATTATAAACATGTAATAAGATAATGTCACAGTTATACATGTACTGTAGCGGTTGTGAATTTCAAAACAGGAACTCTGATTTACCAATCATTTTTTATTGTATTTTCAGTCTAAATCTAAGTTAGGAAAGTAACATGATTTTTGATTGGTTTAACCCTCTGGTTTATAGAATCAGAAAATGTGTTACTTTGCAGTCTAGAAAATTCATGAGAACCAGTCTAAGACTGCAACCCTTTTGTGTTTTAACATTTGGTTAAAGTGCAAATCAAGTCACATGATTTACTCTTGGAATGTGATGTTGTTCCGTGGAAATACATGGAGAAGAATGAAAAAGAGCTCCTTTTTCTTTGTGTATAGAATGTAAAAAAAGTAAAACTGTTCTCTCTTATGTAAGAAAGAAATAAGCTCTCTTATGTAAGAAAGAAATAAGCCATGTTCTCTGTGATGCATTATACCAAGTGAATCATCACAGGATTCTGGTTTCATAAAACCCAATTTTGTATTACAAATGACTGAATAAGAAGTTAGAATGGTCCTTGGACATCCAGAAAATTGACCAATACCAAAAAGTTTTTACCAAGGTCAGCCTGCGTGGACTGCCTTAGCTGACATGGCTAGATATTTTTGCAGATGCATGAGGCCCCCTTTTCACCTGTAATGTTCCCTCAGTGAAATTATAACTGGATCTTCCAACTAAACAAACCAAAATATCTATCCGCAGTTTGAACCCATCTTCACTCCAGGAAATGAACAGTTTTTGCATCATCTGACCATACAGCGATGTTTTGGGCGCCACCCAGAGCTTCACATGAAGAGGGGTGAATGTTTGGAAAAATACAAACCCGACGGGTTTCCTGATTGCCCAGAAATGTTCCTGGCTTGGGCTGTAGGGGGTGGGGTGAGTGGACCCTTTTGCAAATAATCCTGTGTTTTTATGAGAAAACATTGTTGAAAAAAGAAAAAATGCTAATGATCAGCATTTTCTCCCTTTTCCACAATTTTTTCTGTCCATACAAAAACAAATTTCATTATCTGAGCCAGATTAATTTTGTCGTCTGCAAAAGCTTTCAATTTGGACAAGGTATAAAATTGTGTTGTTAAGTAAAGAATTAATATTTTTGTAGATGGATCTTGTACAGGGCTGGTAATCTCAAGCTTGTATTTACAAGTTTTTAATAACACTCTTAAGGTAATTCTAAAGAGTAAACTAAATTTAAAAGTAACATAATTTCTGATTGGCTGAAGCAAATGGTGTAGTCAGTCAGAAATTATATTACTGTCTGAATCTAGGGAAGACTAAGAATACAATTAAGAGTGGTTGGTGAATACAGTCCAAGGGTTACGAGTTCAAATCATGATTATTTGGACACAAGTAGGAACAAGTTTCTGTGGATTGTAAGATGGTTAACACTGCTTCCAACACTATTTTGGTTATATCACAGTGGCCAGTGCAGTTATCCATAATTTTCTGTTGTTTTGTTCAGTAGTACTTCACACAATATTCTTCCCAAGCCATTGGCTGCTGTCCCACAAAACCATGATAATGACAAAATAATGACCACGATGAGAGAGGAATAAATCCTGTTGCAATCATCAAGCCAGATATTAACAGAGCTTGGGATTTGAACCTGTGAACACCTGGTGACAAGCCCTGTATGTTACCGACTGAGCTACCAGTGTCAGCAGTAGGAACAATAAGTAGTGCAGTATGCTGTCACATTAGTAACCTTTTGGTATATTGGAAATACATGTAGGTTGAAAATCACCACCTTTGAACATTGGGCCCTGTTTTCACCAACCATTCCTAGGAAGATTCTAAATCTTATTTTCCAAGATTTTCTAAATCTAAAAATAACACAACCTCTGATTGGCTAAACCAAAAGGTTTAGCCAATCAGAAGTTGTGTTACTTTTAAATTTAGAAAAGTCTGGCGAATGAGACTAAGAATATTCCTAAGAATGGTTGGTGAAAATGAGCCCTGGTGGTTTTTCCCTGACAAAATGGGAGTTTTTGCTGTTTATTTCCTGAAAATATATGCCCAATTACCTTTAAAAATGGTAGAGAATGTGGCACTATAAGCGATGAACCCTTTTGCTATTTCTTGGTCCCCATACCAGAAGGACAGGTAACGCTTGACACACATTTTTACAGTTATGCCCCTTTTTGTACTTAAATTTTCAACTGAAAAAACCTCCAGCAGCCACCCAACAGCCAAGCATTAGCACCAACATGTGGTACAGCTCTTGTTGCCAAATTTGTGGAACTACTAGGACCCACATGTATTCCATACTGCTTTTACACTGCATACACACTCGGTAACCTTGGTGTGTCAATCATTTTCTTTTCTACATCACAGAGAAATTTACATAATGATTCTATGAAATAAAACTTGGTACCTTTATTTTTGGCAATAGGGAATAAGTTGGGTTAACCTTAGGGGTCCTGCATTGCTCAATAGTAAAGTGTTGGACTTGTAACCTGGAGACCCCCAGACTGGATGCACTGGGTTTTTCGTGGGAGTGTCCTTTGGCAAGACACTTAAGAGCCCTTGCATAGTACTGGTGAAACCCAGGACATACACAGATGAATATACATGTATGAGCTGTCACTGTGATATAACTGGAGTAATGTTAAAGTTGTGTAAACACCATTCAATTAATCGAGCAATCTATCATGGGTATTCCATATATTTTCAGCCTTTCTACTTCCCGGAGAATACAGGCTACTCTGTAGGCGCTTCTGATGACCTCGGTTTTTATATGATACAAGTACACTATGATAATCCTTCTTTGAAATCAGGTTTGCTGTTGACACTTTTTGAAATATTCATATGTTTTAAGAACCCAGAGGAAAGAGGCTTTTGAAAACATTGTGGGAAAAGGAGAAAATGCTGGTAACCAGCATTTTCTCCTTTTCCCACAGAGTTTTCAACTGTTTCAGAAATAAGATCAATAATTTGAGCCACAATTGATTTGTCTGCATTTGCTTTCATTTTGGATCTAGAGTATAAAATTATGTTGTCTGGCTCAGAGTGGCACTCTTGAGATTGCAAGTAATGAAGAACAAGAGAAGTGAGCAAACAAAAATATGAAATTATTGCACACTTCTGACATTAAACAAGTACTCAAAACTACATGACAATCACAAAGTCACTCTGCTAACTCCTTGCAGCCCCCCAATAGAGCCATACCAGCTTGGTATGATTTCGGTGCAAAGGCTGCAGATGAATGCACGGTTTTCATAACATCTTAAGGCGTTCTCTGCATGACTTTGCCAGGGTCCTTCACCAATAGTTTCATATACAAAATAGATACATTTCCCTGAAAATTGCAGGAAAAATCGTAGATGAATATTTTTTAAATTGTATGGTGTCCGGGGAAAATATAATCTAGGTATTCCTATTGGATTTCTTCAAGAAATATCTTTCATTTTAGAATTTACATTTTCTCAGGTCTAATATAACAATGATTATGAAAAATTTGATACAAAATTTGATTGGTCAACTGAGGAATCCAAGTATTTCTTATGAATTTCTTCAAGAAATACCTTCCATTTTAGCATAACTTACATTTTCTCAACTCAAATTTAATGACAAAATTACCATAGTGATTGAAAAATCTGACCATTACAAACTTTGTTTGGCCAAATGAGTCATGTGAACCTAATGTCGTAAGCACACAGAAGTGTCAACAAATACCAAAATCGGTTGCCAGTTCCATTTCAAATGGGAGGAAAATTATAATATGACCAGTGCTCTGGGAAAAGTGGGTTTAAGTGCATCTCCTTAATACAGTATACCAGCAAGTCATCACATAATTATGGATCCATAAAAATCAATTTTTTCCAACAATCAGCCAAATCCTGAGGTAGAATGGTCCTTGGACATGCAAAAAATTTACCAAAAGCAAAATGCTTTGAGTCAGGTCAGCCTGTGCAGATTGCAGATGCATTGAAGCCCCTTTCACAGAGTAGTGCTCATAGTTATTTTACATTTGTCACTGAACTTATTTCCAGGCGTTATCGACAACTCTGGTATTCGAATGCATCTGACCTCTAAATTACGTCAGCATGACGTCGGCACTCTGATCTTGGGAACCAATCCAAATCCACTTATACTCATACCACCTCAGGAACCAGCTTTCATACACAGCGGATATTGTAGTGAAAGTTGTATCAAAGAGGTATGACAAAAAGAGCTTTCGAAATTTATGCAGTACCCATTTCGAACTCGGAATCCTTTATTAACTTTTACCAAACAACAAAATTTTAGACTGGTCCACATTGAAAGCATTTACAGACAACAAATTATATGTAGTTCAAATAATGGAATTAGTCTCTGGCAGGTTAGAAAACATTGTGGGAAAAGGAGAGAGTGCTGGTTACCAGTGTTTTCTCCTTTTCCTGAAATTTTTTCAAAAGCTTTTTCTGTCCGAGTCAGGATTGTGTGGTAAAGAAGTAAAGACTTCTGTGTTGTAACCCTACACCTCACAATCCTTACTTTTAATGACTCTGAGAAAGAAAGCATTATTTTGAAAACATCAGGGGAAAAGGAGAAAATGCTGGTAACCAGCATTTTCTTCTTTTCCCCAATGTTTTCTACGCTTTCAAAGATAAGCTCAACCATTTGAGCAATATTTGATTTGTTGTCTGTTATCATATCAAATTTAGGTAAGTCTTTTAATTTTGTTGTGTGGTAAAGGGTAAAAAACTCAGATGAAAGAAGGCTTTTAAAAACATTTAAGGAGTGAAAGACACAGAGAGAGCAGGGAGAGAGAGACAGAGAAATGTATAGGAAAAAATGTTAGTGCTTTTTGAAAGTTAGATTTTGATGAAATAATGAATTATTGCTCTAATATGACTGAAATACTGTTGATAGTAAAATATACACAATATCTCCAAAAAAAGTTATTACAGTAGAGACTTGCATACCAATCTTTGTTTCTATTTCAGGGATTTGAAAGATCATCTGTCACAGAAATAAAATTTGTGGCTGCATTCCAGCACGCCCATTTACTTGGTAAAGCAATCAAGACGAGGCATTTTCGAAATGGGACTGAACTGAAACCCATTCAGGACGACTCTAATTATGACTTTTACTTTCAAGAGTACAGACCCTTGGTTCCGGAAGTGGTTGTTAAACCGGTAATGGCCCAATTTGTAAATTAAGTAGATAACTATACTTCTTTCCTTGTTGTTGTCATATTGAGAATACATTTTGCCTAACTCTTCACCAAGAAACAGAATTTTATACTTGTCCAAATTCAAAGTATTTGCAGATGACAAATTATATGTAGTTAAAATTCTGGGATGTATCTTTTAAGGGTAGAAAACAGTGACGAAAACAGAATAAATTTTGGTTACCGGCATTTTTTTTTGACAATGTTTTTAAAACAATTCATCCTCAGGGTCATAAAGCCTCTGGACTGTATGGTAGACTGTTTAACTCTTCACCAAACGACAAATTTAAGACTTGTCTTTATTGAACATGTTTGCAGAAGACAAACGATATGTGGCTCAGATGATTAAACTTGTCCTTGTAAGGGTAGAAACATTTCGTTAAATTAACCCTTTACCACATGGCAAAATTTAAGACCTATCCAAATTGAAAGCATTTGCAGATGACAATTTCATAGTGGCTCAAATGACGCAACTTTTCTTTGATAGGGTAGAAAACTTCGTGGGAAAAGGAGAAAATGCTGGTTACCAGCATTTTCTCCTTTTCCCACAATGTTTTCAAAAGGCCTCTTTTTCAGGGGTGTTTAAAGGCGTCATTGTGTGGTAAAGGGTTAAACAAATGCTGGTTACCTGTTTTCTGCTTTTCTCAAAATTTATTTAAAAGCAATTATTCTCAAACTCTTAAAACCAAATGATTGTTTTATGAAGGATTAACATTCCACATGATAATGAGCTGAGCTCTGGTAGCACAGTCGGTGGCATACAGGACTTGAGAACAGGCGGTCGCTGGTTCAAATCCTTAGCTCAGCCAGTTTCTTTCTGATAATTGATGATAGTCAATGCAGCATTCATTTCTCTCTCACCCCTGATCATTATTTTAACATTGGTTATGTGGGAAAGCAGCTAGTGGCTTCGAAAGAGTATTGTGCAAAGTAATGGTAACAAAAACTTCAGGAAAGTATGGAAAGGTGCACTGGCTCCCTCAGTTATAGCTGAAATAATGTGGAAAACAGTGTTAAACACCATGTAATCAATCAATCAACCAATCAATCAATGACACAACATTTAACTTTCTTCTTTTGTAGGGTGACAGCTTCACAGTTGAATGTACATATGACAGTATGAAGAGAGTGAATGTTTCTTATGTAAGTGAGTCAATGCTCTGTGATAAGGGGTTTTATTGCATATGCAGAAAGTATCAACTCATGTCAGCCTGTTCAGTTCTGCCCAGGCTCCTGTAGGTCGAAGCTTTTTTCTATTAGGAAGTTTTCTGCATATCAAAGGACCGGTCAACTTCAAGATTAAGTTGGTTGTTGTGCAAAATTGGTTTTTGTGGATCCATAATTACCTGATGACTTGCTTGGTGTAACGCACCACTGTGATGCATTATTAAAAATTGCTTTTACAAGAGGATGGCACAGTTATTTCATCCAATTTCTCATTAGTTACATTTACTTTAAGATCAATTCCTCAAAGGGGACAGGGTTCACCACATGTGAGGAAACCAAGCGTAATATCACCCTAAAATATTTTCTGCGTAGCTTTTCATTATTTACATGTACTTATCTATTCACAACCAGAGAGAGGGTTCTCCACTTGTGAAAAAATGTGCAAAATAATGGTGTATCAACTTTTCTCCCCCCCCCCCTTCCTGCCCCAAAAAAACCAGAAAGAGTTGATAAATGTATTTTGAATGACCTGTTCTCACATAAATTATTATTTGTATCCAGTCTTTCAAAACTTCCATCTCTATTCTCGACCAGGGAGGATTCACCACTCGTGATGAAATGTGTGAAACAATGGTATATCACTACCCCAAGATACCATTAATGGTTTGCCAATCCTACCCACTGATGGAAGCGTGGTATAAAAAGGGCAGAGTTGTAACACCAGACGCTAGTAAGACTATGTCATTTCTTTATTCTTTCGTTTATACTTTCTTCTATGCATTGAATGGCCACCATTTACTGGATTATTAAACATTTGAACCTTGCTCTGTGAAGAGGGGTTTAATACATTTACAAAAAGTATTGACCCAGGTCAGCCTGTGAAGCTGCTCAGGCTGACATGGGTCAAACCTTCTACATGTCAAAGGAGTTGTCTACCTCACGATTTAACAGGTTGTTAAACAAAATGGATTTTATGGATCCATAATTATATGACCTCCTTGGTATAATGGTTTAATGCATTTGCAAAAAGTATCGACCAAGGTCAGCTTGCACAATCCGCACAGGCTGACCTGGGTCAAAAGTTTTAGCTTTTGGTCTTTTTTCTGCATGTCAAAGGACCAGTCAAGCCCATAATTTAGCGGATTGTTACAGAAAATTAATTTTATGAATCCATAATTAAATGATGACTTGCTTGGTATAAAGCATCATGGAGATTCATTTAACTCCCTTTTGCGAGCACATGGCTTATAGATAAAAGGAAAAAATTATTGGACTGGAACCCTGCCTAGCTGAGGAAAGATTTAACCCTTTACCAGATGGGAGAATTTTAGACACGTCCAAAGTGAAAACATTTGCAAAGAACAAATTAAATATGGTTCAAACAATAAGATTTGTCACTTAAAATGTAGCGAACATTGTTGGAAAAGGAGAAAATGCTGGTAACCGGCATTTTCTCAACAATGTTTTCAAAATCCCTTTTGCAGAAATTAAATGCTAAAGTCTCTTACCTGAAAATTGTTAACTTCACAAATATTCAAATCTGAATTGTGTTTTACGGTAGCAATATACATGCTATGGTATTTCTTTAATTACATTTATACATAATGTAAATCTTTGTAGTTTTCCACTGTGAGGCAGGAATTAAGGCAGAAATCAAATGCTAAAGTCTCTTATCTGAAAATTGTTAACTTAATAAATATTCAAGTCTAAATTGTGTTTTACAGTAGCAAGATACAGACATTGTGGCATTTCTTTGACTTTTCACCAAACTACAAAATTTTCGACTTATCCAAATTGACAGCATTTGCAGACAATATATAAAATGATGCTGAAATAACTGTATTTCTCCATGAAATATTTGAAAACTACGTGGGAAAAGGAGAAAATGCTGGTTACCAGCATTTTCTCTTTTTTCCCACAATGTTTTCTAAAGGCTTTTTCTTCAAGGTTGTAAAAAACCTGCTATTGTTTGTTAAAGAGTTAATTTCATTTATAAATATGTAGAACTTTGTAGTTTTCCACAGTGAGGCAAGAATTAAGGCAGAAATGAAAGCGTGAAAGTCTCTGATCTGACTATTGTTAACTTTACAGACATTCAAGTCTGAACTGTGTTTTACAGTAGCAAGGTACAGACACTATGGCATTTCTTGAATTTCATTTATACATAAATAGATCTTTCTCGTTTTACACATTGAGGCAAGAATTAACCCTTTACCACACAATGACGCCTTTTAACGCCCCTGAAGAAGAGGCCTTTTTGAAAACATTGTGGGAAAAGGAGAAAATGCTGGTAACCAGCATTTTCTCCTTTTCCCACAAAGTTTTCTACCCTATCAAAGAAAAATTGCGTCATTTGAGCCACTATGAAATTGTCATCTGCAAATGCTTTCAATTTGGATAGGTCTTAAATTTTGCCGTGTGGTAAAGAGTTAAGGCATAAATTAAAGCGCGGAAGTCTCTGATCTGATTTTCGTTAGCTCTTAACCTACTAAATAACTCAAACGAAACTTTTAAGCTGATAGTAAAAACCCAAATTTTGCTACTTCAAAGGTTTTTTTGTGGAAAATTTGTCCTTATCGGACAGTGTAGATCAAAGATCAGACTGCACATTCTGTGCAGTCTGATCTTGATCTACACTGTCCACAAAAGGTCGGTCAGTTTAGCTTAGCAGTCTGAGGTTTAACAAGTTTGAATTATGTTTTGCAGTCGCAAAATACAGACACTATGTAGAAACAACTTATGATTGGACGGATCCAGCTGTGAGAACAAATGTTACAAATCAGGTACACAATGGTCTCTACAACCATATCTGTGCAGGTCCCAATTCTTGGACCCAAGGCTTTTGGGTAAGTATAGCCTACTCTTTAGCACTTTAGTTCAGAGACAGCGTATGTGACCAATAGCATTAGGCCCCTTGGTTATGTAGAAAAGGCCCATAGGTTAAATATGGCTGATAGCACAGAAACCCCACCTACGTAGTGGGAGGTCAGGGTGAAGAACCTACAAACGTTTCCCAAACAACAAAATGAACAAAGTGAAACCTTCTGGAGACAAAATATGAAATGTACCATAACTCAAATGATAATTTCTATCTAAGATTGGGTAGAAAACACTGTCGGAAAATGAGAAAATGCTGGTTACCAGCATTTTATCCTTTTCTCACAACATTTTCAAAAACTTTCCTTCCTAAAGTTGTTTAAACTCAGGAAAGTTTTGGTTAAAACAACAGTTACTGCGGAAATTACCTTCCTCCAGAGCATTAAGAATTTTATAAATAGCATTCGAACATTGCAAAGGAAAGAAAAATTTTTTTTCCAAAAATTGAAAATAGAAAATTGTCACTGTTTTGTAGTACTCAACCTTATGAGTGGTGCTCTGTGAAAGGACGGTTTAAAGGACATGCAAAAACTATCCGTGCAGGCTGACCTGGATCTAAACTTTTTGCAATTGGTCAATTTTCTGTTTGTCCAAGGACCAGCCTTCTTTATGGTTCAGTTGGTTGTGAGACAAACTGGATTGTATGGATCCATAATTATGTGATGACGTGCTTGGTATAATGCATTAAACCCTCTTTTGCCAAAGCATGGCTCATAATTATTGTCTTGTATCATAAAGACTCAATATCTGCAGAAAATAACCACTTTCAATCGATATGAAAACTTGTACTTTGTTTGGGGGAATTTGGAGAGGTTGACAACAGAAAGTTAATGTTGCAAGAATTTCTTGTAAGTGTTTCCTTGCCAGGCATTTTCCTAAAATATCCTCACATAGCATCATTGCTCTTTCACTGTGTGATTTTAGCCAAGTCCGCTGGCACAGCTTGTAGCAAACATGACTTGAAATGAGAGGGTCGCTGGTTAGAATCTCCTGCTTGGCAAATTTCTTTCCAAGGATTGCTAATAGTCATTGCTACAGGATTCAGTTTCTCACTGATCATTGTTTCAACAATGGTTATTCCGAAAAGCGGGTATTGGCTAAAGAACAAGTGAAAAGAATATAGGCAAAAGCATGAATTCATGTAGGTGCGCTATAATGGAAATAATGTTGAAAATGGTTTTAAACCTTTACCAAACAGTCCCAGGTTTTAATGACCGTCAGAAGGAGCCTTTTGAAAACATTGTGGAAAAAGGAGAAACTGTAACCAGCATTTTCTCCTTTTCCCACAAAGCATTCCACACAGCAGAATTAAAGAATCATCAAAGTTGTAAGTATTTGTAGACAACATTTGGCTCAATGAATGAAAATTTTCCAGAAAGGACAAAAAACATTTTGGGAAAGGGAGAAAATGCTAGTAATCAGCATTTTTTCCTTTTCTCAAACATGTTTTCAAGAGGCCTCTTCCTCAGGATCTGTAAAAATTGGGGTGGTTTGATGTAGGAATAAATTTCTTTGTTTAAATGGCCTTTCCCTTCCGAAAACAAATTTCAATTTTTGTATCACATTAATTTCGTTGTCTGCAAAATGCTTTCAAATTGGACAAGTCTAAGATTTTGTTGTTTGGTAAATGGTTAAACACCAAACAAACAATCAAATCATGTGAATTGAACTCTACTCTTTATTTTTTGTGTTACAGGGTAACTACTCAATATTCGCAGAACATGGCCGCACTTTCATGCCCTATCAGCCACCGAAATCCATGTGTGTGTAGGCCAAGACAACCAAGATACGATAAGCTGGATTCTACGAGCTTTGTATGTGCCATCTTCAAAAATACAGAGCTTTGGACCTCTAACATTTTGTGTTCATTGTTTTTATCATAGTTTAACAGAAAACTATTTTTTTTTCTTAACCCTTTACCACACGACAAAATTTTAGACCTGTCCAGATTGAAAGCATTTGTAGATGACAGTTTGAACGTGGCTCATATGAAATGATTTTTCTTTGATAGGGTAGAAAACATTGTGGGAAAAAGAGAAAATGCTGGTTACCAGCATTTTCTCCTTTTCCCACAATGTTTTCAAAAGCCTTCTCTTTCAGGGGCGTCAAAAGTTGTCATTGTGTGGTAAAAGGTTAAATAAATATAATATAGGAAATGTAGTATATACATAATTTTATATTGTCCAATTTTACTCTGTAGTCTTTTTAAATTTTAAACCTTTACCACAGAGTCACCAGTTTTTATGACCCTGGGGAAGAAGCCCTTTGAAATCAATGTTGAAAAAGGAGAAAATGCTGGTAAATAGCGTTTTCTCCTTTTCCCACAATGTTTTTGACTCTATCAAAGAAAAATTCCATCATTTGATCCACATTTAAATTGTCGTCTGCAAATGATTTTAATTTGGACAAGGTTACTTTTTGCCATGTTGTAAGAAGGTAAAACAGGTATTCATTGTGCTATATAGATTAGGATCCACCCTCATGTCAGTGTAGTTCGATCTTTCTCTATATTTCTGCGCTTGGTCTCGTAGAGTTAAAAAAGGACAAAATGCTTGCTAGCAGCATTTTAAGCAATGCATTGTCTGTATATGCGTTCAATACAAACAAATCTTAAGTTTGAATGGTACGGAAAACATTAGGATAAAAGGACCAATGGCATATCATCTTAAAAATTGTAGATCCAAGATCGGAAGTTTTTGGAGGTCATAAATTAATCCTTTA
The DNA here is from genome assembly GCA_946811185.2 of Hippopus hippopus. Classification (NCBI taxonomy): domain Eukaryota; kingdom Metazoa; phylum Mollusca; class Bivalvia; order Cardiida; family Cardiidae; genus Hippopus; species Hippopus hippopus. The sequence goes on from OX328113.1 coordinate 27,962,639, forward strand.
CCACACTATCCCAAATTTTAATGACCCTTAGAGAGATAGAAAAGGTAACCAGCTTTTTCTCCTTCCCCCCAAATGTTTTTTTTATCTTTCGGATCAGAAATCAAGTTATGTATTTGTATGGAATTGACTTTGTCATCTGCAAATGCTTTCAAAATCATGTAATGAAAAAAATTGTCATCTGGTAAAGGCTTAACTCTTTACCACACAGCAAAATTTCACACTAATCCACATTGAGGGAATTCACAGAGGACAATTTACATGTTTTTTAAATGATTACACCTGTTCTTGAATAGGTAGAAAACATTGTGGAAAACGAGAAAATGCTGGTTACCAGCATTTTCTCCTTTTTCCCCACAATGTTTCAAAAGCTTTCGGTTGCAAAGTCGTGATTGTGTGATAAAGGGTTACTCAACTTATTGGTTTATAACTTGTTAAACGGAACTTACTGTAAATGACATAAACAGAAAAATAAACATAAAGAAAAGAGATATAAAAAAATATCATAACATATATTCTGTTCAAGTCTCTGTTAAATAATGGCACAAATTATTATTATATATGACTGAAATATCTAAAAATATCATGGAGCACAAGTAACTTCATTTACCCTTTACCAAACAACAAAAATTTTGACTAGAACAAATTGAAAGCATTTTCAGATGACCAATCAATTGTGTCTCAGATGATGATTTGTGTCTTTCATGGAGTATAAAACAATGTGGGAAAAGGAGAAAATGCTGGTAACGAGCATTTTCTCCTTTTCCCACAATGTTTTCGAAAGTCTTCCCTGTCAGGGTCATTAAAACTCTGGATTGTTTGGCAAAGGGTTAAAGCACATTTCTTAATGTAAAAAACTCTAAATACAAGAGTTTAACTTGGCTGCTTTCATTCAATTTTCAAATAAAAACCAGCTCCAATTCACTCAATTACCAAACATTGAAAAAAAAAGATTTGATATTCTTTTTAAAACTCAAGGTTTACAAATACAAACAGTGCATGGAATATTGCTAGTGTGATCCTATCTGTATATATAAACATGCATATTTTAGTGTTAATTAATTCTTGACCAAGCAGCAAAATTTTAGATTTTTCCAAATTAACAACATTAGCGGATGACAAAATGTATTTCAAACACTGGGAATTATCTTGTCTTGGAAGGAGTAGAAAACACTGTGGGCAAAAGGGAAAAATGCTAATTACCAAAATTTTCTTCATTTCCAAAAATATTTTCATTAGCCCTCTAGACTTTGTTTTGGTAAAGGACTAAACGTTTATTAATTTTTTTTCAGATGACAACAATTAAAAACTCATCCATTTTGAGAGGATTTGCATACAACAAGTTAATTTTGGCTCGAATGATTCATTGTAAGGTTTTTAACGCCGTTTTCAACATTATTTCAGTTATATCGTCGCAGCACCTATCCTGCTTTCCCACATAACCATCGTCGAGACAGTGGTTAGCAGTGGGAGAGGAATGAATCCTGTCACAATGACTATCATCAATCCTTGGAAAGAAATTGGCTGAGCCAGGGATCGAACCCACGACCCCCTGTTCTCAAGTCCTGCACGCTACCGACTGAGCTACAGGGCTTGGCGGCTCAAATGATGCCATTTGTCTGCAAAAGGATGAAAAAATTTTGGAGAAAAGTAGCAAAGCTGGTTACCAGCATTTTTTCCTTTCCAACCACAGTTTTCAAAAGCCTTCATCTTTTGGGATAGTTCTGAATGATTGCGTAAGTAATTAGATTGCTACAATTATTTTCTTGAAACATACCAATGATCACTTATGCTTCCAAGTAACTCTCTACCACAGGACAGAGAAATTTTGACTTGTCCAAATAAGAAGCAGTTGCAGACAACAATTTAAATGCTGAAATTATGGAATTTGTCTTTGATAGGATAGAAAACATTGTGGGAACAGGAGAAAATGCTGGTTACCAGCATTTTCTCCTTTTCCAACAATGTTTTCAAAAGGCCTCTTCCTCAGAGTTGTTAAAACTCGAGACTGGACAAATGGAGGGCATTTGCAGACAATTTAAATGTGACTGAAATGATGGAATTGGTCTTTGACAAGTCTTTGGTGCTGGTTACCAGCATATTCTCCTTTTCCCACTATGTTTTCAAAAGGCTTCTTTCTCAGGATCGATCAATTTTGGGATTGTGCAGAAAAGGGTTGACAGATGCTTTTAATTAACACTGTGTTTGAATAATTGAAATTTCCCTGTAAGAAACTGTTCAGAATGTTTGTGATAACCGATCTACACCTCAGTGATGGTCCAAAACAAGTTGTTGTGTTAGACGATCAATCATATTGGTCTCTCCCTTAAGTGCTTGTCTTTCCATTAGCAGCCGACTGCAAAAAAATCATTGTTTTAGGATTTTTTAAATAACCCATTTCTTTAAACCATAAAGCCATGTGCTTATCAAATCTATAATGTCTGTAAAAACAACTTAAATTGTGCTTCTATGCGTTCTTGGGATCAACTCAACTAAACAACAAAATTTTAGATTTGTCCAAATTAAAAGCATTTGCAGATAACAAATAAATGTTACTAAAAATTAAGATTTGTTTTTGAAAGGGTAGAAAACATCGTGGGAAAAGGAGAAAATGCTGGGTACCAGCATTTACTCCTTTTCCCACAATGATTTCAAAAGCCTCTTTCGCAAATGTTGTTAAAACTTGGGGTTGTGTGGTAAAGGGTTAAATATACATTTTCTGCAAAAACAACATAAGCTGTGTGTTTTAATTATAAACTTGTTTAAAGTAAAAACAGTTGCTGAAGATCCCATAAATGTGGCTCAAAAACCTGTTTTTGGAAGGGTAGAATATATTGTGCAAAAAGGAGGAAATGCAGTTGTCAAAAGTCTTCTTTGTGAGAATCGTCAACACTTGTGATTGTGTTGTGAAGGGTTAGAACACATACTGCCACATACAGTAAATACACTTTTCTAGTTCAAAACAGACAAAATCATTGCAGTAAATGGGATGAATTTTGGAGCTTCATTAGGGAAACACTATCTGAGAAGTAAGCAGATGAGATAGATGTAGAATACCTTGCAAAGTTTTGATGTTTAGGAAGTTTAGACTTCATGGCAGCTTGGATGATAAAAACGTTGAAAATATCTCTCTGAAAACAATCAAACAAACAAATAAGGTCATGTGTACCAGCTGACAAAAGTTTGTTTATGGAAGTAGTCAATTATTAAACCGAATTAAAGTCTGATTAGCTGCCAAAGGCAGGCTACTGAAAGACTTAACACCTATTAGTAAGACTGACACAGAGGAAAAAACATTTAAATGAAAAGCAAGCACCTTCTTTGAGTGACAAGGAAAAAATATTGTAAGACATGGAGCAACAGTTTGTAACAAGATGTTGCTCCATTTCCCATTATCATTTCAGAAGCTGCCTACTATAGGTTTGTAAAAAGTTAATTAGATCCAAGCAAACAATCTTAGTAAAAAATTGTGGCAACTAGAGAACAGCTCAAAATAAACAGATCAGTGCTAGAATTTTTCCTTTATTGTGTATTTATATATTAAAACTTTATACATGTTGATTATTTATATCAAACTCTTTACCCACCGACAAATTTTTAGACTTGGCCAATTTGAAAGCTTTTGCAGACGACAAATTAAATGTGACTTAATAGAAGCGGTTCATTGCAGACGACAAATTAAATGTGTACCATAAATGGGGTTTTCTCTGATATGGTAGAAAATATTGTGGTTACCAACATTTTCTCCTTTTCTTACAACATTTGCAGGAGCCTTCCATCCCAGGTTTTTTAAAAGCAAGAGTGCTTAGTACAGAGTTAACAAGCAATTTCGTTGAAGTGATATCCCCCGCCAAAAAAGATCTTTTCAAAAATTTACGCGACTGCGTAACTCAAAATCGCTCCCAGTTGGCCAATTTGCATCGAATCAAAAAATAAAAAAAGTACATCGGCGGAATAGGTTATTGTAGACACATATAAAGTTTCACGACATTCCGTCCAAAGGTATTGGAGATACTGTCCCTGACTCCCGGACTGACGGACAGATGGAAGGACGGATGGACGGACAACGCTAAAACTATATCCCTCCGCCTTCGGCGTGGGATAACAAGAGTTTTTTTCAAAATCATCATACCTACTGCAAATTTATCACAGACCATTTCAAGTTATCCTACCTGAGCCTTGCTACCACCTCCCTTATACAGTTGATATCTTACAGGCTTCATGATTTCTACGGCTTCCCCATAATTCCCTTCTCCATACTCTCGTATTGCAGTCAGGGCAGGCAAAGTGACATCTTCATATATCTTCTTTGTATCACCAAATCCATCCCTATGTATCAGACAAGATTGTAAAACTGAGTGGCATGCTGGGAAAAAGAAGTTTAACCCTTTACTAAATGATAAAATTTTGGACTAAACCGAATTGATAGCATGTGCAGATGACAAACTAATGTTGGCACAGAAGGTGAGTTCTGTCTTGGATTAGGCAGAAAACATTTAGGGAAAAGGAGAGAATTCTGGTTACTAGCATTTTCTCCTTTTCCCACAATTATTTCAAAAGTCTTCTTTTTCAGAGTCATTAAAACTTGGGATTGTGTGGTAAAGGGCTAATGTATCTCTTATCAATGTTTTCTACCCTTTCAGAGACAAAATCCTTCATTTTAGCCACACTTAATTTGTTGTCTGCAAATGCTATCAATGTGGACAAGCCTAAAACTGTCTCATATGGTAGAAAGATAACAAAAAGAATTCACATGATAAATTTCTCGACGCTCTCTCTTATTTGAACCTACCTGATAAATTTCTCAACACTCTGTATTATAAAATCTTCCTCTTCCTTTTTCTGTGCCCCCATACAGCTCAACATTACATTGACATCGTAGTACGACCAACTGTGATCTTCCATGTGATCTTTGGCCTGCTCAAAACAGTCGTTCCATCTACTTCCTATATTGTATCCTAGATTTGTGAAAAAAAGAAATGTCCAAGTTTAACCTTTCACCACACAATCCCAAGTTTTAATGACCCTGAAAAAGAAGACTTTTGAAAACATTGTGGGAAAAGGAGAAAATGCTGGTAACCAGCATTTTCTCCTTTTCCCACAATGTTTTCTACCTACTTAAAAACAAGTACTATAATTTGAAAAGTATTTGAATCATCGTCTGTAAATTCTTTCAATATGGATGAGTCTAAACCTTTGCTGTGTGGTAAAGGGTTAAAAATAATTACTATACATCGATTATGAACAAATTTTTACAACTTATGACTATAGATTATCTGCACCTGGAAACTCTTTACCAAACAATCCCGGGTTTTCACGACTGAGAAAGAAGGCTTCTGAAAACATTGTGGGAAAAGGAGAAAATGCTGGTAAGCAGCATTTTCTCCTTTTTCCACGTTTTCTACCCTTCCCAAAACAAATTTTAATTTTTGACTCACTTTAATTTTGTCGTCTGCTAATGCTTTCAATTTTGACCAGTCTAAAATTTTGTCGTCTGGTAAAGAGTTAACCAGTACTGGCACCGTGATTCAGGCAGTTCCAAAGGTTGACCCCGCTAATCACAGGATTAGAATCTGGAACTTTCGATGTGTGAGGCCAAAGCTCTACCCCTACACCACTGTGTCTCACAAGAAAAGTCTTGAATCTAAAAACTTTATGAGAGACAAATAGTTTGAAACTTGCATTCACCATTATTTCTAATAATTTTGTGAATCCATACACCAGTAATCAGATCATTCTCAATAATGTTCCTCTTTCTAAATTCTAAATATAAGATCAAAAACTAGTCAGCTGAGCTCTGGTAGCTCAGTCAGTAGCATACAGGACTTGAAAACATGGGGTCACTGGTTTGATCCCTGGCTTGGCCAATTTCTTTCCAAGGAATGATGAGAGGATTTATTCCGCTCTCCACTGACCATTGTTTTGACGATGGTTATGAAGGAGAGCAGCCAGTGGCTTGGAAAGAATATTGTGCCGAGTACTGGTAAAAGAAACTCCAGGACAGCATGGAAAGGTGCACTGGCTGCCGCAATATAACTGAAATAATGATGAAAATGGTGTTAAACACCATACAAACTATCAATCAACCAAAATTAGTCATCTCATTGAACAAGACATTCTTTCATAAATTTCCTTATTTGGAAGAAAAATACTTAAATCTGTGATTCAAGTAAGTACATTTAGTCTTTTATTGGATAGAAAAGGAGAAAATGCTGGTTATCATGTTTTCAAAAACAATTCTTATTTTTTTGCAAAATGTATTTTTTTTTACAGCTGATTAATCCAATTTATAATATAATACAGACAATATATAAGCCATGCTCTGTGAATTGGGGTTTAACCCATTACCACACAATCCCTACTTTTGACGACCCTGAGAAAGAAGCCTTTGGAAAACATTGTTGGAAATGGAGAAAATGCTGGTAACCAGCATTTTCTCCTTTTCCCACAATGTTTTCAACCCTTCACAAAACAAATTTCAAATTTTCAGTCACTTTTATTTTGTCATCTGCAAATGCTTTCGAATTGGACAAACCTAAAATTTTGTCGTTTGGTAATGAGTTAAAGCATCTGCAAAGAGTATTGACCCAAGTCAGCGGCCAAAATCTTTTGCTATTGGTCAATTTTCTGCATGTCAAATGACTAGTGTACCTCTTGATTCAGGCGGTTGTTTTACAAAATGGATTTTATGGATCTATCATTGTATAATGACTTGGACGGTATAGTGTATCACGGAGATGCATTACGCCCCCTTTTGCCAAAGCATGGCTCATATATTTCAGTTATACCTTCAGACGCTAATCTAAATAGCAGTGAGGCAGCGTCAGTCAGACTGAAAACTGTTTTACTTTTATTCATGAATGGTAAAATCTGAAAAATACAAAAGAAAACCATTTTTATAAAAAAAACATCATTTATTTCTTCACAAGACTGACCAAAAAGAGGCAAGATGACCCTAAAATTGTCTTCCTGAAATGTCATGAGACAAATGGAAGCAGGGCCGTTTTTTCACCAGTGTTAAAATTTGTGCATTCATAACGTGGGTTTGTTAGGTGATATCATACCATGTCTGCCATGTATGAAGGTTCAAGACTTTATGGTTTTGAACAAAAAGATCCTTAAGTTTTTTTCTTTAAAGATACATCTTTACTTGTTTTTCAGGCAGTTTCAAGCCAAGTTTTAACCCCTTTCATCCTTATCTTATGAAAATATAATCGTTCTTGTATCTTCATGCGAAATGTTGCCCCTTATGGCTGCAAGATTGCGTAGATTACGACGGATTAAAAAATGCATTTCATGTTTTGGAAGCTTTCAAAGCAATCACTATTGTTATTTCTGCTTTTAAAACAGGATAAATCCCTTGTGTTTTTCTATCCCTTACACCATATATAAAGGTAACTTATCGATGTTTACACAGCTGAGCGATTTTACACACTTTCAAGTTTTATCAGTGTTTTTTCTTGCTAGCTGTAAGGCTGTATCTTCAACTCTTTATCAGCCATAAATATCTTAGACTTGTCCATTTTGATACCATTTGCAAGGTACAAGTAATCTGTAGCTCAAATGGTGGGCTTTGCCTCTGAAAGTGTAGAAAACACAATCTTTCAAAGGCCCCTTCCTCAGGATCAGAAAAATCTCAGGATTGTTTGGTGAAGTGTTCAGGCATCTTTCCTGAATCATTTGACAGATGGGGCCATTTTTAACCCCAGGAACAGTTTGAAATATTGCAATATAAAAGCAAGCAATATCCAAATGAAATACAAAAGCAATTTTTTGATTCGCCACAATAGCCCTACCTGAGAATCCAGAATACCCATGGCAGCTTCAAAATCTCCACTTTCATAATAATAGAGTCCCCAGTGCCAGTAATTGTGACATTGTAGGGTGGATTTCTGTCATAAAAAAAAGCAATTATACATCAGAGCTCCAGATAAGAGGGAGTAATGGTATTCTAAATCCAGTATTTCTCTTCCAAACCCTATGTTGTGGGTACTCATTAGAATTGTCTCAATGAGACAATTCTAATGAGTACCCACAACATAGGGTTAAGCACAGAATCATTTATATTTTCAATTTTGAAATCAAAATCACTCCCTCTATCTGAAGCTCTGATACATGTACAAAAAAATTCTGTTGAAAAGTAGAAAGTTTGTTTGCTTGTCTGTACTATGCCTCTCTCTTTCTCTCCATACTGTTAGTCTGTCTGTTCTGTTGTTAAGCTTCTCTAAGAAATATTTCTGGTATCATATATATTGCTTAAAAAAATGTAATACACCTATATATGTTTTATTTGTTCATTTGTAGCTGTTTAATGCCATCTTTAATACCAATTTGGTTATATCCCGAGGCAATTGTATCTATTCATGCTTTCCTGAGACAGCATTGGCAATGTATTCAAAATTTGTATTCCTCCTGATTGGTAAAAGGTTGGAAATATCTATTTACAACTTTATGTCTTTACCAGACAACAAAATTTTGTCCAAATTGAAAGGATCTGCAGAGGACAAAATAAATATGACTCAGAATGGGAATGGTAGAAAACATTGTGGGAAAAGGAGAAAATGCTAGTCACCAGCATTTTCTACTTTCCCCACAATGTTTTCAAAGACTTTCCTTCTCAGGGTCTTTAAAAGTCAAGATTGTGTCCTCAAGGGGTAAAACTAGAAATCCTCTTACATTCCAATACTTTTCTGTATTTTTCATAAACTCAATCCCTCCCTCTATGTTTCCAGTCATCTCTCTGATATGTGCTATACAGTGACAAGCCCAAGCATTATCTGGGTTCACATCAATGGCCTGGAAAAAAAGTCATATAGTGAAACCCTTTGAGGCAAAATGATTACCAGTTCTATGGGGTTATTTCTCTTTGTAAACTCTTGCTCACCTCTCACAAGAAATGAACAAGCCTCAAGAGACATCACAAGGGCACATAGTTACCGACCATTCTTAATCACATTCTTAGTCTAATTTACGAGAATTTTCTAAATTTCAAAATAACACAATTTGTGATTGGTTCATCCCTTTACATTACTTTCTGAATTTAGAATGCAATTTTGAACGTTTGGTGAATACTACCCCAGATTATTTCGACATCCACTGTCAATGGTAAAGCACACAAACCATAATCAAACCCATGATGAGAACTAAAAGAGTACCGCATGTGGGTTCCAATTCTAGGCTGTAGCTGCATTTCAGAAATAGATTGATTTTCAGTAAAAATTTTAAGTCAAAAAAGGAGCACAACTGTGTCAAAAATGTTTTGATGGTTACCTGCCATACTGGTATGTGCTACCTTTTTCATACTTAACAAATAGTCTGCATTTGAAGTAAATATTAGAGTATGACATAGACAACAATGATGGGCTGTGACGATGCCTCAACATTTTCTTCAAAAACAGCCAAGCTTTAAAGGGAGAAATGTAACTTGAAATAAGCCAATTAGACACTGCAAAGCAGTAAAATGTACCCCTGTTTGTGTAGATGTTTCCAATTAATTGTAAATCATTTTTGATGTCATGTTTGTTTACATTTAATCTCAACATAATTCTGAATGAAGAATGAATTAAATTCTGGTTGAATATGTTGTACCATGTTTATTTATTTGAGTTAACTCTTTTCCAAACAAAAAAAATTTAGACTAAGCTGAACTGAACACACATGCAGGCAACAAAATAAAATGTACAGGTATTCAATTGATGGTTTCTGTCTTTGACAAGGTAGAAAACATTATGGGAAAAAGAGAAAATGCTGGTAACCAGCATTTTCTCTTTTTTCCACAATGTTTTCAAAAGCTTTCTTTCCCCAGGGTTGTTAAAACACAGGATTGTGTGGTAAAGGGTTAAAGGACATCAGTTAAACTTTACCAGCATTGCATGTTTCTCTGCCTCTTCATAACAGTTGTTCTCTTCCAAACCAAAGCCAAACATGCCATGTACATCTCTGGAAGTAACAAAATATTCAATATTCAACCTTTTTCCATTCATGTAACCGGGTTTGATGTCCCTTCTACAGCCAAGAATATTTTTGAAAATGTTTGGCCAATTGAGATAATTACACCACACGTGTGAATTTTCATTATAACCCTTCCACAAATGACAAATTTTAGGCTCTTTCAAATTGAAAACATGTGCAAAACACAAATTTGAAAGTAGTATAAATAAACTGAACTTCTTTGACGGGCAAGAAAATATTGTCAGAAAAGCTGGTGACCAGCATTTTCTCCTTTTACTACAATTTTTTCAAAAGGTCTCTTTCTCAGGATCATAAAAACATGGGATTGTTTGGTAATGTTCTTGATGGTCTACACATCGTGGAAAAAAGAAAACATGCTAGTTACAACATTTTCTTCCTTTCCAACAAAGTTTTTTTTAACCTATCATGAACGAATCTCAGCATCTTTGACAGATCAGAATTAGTGTCTGCAAATGGTTTAAGTATGGATTTGTCTAAGATTTTGCCATCTGGTAAAAGATTAAAATCATCCTTACCCATAAAAAGGGTTGTCAGGCTTCCAAAGGGGCACCACCCTGGAGCAGCTATCCATCATCCTGTCAGAATAGCCCATTTCTAAATATAAACCATGGACAAATCTCAATGAGAACATGTCTAAAGGGTATTCTGCCAGTATATCTTCCCATATATCACAGGCCTTATCTGTGTAACTGAAAGTATACAGTTAGTCAAAATAATAACAACTAAAGATTTACCTTTGTAGCTGAAAGTATAGAGTTAGGCAAAATAATAACAGCCAAAGATTTATCTGTGTGGATAGAAGCATGAAGTTGGGCAAATTAATGAAAATTTTAGGTTTAATCTCTGTAATTAAAAGTTATTTGTTAGGCAAACTAATGACATTATAATTCATAAAATCTATGAAGTCAAATGATAGAATGACTCTAGAGGTAGAATGATCCTAGTATGTGCAGAAAACTTATAAATAGCAAAAAGTTTCCACCCAAGTCAGCCAGTGTTGACTTTGAGGTGGACATAGATTGATACTTTCTGCGAAAGCAATAAGCCCCCTTTTCACATAGCATAGCTGATATAAATTCTATAACCCTTTATGAGCCAACACCATCCTAATTCGCTTAGAAGTAGAGTGTAGACTAAGCTTGTTGCAATCTGATATTGGATGTTCACAGTGCAACGTTTTGTGAGATATTCTGTTCTGTCTTGGATAACAGCTTTAAATGTCCATTTCATTTAGCACTGCTTGATAAAACATTTGCAATGTGAAAAATATTTTGACTCCATCATATTGAAACCATTTGCTAAAATTCAGTTATCCCTTTACGAAACAATCCCAAGTTTTAATGACCATGAAGAAAAAAGGCTTTTGAAAACATTGTGGGAAACGGAGAAAATTCTGGTAATCAGCATTTTCTCCTTATCCACAATGTTTTCTACCCTATCTAAAACAACTAGAGGCACTTGAGCGCCTGTATCGCTCCACAGGCCTGATATTTCTATAATGGCGAAAGGAAGTTTTTAACAATTATCATTCAATCCTGCATTTTAGCTCACTGAAGAAACAATTTGGTAGACAACCACCATAGGAACTTACCTGCAAAACAACAATGAAATCCAATGAATAGTTTTAGAGAAGAAATTTTTCAAAGATTTTACTTTATACCATAAAAAAAAATGAGTCTCCCATAAAAGCCATGTTTTTTGACAGATCTTTTTTTTTAAAGGAATTCTGTAAACCTGTATCTAAGGAACATACCTGCAAAATAATAATGCTATCCAAATAGCAGTTTGGGAGGAGAAGATTTTTAAAGGTTTTTTACTTTGGTTGCCATGGCAACCAGAATTCTTCATGGAACACAATTATTTGAAGGAATTTGAAAGAGGACCACCAAAGGAACATTCCTGTGAAATTTGGTAAAAATCCAGTCAATAGTTTCTGAGGAGAAGTTTTTTAAAGAAAAAGTTTACGGACGCACGCACGGACGAACAAACGGACGGACGGACGCACGCACGACGGACACAACGCCATGACAATAGCTCGCTGGCCTTCGGCCAGTGGAGCTAACAACAATGAAATCCAATGAATAGTTTTAGAGAAGAAATTTTTCAAAGATTTTACTTTATACCATAAAAGGAAAATGAGTCTCCCATAAAAGCCATGTTTTTTGACAGATCTTTTTTTTTTTTTAAGGAATTCTGTAAACCTGTATCTAAGGAACATTCCTGCAAAATAATAATGCTATCCAAATAGCGGTTTGGGAGGAGAAGATTTTTAAAGGTTTTTTACTTTGGTTGCCATGGCAACCAGAATTCTTCATGGAACACAATTATTTGAAGGAATTTGAAAGAGGACCACCAAAGGAACATTCCTGTGAAATTTGGTAAAAATCCAGTCAATAGTTTCTGAGGAGAAGTTTTTTAAAGAAAAAGTTTACGGACGCAAGCACGAACGGACGGACGCACGCACGCACGCACGACGGACACAACGCCATGACAATAGCTCTCTGGCCTTCGGCCAGTGGAGCTAAAAATCATTATTGAGTCACATTTTTTTGTTGTTGTTGTCTGCATTTGTTTTCAACTCAGTCGAGTCCAAAATATTGTTGAGTGATAAACATTTAAATTTTGCTCAAGTGCTAGGATTTGTCTTTGACAGAGTAGGAAACATCATAGAAATAGGAGAAAATGATAAATGCATATTACCAGCATTTTCTCCTTTCCCCCAAAGTGTTTTCAAAGGTCTCCATCTTCAGGATTGTCAAAAATAGTGTTGCCAAGTTAAGGATAAACCGATTAATCTTTTTCCAATCAAAATCTAAAAATGCGACAAAACTGCAAAATGAGACAGTCCAAGGTTATTCTTTTGATTTTTATGGATGATGTTGGTCCATGATCAGATAGATATCGTGTGCAGTCTGATCTTGATCAACACCATCTGCCAAAGCTACTTATGTAGCCCCTTGCAGTATAGGTATGAACTTTTTACAAAAAATTCAGATGTGTTCATGTTTGAAACACTTTTTGCAATTGATACATATTATGCGAATAAAATTATTGAACATTTCTTTGGAAGAGCAGAAAACTGTTGAAAAAGGAATAAACACTAGTTTTCAACATTTTCCCTTTTCCCACAGTGTTTTTGAATACCTTCTTACTTAGGTTGTTATTTGGGTTCATTTGGTAAATGGCAGACCCATAACTACAGGATCTTGTGAATAAATTAACTTTTACCAAATGACAAAATGTTGAACTTGTCCAAATTCAAAGTATTTGCAGATGACAAATTGAATGTGGCTCAAATGTTGGAAATTGTCTATGAAAAATTAGAAAACATTGCGGGAAAAGAAGAAAACGCTTGTTTACCTGTATTTTTTCCATTTCCAAAAATGCTTTAGAAAGCCTCTACCTACAGGGTCTTTAAACTCGGTATTGTGTGATAAAGGGTAAGGGGTGCTGTGTAAGTCTGCTTTTGGTAACATTGTGTGAAAAGAAGAAAATACTAATAACCAGTGTTTCCTCTTATTCCCACAATATTTTCCACCACTTCAGAGAGAACTTCCATTATTTGATCCACCTATAATTTGCTGTCTGCAAATCCTTTGAATTTTGACGAGTCCAAAATTTCGTCGTCTGTCAATGGTTAAGGAATACCTTTACCCTTCTGTTAGCTTGGTAATGGCGTCTACGTGCATTTTTTCCCATTGTTTTACATGAGGTTTCTGTGCCACTTTTTGTAAATTCTCAATCTCTTTTGCTAGCTCTGCATCTACAGCAATCTTTCTTCCACTTAAAGCTATCTTCAACACTTGTCCGACAACTGAAAATGTGATAAACAAATGCAAAAGTAGATATACCTATCATTAGTTTTCATTCATAAAATTTTTTTTTTTATCAAGTACCAACCACGACTTTTTAATTCGTAATATGTTTACATTTATTTTTTATATTTCATGTATGAAACAATCCTGTGTTGCATAACCTTGAAAAAGAATAGTTTTGAAAACACTGTGGGAAAGGATAAAATGCTAGTTACCAGCAATGTTTTCTTCCCTTCCAACAACAAATACCATCATATAACTCTTTACCACACAGTCCCGACTTTTAACGACCCTGAGGAAGAAGCCTTTTAAAAACATTGTGAGGAAAGGAGAAAATTCTGGTTACCAGCATTTTCTCCTTTTCCCACAATGTTTTCTGCTCTATCAAGGAAAAATTGTGTCATTTTTGCCACCTTTAATTTGTCGTCCACAATTGCTTTAAATTTGGACAAGTCCAAAATTTTGTCATTTGGTAATGAATAACTTGTCACCAAACAACAAACTTTTGTACCTTTCCAAATCCAAGGTATTTGCAGAAAAAAAATCAAACCATGCTTAAATAGTGTTTTTGTCTTTGTAAGGGTAGAGACAGTGAGAAAAGGAGAAATTGCTGGTTACCCGCAATGTCTCCTTTTCCCACAAAAGTTTCAAAAGCCTTCTTCCTTATGGTCCCAAAAGTTGGGATTGTATAATATAGGGTAAAACCTTACAAAAATCAGTGTCTACAAAACCTCTGAATGTGTAAAAGTCTAAAATTTTTTCACCTGGTAAAGAACTAACTCATTCCCTCCTGCCAATTTTTTTTTTTTAATTCTTTCAGGATTGTTTTCCATTCTTTCTTAACAAGCATTGCAACAAAAGAAAAATCAAGATATTGCAAATTTATAAGTGTTAAAGTCAGAACATCACACTATAATAGAGTAGAAATGTGTACATTATTGTGCACTCTGGTCTAAATCTATACTGTACTCAAAGATAACTCTTGTAGGATTTACTTGTGTTTACAGAAAGTGTAGATCAAGATAAGAATTAAAGATGGTGTTGAATGATCTTGAATTTCCTTCAGTTTTCAGCATTTTCTTCTTTTTTCCACAATGATTTCAACTCCCATTTTTTTTCTGAGGTGTAAAAACACCAGAGGGTTTGTTAAACTTTTACCACACAATCCCAAGTTTTAACAACCCTGAGAATGAAGACACTGTGGGAAAAGCAGAAAATGCTGGTAACCAGCATTTTCTCCTTTTCCCACAATGTTTTCTATCCTATTTCATCATTTGAGTGTCATCTAATTTTTCATCTGCAGATGCTTTGAATTTGGAGAAGTCTGCATTTTTGTGGTGTAGTAAAGAATCAAATAACAAAGACTAGCTGTCAATCACCAGTCACATGACTACAGTGCTACTTACTGAAATCTGGATCTGCCTTTGTCATTTTATCTAAGCATTCTCCTAGATTGCCAAGTGACGAGCCACTACAAAATCCTACAAACTGAAAAAATTGAACATGTTGTTATACCTTTACCATACAATACCGAGTTTAAACAACTTTTAAATAGAAGGCTTTTGAAAACATTGTGGGAAAAGGAGAAAATGCTAGTAACCAGCATTTTCTCCTTTTCCCACAATGTTTTCTACCCTATGTATGACAGAATTCATCATTTGAACTACACATACATTTATTTTGTTGTCTGCAAATGCTTTGAATTTGGTAGAATCTAAAATTTTGTTAATTTCTTTTTGGGTAAAGAGTTATTGCCTTCAAATTTCTCCTTACCAACACACTGTTGATCGAGATCAGACTGCAAAATAAACACTGCAGTCTAATCTTAGATCTATACTATTAGACTGAGGAACCCTAATGAAATATTCTTTAATTTTTTCAACATTTTGGTTCTTTTTCTGAAAACAGCCATGAAGCTTATATGGTATGTTCCATCACATGCTCTGTGAATAAAAAACTCTACATTTGAGTCATACTCTGTGAAAAGGGGGCTTAATGCATCTGCAAAAAGTATGACCCATGTCAGCCTGCGAAGTCTGGGCAGGCTGACATGAATCAAATCTTTTTGCTATTTGTAAATTTTCTGCATGTAAAAAGGACCATTCCAAATCTAGCCACTTGTTAGACTACAAGGATTTTACGGATCCATAATTATGTGGTGACTTGCTTAGTATACTGAGTCAGAGAAAAAAAAAAAGTGGCTGTTGTGGATTCAAAAGTATATGATGGCTTGCTTGGCATGATGGATTACGGAAAGGCATTGAACACCTTTTTGCCAGAGAATGTCTCATATATATTACTGTATGTTTTTATAAGAAAATGTTTTCTTTCATGAAGTTATTGTGAATACGTTTAAATGTTGGTAAATACGTTTATATCGTTTCTATGTTTAGAAATGAAACTAACACTGTCTACTAACAGCTTATGTAAGGTATGGTGGGGGATGACCACGACCCCCACGTACCTATTGACGTGGTAAATAAAGCTAGAAAAAAAAAATGAGTCAGAGATCCACCAAACCCCCTTTTGTCAGAGCATGGCTCAACTGTAAAAGAAACAGACTTTCTCATGTAGGAAAACAGATAAAAATATTGCAACTTCCAGAGTAGCATTTCACCAGAATATTTCATACAATTATGTACAGTATACATAAGAACACTTTGCCAACAATAAATAGAATAGTACAAAGATTGCTTTATTATAAATCATACACATCTATATGTATAACCTGAAATGGCAATATCAATAAATATGAGTCATTGTGAATGAAAACTGGGCATCTTCCACTAGTTCTACCTTAGAAAGCTTAAAACATACAAAATGTAATGCATAATATTCAAAGGGAGATAAATGTTGAAAAGATGTAATTCATATAAAAAGTTATTTCCCTTCGACCATATTTCAGTTTAACTCTACTGACCTACCAGTACATAATTTTGAACTTGTCCAAACCAAAAGCATTGGAAGCAGATAAAATTTAATGTAATATGTCTCCAAAGATGGCACTTGTCTTTGAAAGGATAGAAAACATTGTATACAATATTTTCTCCTTTTCCCACCATGTTTTCAAAAGGCTTCCTCCTCAGGATCGTTAAAACTATGGATTGTTTTGTAAAGGGTTAATGACAGGTAATAAGCCTGGCTTTTCAAAGTACCCACAGAAGCAATGTTAATGGATCAAGTCTTTGTTAAAAATATCCAGAATTGATTCATCTACAAAAACTCAAAGTACCTGAGTTAAGGCGGCATCAAACAGTTTACATGCCTCATTGCTGGTTGTTGACATGGGTAGTCCCATATCCCTCCATGCCTGAAATACAAATTTATTTATTGGATAGACCAGAGGCAAAATTAATTTCAGTATCATCATATGTACCCGTACTCCAAGAATGGTCCAATAGATAAGACAATCACTTGTCAAAACAGGATTTTCTTCTTTTTCCACAATGTTTTCTACCCTATCAAAGACAGAAATCATCATTTGCCTTCACTTCGGGTAGTTAAAAGTTTTGTCATTTTGTAAGATCTAGATCTGTATATATCTAGATTCTATAATTGTAACAAATCAATCACTGACAACTTTTGAAAACATTGTATGAGATACGTAATTCAAATTATTTTGATCCATTTGTACTGAATTTTAATCCATGTAGCATGTACAGTCTAAAGATGTAATCTTGACCCAAAAATGTACAAGTACAGTGTTGCCGTTGTCCCGTATATTTAACCCTTTACCAAAAGACAAAACTTTAGATTTGCCCGAATTGAAAGAATTTGTAGACAACAAAATAAATGTGGCTCAAAAATTTAATTTCAGAGCTCAGGTAAGAGGGAGTGATGGTATTCTAAAGTCATTATTTCTCTTTGAAACCCTATGTTGTGGGTACTCAATAGAATCATCTCAATGAGAAGATTCTAATGAGTACACCATAGGGTTTAGTGAAGAAAAATTAATATTTTCAGTTTTGAAATCAAATCACTACCTCTATCTGGAGCTCTGGAATTTTGTGTTGGGAAGGTTTGAAAACATTGTGGGAAAAGGAGAAAATACTGGTAACCAGCATTTTCTCCTTTTCCCACAATGTATTTGATAGTTTTCTTACTCAGGGTTATTTAAAGTTAGCACTGTGTTATAACGGGTTAAGCAAGGCTGATCAAATATCAGACTGTTTTTTTCTGTGCAATCTGATCTTAATCTACACTGGCATCAGTTGTGAACAGTTTTAACCCTTTACCAAACAATCCTGTGTTTTAATAAACCTAAGGAAAAAAGCCTTTGAGAACACTGAGGGAATAGGAGTAAATGCTAAAGGACAGCATTTTCTCCCTTTCTCACAATATTTTCTATACTAGATCTATTAAACACAAACCCAAACATTTGGGACACATCTAAATCAGCATATTGTTTAAATTTGGACAAGTCTAATATTCTGTTATCTAGCACAGTGTTAAGAGTCTTAATCATGTTCTAAATTTGAACCCCTAAACCACCACATTGAACTTCATACACAAACTTGTTCGCAGTTATTTGATCAAGATCAGACTGCACAGAACACGCATTCTGATCTATGATCTAGATCTACACTGATCTGGATTTCACGAGATACATGTATCATGGTAAATACAGCTTAAAACAGCACCATCTGAATCGTTTTCAGAAACTTAAAATGTCGTTTTTTTACAAAACTTATGCCAGTTATGGCTAATAATAATCGAAGACAGGAAGGTTTATATCCTACGATGTTAATCACGTCAGTGCAAAAAAAAATGCTGATTGTAGAACTATCCAAATAAAAGTTAAATGAAATCAAACCCACCTGAGCGTCCCTCCAATGACAGTGCGGGTGAATCGTCATCTTTCGTTCTTTGCCAAGGATCAGATGTACATGTACCGGTAGTTTGTGTCTATTTCTAGTAATGGTTAGTTAATAACTGTAGCCGTACATTAAGACCCAAATGCACCAAGTTGCCAAAAAATTCCGAAATACACCGGAATAAGTACCGCATTTAAACTTTTCGCGCCATATGCGAGCGAAAACAAGGAATTTTTGCGGACTGCATAGATTGAGTGACAAGGTGCTAGTGGAGGGGGGCGGTATTTGTCCGCTTTGCAACAGTTCTAGATTGTTATTGTAAAATGAACTAGCTAAAAAGAGTACTTTATGTAACATGATAGTATATGTAGTAAATTCATGTATGTATGTCGCACAATGATTGTCACGTTTCAAGCCTTAACCCAGCAATGCATAATTTTCATGACCTTGATGAAGAGGGCAATTTAAAACTTGATGGGAAAAGGAGAAAATACTGGTAACAAGGATTTTCTCATATTTTCAGTTTTCTATTGTGTCAAAAACAGTTTCCTGTTGGGTTTTTTTTTTGCCATATTTATTGACTGCACATGGCTTCAATTTGAAGGAGTCTAAAATTTTGTCAACTGGTAAATAATTCATAGTTTTAATCTGATAAGTACTGGTAATCTAAATATATGATTTTGGTCTTTTAATTTTTCAAAAGCTTCAAAAACTTTTAAAATCTTCTCACTCCTAACCATGACACCTAGGGCATCCAAATTTTGCATGTATATTGTCTAATGGACTGCTGCCAAGATTGTTCAAATTATAGCTTTAGGGTCAAAACTGGCCCTGCCCCAGAAGTCACAACTTTTACATAGGCTTATATAGTGAAAACTTTAAAGATCTGCTTGACCCTGACCTTGTTTATGATCACAGGGCCTGGACCTATGTAATTTGGCATGTATGTGTCTTTTTCTTGTGGACCTCTACCAGGATGAAATTATTAAATTAATGATAGCTCTGTGGATGCAAATGGCTTCTTCCTAATGGCCTAGGGTTACAACTTTCACATGGGCTTTTATAGAGAAAACTTTTTAAGTCTTCTTATTTGAAACACTTTGACTTAGAATTGTAATGTTGGGTATGTATGGTTTGTACTTATTAGCCAGTGCAGCCATACAGGGCCATGATGGCTCTCTTGTTTTTTGGTTGATAGAATGTATTAATTATGTACCCATTATTCATGGTGTTTTTTTGGCTTCTATTCATAATATACCGGTAATTTACCTACCGTATTTTCAAACTGTTTTCAACCCTTGAGAGCCATTGAACCAAGATAGAAATTAATTAGTGAATAGGTTAGTCGGAAATTTTTTCCTGTATGATTTATCAGAGCTCCAGTATGATTGCAGTTTTAATGATCCTGAAGATGAGAGCTTTAATAAACAGTGTGGGAAAAGGATAAAATGCTGGTAACCGTCATTATCTTCTTTTTCTCTTAGAGTTTTCTTCCCCCTTTTAGAACATTTGTATCATTTTAGCTACATTAGAATAGTCGTGTGTAAATGCCTTCAGTATGAACAACTCCTAAATACAGTGGTCTTGTAAAGAATTATCCCTTTACCACACTATCCTAAGTTTAAAGGACTTTCATGCGGAGGCATTTTCACCTTTTCCCACAATGCTTTCCACTCTTCCAAAGACAAATCCTGTCATTTGAGCCACATTTGTTGACTGCAAATGTTCTAAATTGGGACAAGTATAAGTTTTTGTTGAGGTAAATAATTAACTCTTTACCAAATGACAAAATTTTACACTGGTCCAAATTGAAAGCATTTGCAGACGACAAATTAAATGTTGTTAAAATGGTGATTTCTTTTTTCGATGGGTAGAAAACGTGGGAAAAGGAGAAAATGCTGGTTACCAGCATTTTCTCCTTTTTGCACAATGTTTTCTAAAGGCCTCTTTCCCAGGGTTGTTAAAAGTCGGGATTGTGTGGTAAAGGGTTAAATGATTCATAATTAGAAATGTGACTGATAAATATTTCAGTGGAAAATGACCATAGGTAATTCTCATTGCTTTGTTGTTATGTCCTTTTAAGGATGTTACTTGTTATTTTCAAGACTTCCTCGTTTCAGTCATAGAAATCATGCACCATGTTCCTGATTGTATGTTTGAACAGTCAATGTTTTTTGTGCCAAAAATGTTGCTTTATAGGGGTCCTATGTGGCTCAGTGGTACAGTGTAGGACTCGTGACCTGGAGGCCCGGGGTTCAAGCTTCACTGAATCCACTGGGTTTTTCACAGGACTGTCCTTAGGCAAGACTCTTCAGAGCCCTAGCCTAGTACTGGTGAAACCAAGGAAATACATGAATATGTGAACTGTCACCGTGATATGACTGAAATAATGTTGAAAGCACAGTAAAACACCATTCAATCAATTAATTGTGGTACAGAAAAACTGTTTTACAATATACAACCTAGATAATTTTACTGAATAGTATGGTTATCCAGAGGTCTATGGATACAGTTATACAATGTTTCATTCAATTTTCATCTGTTTCTGTGGGACTTTACTGTTCTGTTTTCTTTTGGCTCTTCTGGCCAAGACCAGTGCGTTATATCAAGGCCCTGTGTCTGTATCAGTCTATTTTTGACTTTGTAAAGAAATCAATATCTTTAGCCAGATTTTATCTTTAGCCCTGTCGAAAATGCATTTGCTTCTATCTTTTTAGTTCCACTGGCCATTGGCCAGCAAGCTTTTGTCATGGCCCTGAGTCCATCCATGGGTCCCTCTGTGTGTTAACTTTTTTTTCAAACATCATCTTTTCTGAAACTACCCATCCAGTTTTGACCAAACTTCACAGAAATTATCTTGCCATGGTCCTCTTCAGAACTTCTTAAAAGAAATTGATTCCTTTTAAAAATCTGGTTGCCATGGCAACAAAACTGAAAAATACTGAAAATCTTTGAAAATCTTTTTGTCCTAAACCATAAGGCTTAGGGCTACAAAATTTGTCAAGTAGCTTCATCTAATGGACCTCCACCAGTTTTCTTCAAATTATAGCCCTGGGGTCAATATTGGCACTGCCCCAGGGGTCACAAGTTTTACATAGGTTTACATAGTGAAAACTTAAGAAGTCTTCTGGTTCTAAACCATATGGCCTAGGGCTACCAAATTAGGCATGTAGCTTCATCTAATAGACCTCTATGTGGATTTGTTAAATTATAACCCTGGGGCCAAAATTGGCCCCTACCCCAGGGGTCACAAGTTTTACAAGGGCTTATAAAGTAAAAACATTAAAAATTTTTAAGTTCTAAGCCATATGGCCTAGGGCTACCAAATTTGGCATGTAGTTTTACCTAATGGACCTCTATTAGATTCTTCAAATCTTAGCCTTAAAGCCAAAATTGGCCCTGTCCGGGTGGTCACAAGCTTAACAAGGTCTGACGTAGGGAAAACTTTAAAATCTTCTCATTCCTAGCCAGCATTTTCTCCTTTTCCCGCAATGTTTTGAAAAGCTGTCTTTCTCAGGGTTGTTAAAACTTGGAATTGTGAGGTAAGGGATCAAGCGTTGTGATTGCCGAATATGGGAGCTAATTATGGTGTGGGAAATCAGATTTTATCAATTTTTTTCTCTTGTATATAACTCTTTGCATCTGAACAATGAGCCAAACATTTTTTTCACAAGTATAGTATATGGATCATGCTTTGTTAACTCTTAATTTACCAGACGAAAAAATTTTAAACTGGTCCACATTGACAGCATTTGCAGACGACATATTAAATGTAGCTGAAATGATGCTAATTGTCAGTGAAGGTGTAGAAAACCTTGTGGGAAAAGGAGAAAATCCTGGTATCCAGCATTTTCTCCTTTTCCCACAAGGTTTTCAAAAGGCTCCTTCTTCAGTGTCGTTAAAACCAGGGATTGTTGGGTAAAGGGTTAATAAGGCTTTGAATGCATCTGCAAAAAGTATCAACCCATGTCAGCCTGCGCAATCCACGTAGGCTGACATGCATTGAAACTTTTTGCTGTTGGTTAATTTTCTGCATGTCAAAAGACCATTCTACCTCATGAATTGGTCAGTTGATAGACAAAATGGATTTTATGGATCAAGAATTATGTGATGACTTGTTTGGTATAATGCATCAAAGAGATGTTTTGGTCTTTTTCATTATGTATTCATTTTATTATTTTTGTATAATGCTCACCATTTCGGCAGAAAAACAATGAAATAATAATAAATAAAAATAATCTTTTTTTTTCCGCCAAAATGTAAGCCTCCTATGTGACATGTGCAGGGAAAGAAACTTATCAGCAATATTCATCTATCAACTGCACTAATATATGCCCATGACATAATTCTGGATGACACCAACATCCAAGAGTTTTCCCTTTCAGTTCAGGTAGAGATTGCAGCAAAGTTTTGCCGTTTTCATGAATTTTTGTGTCAGTTTTAATGTACTGTCTATAGCTTTCACAGCAACTCTCACGAGTTGTACCTTTCCCCATTTTGAAAGGGTTTCCCCACTTGCTTCCTACAGCCCCCGGCACATAGTGTGTCATGTTGCGACCAACGTACACATGATTTGTATCCTTCAGCCAATCAACAAGATCTTTATACCCTAGTGTTCGAAGCGATTGCTTCCGCACATTCACGACTGATGTGTTCGAAATGGATGACATTACTGGAGAGTCTTGCAATTTTAAGGGTGTCCTGCATTGAGAGTGTTGGTCCCTGTCAAACGGATTTGACCTTTTCCCTGTTGAGGCGGATGGTTTGAATGAGTAAGGAGATCTGCAAAATTACAAACTGTATGTGTATGCTCTATTTAACAACAAAATGTTGGACTTGTCTAAATTCAAAGGCACTTGGGAACGACAAATCAGATTTGGCTCAAATCATGATATTCATCATTGCTATTTATCAGTATTTTCACCTTTTCCCAAAATGTTTTAAAAAATATCCTCTGTCAAGGTCATTAAAACTTGAGATAGTGTGGTAAATGGTTAAAAGACTTTGTGAATAATTATGCATCCAAGTTCAAGATATCTTGAACCTAACCCTTAAAGCACCTTTCACAAGTGTAGTTGCCTTTGCAGCCCGTGTAAATCAAGATCAGACTGCATAAAACGTGCAGTTTGATCTTTGATCTACAATGTCCGCTTTGATTAATCGTTATAGACAAAAGCACCATGAAATTGAAATCATTTGGGTTTCATTTTTTGGCTGAAAATGTCCATTTGGTTTATCGGCACCCTTCGGGTTAACATTCTGCATTAATCTTAATTCTTTACCAGACACATAAAAAAAAGGGTATCCAAATTGAAAGAATTTGCAGACGGCGAATTAAATGTGATTTTAATTACACTATTTGTCTTTAAAAGCTTTTTAACCCTTTACCAAACGACAAAATTTTAGACTGGTCCAAATTGAAAGCACTTGCAGACGACAAAATAAACGTAACTCAAAAATTGAAATTTGTTTCCAGCAGGGTAGAAAACATTGTGGGAAAAGGAGAAAATGCTGGTTACCAGCATTTTCTCCTATTCCCACAATGTTTTCAAAAGGCTTCTATCCCAGGGATTGTTTGGTAAAGGGTTAAAACATTGTGGGAAAAGCATTTCCTCCTTTTGCCACAAAATTTTAAAAAGCTTTCTTCCTCTGGGTTGTAAAAATTCAGAAATGTGTGCTAAACAGTTAAACCTTTACGACAACATCCCAACCTTTAATGAACCTGAGGAAGATGGCTTTTGAAAATATTCTGGGAAAAGGAGAAAATGCTGGTAACCAGCATTTTCTCCTTTCCCAACAATAATTTCTACTTATTCCAGAACCAATACCATTAGGATCTGTTGAAAAGCGTTTAAATCGTCCTCTGTGCATTCCCTCATTATGCATTTCCTCATCATGGACAAGTCCAAAATTATTCTGTGTGGCCATCTCCTAATTTTTTAACAGACGAAAAAATTTTAATTGAAAGCATTTGCAAATGACATTCAGTGTTACTCAAAACATACAAATTGTCTTTCAAAGGGTAGAAAACATTATGGAAAAAGGAGAAAGTGCTGACTATCAGTGTTTTCTTCGTTTCCCACATTTTTTTTTTTAAATTCCCTTCTTTTTCAGGGTTGTAAAAGTCTGGATTGTGTGGTAAAAGATTAATCTTTACCAGATACAAAGAAATAAAGATTGTCTATTTTGAAAGAATATTGCAGACGCCAAATAAAATGGGACTCAACTGATGAGATCTGATCCATCATTTTTCAGCGATATGGAAAACTTTGTGAATAAGAGAGCAACTACATACTTTTTACTGACAAAACATTTTTGCTCCTTTTTCAACAGTGGCCCAGCCATGTAGGACAGAAGGTAGCATGCAGGACTTGAGACCAGGGAGTCACTAGTTCAGTTGAACCCCCAGCTTGGACAATTTATTTTCGAGGATTGATGATAGTCATTGTGACAGGATTCAATCCTTTTTCACTGCTGATCATTGTTTCGACAGTGACTTAGGAAGAATATTGTGCGAATTACTAGTATTTAAAAGAAACTTCCATTATATGACTGAAATAATGTTGAAAATGGCATCAAACATTGTACGATCAATCATTTTCCAAAAATTGTCTTCCGAGGCTATCACATGAGTGTAGAGACATGAAATGTTGTCCTTGCACAGTAATGAGTGGGAAGCAGAGTCCCTGGTATGTACTGCAGCCAACTTACCTTGAGGAACAAGGTGTGTTTCTCTGTTCAGTCATTATATCAGACAATGATGACACCTGCTCTGGAACCGACAACGCATTCCACTTTGTGGGTGCCTTCTTATCTAGTGGCCCTGGATCAGAAAGTGTGTGTGTTTTGACCACATCCCATACCCACCTACTGTTTCTAATCCTTTACCAAACAATCCTAGATCTGATTCACTAACCATTCTTAAGGACACTCTGTCTTACTATCCAAGATTTTCTAAATGTGAAAGTAACACAACTTTTTATTAGCTGAACCAATACTGGTAATCAGCATTTTCTCCTTTTCCCACAATATTTCTACCCTTTCTAAGGCAAACTTCAGATTGGAGTCATAATTAATTTGTTGTCTGCAAAGGCTGTCAATTTGGACACATGTATAAAATTTTGTTGAAGATTGAAATTGTGCAGACAATACATGGCTCACTAATGACATTGTATGATTGGACACCAGCTGGAGGTTAGGAATTCAATATTGGCTCGTAAACTTAAATTTTATCATGGAAGTGTCCTTTAACAGACACTTCAGAATGGTCAACCCTAGACTAGTACTGCTGAGACCAAGAACACACATGAATAAGTGAACCAACGCATTATTTCAAAGAGATTGGCTCATATGATATATATAGAAGATATTTTTTTTTTTATGAAAGATCAAAATTAATTTCATCAAGTGAACATCATTGGTAATATTGTTATGAGTGGCACAGTAACAAGTGAAAATATTACCAATGATATTCAAGAGATGAAATAAACTTTGATCTTTCACTCAAAAAAACAAATATTCCATTGATTTCATGCTTTTAACCCCTTTTTTATAGGGACTTTAATCAAAATCCAGTACAGCTGTTTTTGGTGATTCCACACGACGTACACACATCACACAACTATGCATTACAAAGTAGGGAAACTTCAGGGTAAATGGACGTAAATTACATCATATTTCCGACTGGTTGAATGGCACACAATGTTTACCCAGGTAACTAGTGTGCGGAAACAACTGTTTATGCTTTCAATTGAAGAGTTACGGAAACTTTGGGGTATATGGACGTAAATTACGTCATATTTCCAACTGGTTGAATGGCACGCAATGTTTACCTAAGTAACTAGTGTGCGGAAACAACTGTTTATGCTTTCAATTGAAGAGTTACGGAAACAATGACAGTAAGTTTTACTGGTTGTGACAATGAATTATCAAATCTTATAATTCACCCTATTTCCTGACAAACTCCTGAAAAGCATGAAATAATACCGGTAGGTTATAAATATAGGTCAAAACATGTAACAAAAAAAACACCATGTGCCTGTGCCCTTCTATCCTCCATATCATAAACCTTCTTTTCCTTACTGACGATCATGAGGTAAGAATTACTGATCCCTACTGACCTCTGTACATACCTGGAGTATAACCCCAGTTACTTTTCACTTGCTTTGTCTCATCCGCTTGTTCCTGCATTATTTGGGCAAAGGACGGACTTGAGCTTTGTTCTATGGAGATCTTGTCTTGGACAGAATTGGACCACGCAGCCATGTTCTTTTGACTTTGAAACAATGTGATGCAGATAGCCTGTCTAATTGCAATAAATGGATAGGTAACATAAATGAATGAATTATTAAATGAATGAATGGATGGATGGATGGATGGATGAATGGATGGATGGATGGATATGGGATAGTTCAAATACAAGATGGACGAAAAGTACAAAAGCTTCATTACTCACTGTTTGGACTGTAATAATTGAAATGATCCAAAATTGCAAAAATTGCATTTATATTCATCAAAACAGCAAATGCATATACAAATGTATATGTAAAGGCTTCATACAAAATTGTCTTTTTTGTTTGTTTGAAATGTGCCAAAATCGTGTATGCATCAAAACAGCACAACTGCATATGTTTCAATTCGTCATACAAAACTATATATCTTGATTGATGGATGGATGGATAGATTGGTTTTTTTTTATTTGTTTGTTTGTTTCTTTGTTTTGGACACAGAGCAGTAGCAGCAGTTCTGAATACTGTTAAGTATGTTCATTTCTCCATGCATGTATTACCATAGATTAAACACCCTTTACCACACAATCCTGAATTTTAGCAAGCCTGAGCAAGCAGGTTTTTGAAAACATCGGACAAAAGAAAGAAAATGCTGGAAAACAGCATTTTCTCCTTTTCCTACAATGCTTTCTAACTTTTAAAATACAAATCCCATCACTTAGCTACATTGGAAGTGTTGTCTCAAATGCTTTCAATATGGTCAAGTCAAAAACTTCGTGGCTTTGTAAAGAGTCAAAAGCCCTTTACCACACAATCCGGAGTTTTTTGTGACCCTCAGGAAGAAGGCTTTTGAAAACATTGTGGGAAAAGGAGAAAATGCTGGTAACCAGCATTTTCTCCTGTTCCCAGAATGTTTTCTACCGAGTCAGTGAAATACAGTTCATTTGTATTGATTTCTAATTTGTAGACTGCAGGTACTTTCAATTTAGTACTGTTAACAATCTGTTGTTTGGGAAAGGGTTAACAAATTCATGCAAGTTTGTTTCATATTTAAAAAAAAAGCTTAGTTATTTTACTGTTAATCTTATTTCAGTTCCAAAATAATTATAAAATTACTGGTATTCAACTTTATCCCAAGTTTTTTTTTCGTAAAGATAAGCACAACTTGAAGTGCATTTTTTGACACTGTAGATCAAGATCCAACAGTAAGGAGTGCGTATTTAGTCTGAACTTTGATTTATGTATAAAGGCTACAGCCTTATAATATTGCAAAGACAGACAGAAAGGCCTGAAAGGCGGCGGATGGGCGGACTAATAGACAGACAGAAACATATAGGGAGAAACAGTTAAGAGAGAGAGAGAGAGAGAGAGCGAGAGAGAGGGGGGGGGGGGAAGCGAGCTTAAAAAAAAAAAACAGAGAGAGTAGTCAACTTACATTCGGCGTTATCCTATTTAAAGATGTAAGTAAGCTCTATGTAGCGTTTTATGAAATGTGTAATTCACAATCAACACTTTTATTTTGAAATATTTTTCATACTACTTGTAGCGGTGGTCTTTATAACATTTATGTTTCATCAAGTAAACTTAAGGAATCCATGTAAAGTATAGGATCCTTATTTGCATCATTTATATAAAGTTGTTAACAAAAAATCGAAAGGTTTCAGTATTTTGAAATGGAAATGTGGTAGGCTATGCATATGTCAAATTTTCACTTTAATGAAATTCCAAAGACGGAGGAGATATTGAAATTATAAGATTACACACGTTTTGGAATTTTCGAACAGTCGACTCCAAAGTAAATATATCGATTTAAAACAAAAAGAAGCACCTTAAAGAATTTTTCAAAATTTATCAAAAAACGTCGTCGATCTACCTTGTCTTTATATATATATATATATATATATTTTTTTTTTCCCCCATCAAATTAATTGACTAAATAAACCTCTTTTGATCAAAACAATTAACCTGATTAATATTTTCAGATTTTAGATCGAAGATGACCTACGGAAGGGAAGTTACTCTGTACTTTCCCGAGGGTAAAATTGCACAACACAATGTCAATCTTTTCCAGATTATATTGCTAAAAATAGCCTATCATCTATTTAAAATTGGAATCGAATTTTTCACAATATAAAACTGACGTACACCTCAAAGTGCACGCAGTGTTTTGACAACAAAGTATATTGAGGATTAATAATAAAGACGCTTTTTTTTGCGACAGATCCCATCAAATTACCAGACTGAAAATCAACATCTGGTTTGTGCAGAAGTACTTTACAGTTACACTCAAAGAAATTCAGTCAAAAAGATATAAGGTAAGTTTGTTAGGGATTGTAAGCTCCAACAGAACCTTTAATGGAGAATATTTTGACTTCCTGCAGTTATTAAAAATTCTTGCTTCAATGATAAAAGTGATAAATTTAGCCTCGAGTGTCCGTATTTTGTGATGATAAGGAAACAACATGAGGAAATTAAGAAGTAAGACAAGAACATTTACTAGAAATTACTTGCCTTAAAAAAAAAAATTATTTCTCATCACTTTCATGAAAAAAAAAATTTCGATAACAATTTCCATGTTCAATGTGCTTAAATAAAAAACATGCTGTCAGCCTTCATGAGCAAACATGGTGTGACATAATTTCGGTAGCTCGGTTGTATTTACATCAGAAAGTCCTAGATCTTTGCAATTTTTGAGAAGGAACACTATTCAGATATAAGAAAATGATGTTAATTTCTTTTGAATAAGATAATTAATTGGTTTTTACATGTATTTGTCTTGTATTTATTTGGAATTCAAGGGCAATAAAATGTTTGAATATTGGTAAGGGTTAGGATTCGAAATACCGTGTGATGTCATCAAACTACTTACTTTACAACGGATTCAAGGACACTCACGGAATAAGGGCACTCGACGATACTTCCTAACTTTGTGCAGGACAACAAACTTTAGACTTGTCCAAATCCTAAGCAGTTGCAGATGACAAAGTAGATGCTGGTTAAAGATGGAATCTGCTTTTAAAAATCAAGAAAACAATGAGTGGAAAGTAGAAAATGCTGGTTACCGGCATGTTTTTCCTTTTCCTACAATGTTCTCAGAAGATCTCTTTCTTATGTTGTTAAAACTCGGGACTGTGTGGTAAAGGGTTAGCACATTTTTCTTTACAAGGGTGAAGAAACATTAGGTGAAAAGGTGCAATGTAGGCGTTCAAGTAACAGAATTGTCGTTTTGTAGTCTGGAACTTGATCTATTTAACTCTACCAAATGACAAAATTTTACTCTACACCAAATTCAAAACATTTGCAGACACCAAAATAAATATAGCTCAAACAATGATTTCTGTCTTTGAAAAGGTAGAAAACGTTGTGGGAAAAGGAGAAATTGCTGGTAACCAGCATTTTCTCCTTTTTCCACGACGTTTTCAAAAGCCGTCTTTCACCAGGTTGTGAAAGCTTGGGATTGTTTGGTGTATTTAAAGGAGAACAGAACAGATATGATGTACCTTTCTGACTACTGCTGGTGCATATAATTGATCATGTTACAGTCCAACAAGTTTTTTGTTAAATTATGGTGCAAAATCTGATAACACCTGAAGAGGCAATGTATCTGTCTGAAGCAATTACTCCTTCATCCACATTGTGTTTGAAAGGTTTTTTTCTCAGGTTCTTTAAAACTTGGAATTTTGTTTGGAAAGAGTTAAGGAATATCTTCTTGTCATATAATAGAATTTTAGAATCCAGGGTCACTGGTTGGAATCTTGATTTCTTACAGAGGATTGATGATTACCAGTACAAAGAGATTATTGATCTGAGTATGGTTAAGTGATAAAGCAACTGGTAGTTTGGGAAAAACTTGTGCAAATTACTGCTAAAAGAAACTCTAGGATAGGATGGATAGGTGCACTTACCATAGCAATATAACTAAAATGATGGTGAAAGAGGCCTTAAACATAATTCAATCAATCAATTAATCAATCAGTCAATTAAAATTTTAGAACGGATACACAGCAACACCTCAAGCCATGGAAGGAACTCTTACTGAAACACAGACCACGCCCAAATCAAGTCCTTGGGGTAAACCAGCCTCACCCTGGGGTCAAAATGTAGAAGTTACACCCTGTTCACTGGAAGATGTAATGAGTGAACAGCTGGCTTCACAACTGCAAAAGGAAGAGGAGGAGTCAGTGAAAAATGACTTTGCCACTGGGTGAGTGACAGGATTTCTTTCTTGACCATTTTCTTGGTCTATCAAACAGTGTTCAGAAAACCTCTATTGGAATATAGAAATGTTACCATTTTCTCAATCTATAAAATAGTCTTTTAAAAGTCTCTCTATGAACAGAGAACAAGAAGCCCTTTTGCCAAAGGATCCAACCGAGAATAACCTTTAGGAAGAAGGCTTTTGAAAACATGGTGGGAATGGGAGAAAATGATGCATTTTCTCCTTTTTCCACTTTGTTTTTTATTTTTTCAAAAACAATGTCGTCATATGAGCCATATCTGATTTGTTATCTTTAAATTCTTGTTT
This sequence comes from Hippopus hippopus, assembly GCA_946811185.2. Lineage (NCBI taxonomy): Eukaryota > Metazoa > Mollusca > Bivalvia > Cardiida > Cardiidae > Hippopus > Hippopus hippopus. Next base: position 27,993,990 of record OX328113.1, read on the forward strand.
AATGGACAAGTCTAAAATTTCGTTGTAAAGAGTTACAAATAAAGACATTTATACCCTTTACAAGATGACAAAACTTTTAGACTTGTCCAGATTCAAAGCATTTGACAAAAAGAACATAATGGTTCAAATGATAGAAAGTTAGAATAATGCCTTCAAAAAGATAGAAAACTTTGTGCAGTCAAAATGATTGCAAAATTCTTCTTCCTCAGGGTCATAAAATACAGGCTCCAAAGTTTGCCTAAAAATTGATTAACCAATTTAACCCTTTGACACACATCAAAATATTTGGCATATCCAAATTGACTTACACAAATTACACTTATAATAGGTCCCAAATGATAGAAATTGTCTTTGAAAGGGAAAAAAACATTGTGGGTACAGGAGAAAATGCTGCTTACCAGCATTGTCTTCTTTTCCCACAGTTCTTTCAAAAGGATTCTTCCGCGGGGTCGATAAAACTGAGGATTGTTTGGTAAATGGTTAACTTATAGAGCTTCAAAGAATTCTTGATTAATCTAATAGCTCTGATATTGCTTTCTGTGGAAACATTTCAGAAGAACAGAAAGAAATTATACTTGTCACTTGACACTCTTGTCTATTACATATATTATATACCTTTTTTGTTAAATCTTCAGTATACATGTATGTAAATAACTTTTTTTAGTGAAGTTGATGCAGATATTCAGGCCCTGATAGATGCCAGTGGAGCTGAAGGAGAAACATCAAGTGATGTGGCTCTAGCCAGAATGCTACAGATGCAATATGACCAGGAGTATAACATGCTAGTGAAAGCTCAGGAGAATAAATATAATGGGACAAATAAAGGTACATAACTTTGATCACTCATCAGTCATGGTCTTTTGACATGTAGCTGAAGAATTTTGGAAAACATTGTGGAAAAAATGGAGAAACAGATAGTTATGAGCAGTTTTTTCATTTTCTTCTATTTCCTCATTAAAGCTATTAAATTATTATTAATGTTGATTATTTACATGTAAGACTTGACATTTTGTTTAAGAAATAATTTAGTTAACCATTTACCAAACAACTACAACTTTTATCAACCCTTAGAAAGAAACCTTTTGAAAACATTGTGGGAAAAAGAAGAAAATGCAGGTAACCAGAATTTTCTTCTTTTTCTACAATGTTTTCTACCATATCAGAGAACTTAAATTCATTTATACTTATTTGAATACAATCATGTGAAGCAGCTTTCAGTTAGAATTGGTGTAAAATTTTGATGTCAGGTAAAGATTTATGATGCTAATTTGTTGAACATAATTTCTTTTCAGTAAAGATTTCCTTTGACAACTACAAATCGCCACACCCTACTTTCAAAGATGAAGAAGAGGAATTAGTTGATGATGATTACGATGAAGATTATGTAGAAAAAACAGGATGGAGTAAGCATATTTTCAACTCTAAGCAGTTGCTTATTTAAGTTGCTTTTATGGCCAGTATAGATCAATGATTAGACTGCACAGAACATGCAGTATGATCATTGATCTTCACCATCCAGTTGTTGCTCAATATATCACAACATAAGTGGAGATAAAAAAGTAGTCTGCACATTCTGTGTGCACCCTAAAAACTTTGATCTTCATGATCTTCATCCACAAAGACATCCCAATGGAGACAGATATTTGGTAGTATATTAGTCCCCCCCACCCAAACCCCCCACCCCCATGACTCCTGTCCCCAACCCTTACTGTTACCAGTCATGTCAAGATGATATAGTCATAACTCTTTACCAAATGACAAAAGTTCAAACTTGTCCAAATTGAAAGCATTTGCAGACAACAAATTTAATGTGACTAAAAGATTTAAATTTGTTTTTTTGGCAGAGAAGAAAACATTGTGGGAAAAGGAGAAAATGCTGGTTACCAGCATTTTCTCCTTTTCCCACAATGTTTTCAAAAAGCCTTCTTCTTCAGGGTCATTGAATTTCATGATTGTTTGGTAAAGGGAAATATCCACGATTTGTTAATAAACATAATTTTGGTGAAAAAGCTAGTTTTAAGAAGCTTGATATGTTCATTAGAGGACAAAAATTTAGAGATGACCAATTGGGATGCATTTGCAGATGACAAATTTAATATGTCTCAGATGATAGTAATTCATCTTTGAAAGGGTAGAAAATATTGTTTGAAAAGGAGAAATAGCTGGTTACCAGTATTTTCTCCTTTTCCCACAATGTTTTCAAAAGCCTTTCTCCTGAGGGTTGTTGAAAATTGGGATTGCTCGGTGAAGGGTTAAAATAAAACCAGAGTTCCAGAACTTGGATCAGTAGTAACCAGTGTATATTATAGGACAAGCAATTGTTGGATTCAAGCTAATTTTTTTCGTATCCCACATAAATTCAGCCCCAATGCATGACAGTCCAGTGTAAAAATTAAACAATGAAAAAGTCACAAATCAAAGAAATGACTCATGCCTTGCTGAAAATACCGCTGCTTTGAATATAAAGGCAGAAGCCGTTTTGCAAAATAACTTCCCTTGACAGGAAGTTGTTCAAAACAGCCCACTTCCAAAACGACCCAGCCCAGAACAGCCCTCTTAACCTAGAGTTAGACTACTGTTATTGCATTGAATTTCATTAGAATGAATTTCACACATCTCTCTCTCTTCTCTCTCTCTCTCTCTCTCTCTCTCTCTCTCTCTCTTCTCTCTCTTTCTCTCTCTCTCTCTCTCATATTGTTCTATCTCTTATCTATTTTTTAAAAATGAATTTTAATTTCTAGAAGGATATATTACAGAAACTGTCTTTAGTAAATCGGCCTATTTTATAAAAAAATCCCCCCTATTTTTTAGATGGAGGGGAAAAATCTCCCCTCATTTTCAGTTTCTAGAATAGACACTGTAGTTACTAGCAAAGCTTATATAGTACAATGTATATGCACATATTTTGAACAGACCAAGAGGTTCCAACATTCAACAGACAAGGATACGCAGGATCTGGCAAAAATATCAAAACAAAACATGATGCTGTGATATGTGGACGAAGAAATGCTGCTAAAATGATGAATGTAAGTGTAAGACCATTAAAAAAAAGGTACTGGTACAAGTTACCAAGAGAAAGTCTGAAGAAAAGTACTTTTTGATAGAAACATTGAGAAAAAGGAACAATTGCTTTTAACAAGCTATAGCTCTTTTGCCCTCAGTCTTTTCAAAAGCTATCCTCTGTTGTGATGATAAATGTCATATTTGTGTGACAATAAGCGGATGAATTACTGGAGCACAATGCCAATTTTTAATGCCCTGGGAAAGAAGGCTTTTCAAAAGATTGTGGGAAAAGGAGAAAATGCTGGGAACCAGCATTTTCTCCTTTTCCCACAATGTTTTCTACCCTGTCAAAGAAAAAATGCACCATTTTAGCCACTTAAACAAAGTTTTTTTGCAATTGCTTTCAACTTGGACAAGGCTAAAATTTTGTTGCTCCCATAGGATTAATGCTTTTATTTTATAACATGTACATTTATTTTGAGTTGCAGCGTGGCACATTGTGAAATAATCAGAAAAAAGGATTTCTGTTCCCAGATTTGATGGATTTACAGCAACATCTTGTATTTCATTTTGTTAGTGTTGAATCCTGTACTGGCTTTAAGTAAACAGGAAAAGGCTGGTAGCTTGGAAAATTTGTTGTGATAAATACTGGTAAGAAATATTTATGAATACATGAATAGATGTAAATTGTGTCTTGAAAGGACTGAACAATTTAATTTAGTAACAAAGTCATGGCCAGACCTATTAATCACTGAGCTCAGCTTAGTTGGTTTGCTAGCATGGTAGGTCAAGATCAGACGGCACAAGGTGAACTCTGATCTTTGACATGCATTTTCCAATATCTTTTGCGATAAGCCAACCAAAACCAATTTAACCCTTTACCACACTATCCTTAGTTTTAACTTTTAAGGAAGAGGACTTTTGAAAATGTTTTGGGGATAGGAGAAAATGCTGGTAATCATTTGATGCAGTAAGCTGAACCATTGCTTGTAATAAGCAGTTAATGCTTCTTTTCCCAGTATGTTTTTCACACCAGGGTATATAAAGTTTTATTTTTTTGGTGTATTTGCCAGACAACTAAATTTTAGCATTTGAAAGCATTTGCAGAAGACAATTTTAATTTGGCTAAAATGGTGCAAGTTTTCTTTGATAGGGTAGAAAACATTGTGGGGAAAAGGAGAAAATGCTGGTTACCAGCATTTTCTCCTTTTTTCCACAATGTTTTCAAAAGGCTTCTTTCCTAGGGTCATTTAAAGTCGACATTGTGCAGTAAAAGGTTAACTTAGGGTGTGAATTTCCCCCTTTGATAAGATTTCCTACCGTACTTTTGAAGCTGAAACTACAAAACTGTCCCAGATCATGAGGATCAGATCAACCCCTGGTTTACTGCATATGAATTATGCTCAGGCAACAGGGGTTTTGGTGCATCTCCAGGATGTCGGACTCACGACCTGGTGGTTGTGAGTTCGATACCCGGTTGAGGCGAACTTTCTTTCCGGCGTATTTTCGCCTCTCATCTCTGCTGAAGCATGTGAGAAAAGTAGTTGGTGGCTTTGGAAAGAAAGTTGTTAGTACTGGTGTGAGAAAGCCAGGAAACACATGTGCGTCAACGACCGCCATGATATGACCTTAGCTGTTAAAGTGGCGTTAAACCCCAATACAACCAACCAGGATGCATTATACCAAGTAAGACTTCACATAATTATGGACCCACAAAATTCATTTTGTCCAATAACCGACCAAATCATGAGGTAGACTGGGTTTCTGAGATACAAAATATCGACCGATAGCTTAAAGTTTTGACTCAGGACTGTGCAGGCTGACCCGAGTCCATATTTTTTGCAGATGTATTAAGCCCCCTTTTCACACAGTATGGCTAGTATGTACATGTATTTCATTCATAAAATATTTTTATTGATAACTTTAAGTTTCCACCAGAGTTTGAACTCGGAGATGGTGAGGGGATGGACATGAAGCTACCTAACAACGTATACAACAAACTGAAGCGATACAGCGAGGCAGAAAACAGGCGGGCACAACGTCTCCATGAAAAGAAGGAACATTCCACTGCAGTTCGTAGAATTTGTTTTTTGATAAACTGTAGTGTTAATATTTCAATATTGACATTTTTAATCTGTTACCATCGAGTCCAACGTTTATAAGGGCATGGAGAAAGACACCTTTTGAAAACATTGTGGGAAGAGGAGAAATTGCTGGTAAACAGCATTTTCTCCTTTTCCCACATTTTCTACCCTTATAGAGATAAATCTTATCAACTGAGCCAGATTTGATTTGACATCTGCAAATGCCTTCAAAATGGACAAGTTTGGAATTTGCTGTCTGGTTAACCTTTCAATTTATTTCATGCTTTCCGGTAGGTTATCGAGAAATATCGGTGAAATGTTTTTCGATAATTCATGGTTACGACCAGTGAAAATACAGATTTTTATACTCTAACTCTTCAGTTGAAGGTGGAAATAGTTGTTCCTATGCACTAGTTACCTAGGTAAAATGTGCGTGCCTCACAACCAGATGGAAATGTGATTTAATTTACCTTAAATTTCTCGTGCTTGACGTAATATTGTAATGCGTTGCTATGCAGAGGGGGTACGCCACGGGGAATAACCGAAAAGAACTGTAATGTACCCCGAAAGGGGTTAAAAGCATGAAATAAATAGAATATTTGGTTTTTTTGGTGAAAGATCAAGGTTTATTTCATCTCATGAACATCATCAGTAATATTTTCACTCGTGGCTGTGCCACTCGTGAAAATATTACTGATGATGTTCACTCAATGAAACAAATTTCTATCTTTCACCGTAAAAAAACAAATATCCTCTATATCTTTTCCAGTTATGTCACCAATGATTTTATTAAACCTCTCCCAAACAACAAATTTTAGACATTTCTAAATTGAGAGCACCTGCACACAACAAATTTGAAGGTGGTGCAAATGAACTTAAGGTCTTTAACAGGGTGGAAAACATTGTGGGAAAAGGAGAAAATGCTGGTTACCAGCATTTTCTCCTTTTCCCATAATGTTTTCAAAAGGCCTTTTTGTGAAAATATTGGATTTGTTTCATAAAGAGTTAAGACCGCTGTCGAAGAAATAGGACTATACAAAGAGCTGTCATACTCTTTTATGACTTTTTTTCTGGTTCTCTGATGGTAAATGAATCACAAGTTTACGTTACCTTTTCGTCTTCAATTTCTTCTTTTGCTTTCATCCTTCTATTTTTTTTCGCATTTAAATTTTACTGCTCCTATGTTACTGAAGACATATCTCCCTGTAATGGTTGGATTTACCTGACCATTGCCGTCTGCTAGAGCAACTGTATAAGACATTCCTGTGGTTTAGCTTTTTACCAGACGAAAAAATTTTGGACCTGGCCATATTGAAATAATTTGCAGACAGCAAATTGATTACAGCTGAAATGATGGGATTTGCTTTTTAATACCAAGGGTTTAAGACGTTTTGCAAAAAGAAGAAAATTCCAGGATTTTCTCCTTTTTGTATGGTTTATTATATGCCCGAAGGGTCATACTATGTTATGGTCCCAATTGTCTGTTTGTCTGTCCGTCCGTCCGACCGTCCATTAGCAATTCCTTGTGTGCTCAACTCCTCCTATAGTTTCCATCAGAATAACTTGAAACTTACCACAATGAATCTCTATGATGTGTAGTTGTGCATGTGACTCTTAAAATTTTGATCTCTGTAGGCGTTCTAGATTTTAACCCATTTCACTGACAAGCCCCTTTGGGCATATATGCGCTGCTCTGCGAAGCTGTTGTTATTAAGAGTCCCTTTCCTGAGGGTCTTAAAAACACTTGTTGATAACGTTAAATGTTTTTCATGTAGGAACAAGCCATGGACCCCAGAACAAGGTTATTGCTGTACAAGCTAGTCAACAATGGAACTTTGGAGTCAATTAGTGGAACAATCAGTACAGGAAAAGAGTCCATAGTTTTCCATGCTTATGGCGGACAGTATGTAGATTTTGTGTTGTCGGTAATATTTTAATCCTTTACTGCACAACCCCAAATTTTAACAACCCTGAGAAAGAAGCTTTTTGAAAACAATGTGGGAAAAGGAGAAAATGCTGGTAACCAGCATTTTCTCCTTCTCCCACAATGTTTTCTACCCTATCAGTGACAACTTCCATCATTTGAGCAACATTGTAATTGTCATCTGCAATTGATTTCAGTTGATCAAGTCTACATTTTTGTCGTGGGGTAAAGATTTAATGTATTTGGGGCTACATTGGGATTGTTTTGGAAGTGGGCTGTATTGACCCACTGCTTGTCAAGGGAGGCTACTCTAATGGACATATGTTGCGAAGCAGCTATAGCAACAAAGCCGTTTTATTTGAAATAGCGCTATTTTTGGCGAGGTAAGAAAAAGTTTTTTGTTTTGGGACTTTTTCATTATTTATTCTTTATGCGTGAACGTGGTGCATTGGGTCTGAATTTATGCTGGATTTGAAAAAAAATTAGCGTGAATCCCACAATTGGGCACCCGAGAATAGAAATTGTGGATCCATACTCAGATTTATCTGAGGGATTATTAATCTAAAGTTATCGTAGGGTCTATATTCAGAATTGCTTATAGGTCTATTCTATATATTTGTATTTGGTTGCCAGCGCAGACTGATAGGGCTGTCACATTACTATCGCCATGGACTAAGTATACGATAGGATATGTGTTTTGTATGGTTTGTTTAGGGTTTGCAACAGTGCTTAAATTTGTATCCAGTGAGACAGTATTCTGTCAATCAAGCCACTAACATACAGAAAACTGCTGTTTACCAGCATTTTCTCCTTTTCCCGCAATGTTTTCTACCCTTTCAAAGACAAATCATATCATATGAGCCATATTTAATTTGTCATGTGCTAATGATTTTAAAATCAGAGTGTCTAAAATTTTGCCTTATACATGTAGTACAGAACATGGTGGACTTTCTTACAGTGGGATAATTTGGGATTAAGATTTAGAGAATTTGGGGGATCCAAGTAATGATGAAAGAGGATCAAGGAAAACCGTGAGAGTTGACATGTTTTCTTTAAGAAATAATCTTCTTTCTATCGAGGTTTATTGTTCAATAAATCATGGTTCTGGGTTTATGAGGCACAATACAAGGGCGATAGCCACCGTTGAAAGAAGATTATTTCAATTCTAACATGACCTACTCTTGATAAAAGGAAAGTAAGTTCATAAAGCAGATGCGGATTTATTCCCTTGAATAAACCACAATTATTCCAGTTACTAACCAAAGCAAAACCCCACAGCCCAATTGCTATAAAAAATAAAATCAGCATTTTAATAAAGCCATAGGCATCATACAAAAAAACTGTGCTGTTTCACTATTTTATTTTCTCCCTTTCAAATGACAACAAGAATGAACGTCAAGTATTAGAAATGAGGTTGCTTCAAAAGCTCTGACTATTTCCCCACCCACTCCCAATCCCATTTCTATTGCAACACCGGCCAATTTTGATGTTAATCTTTAACATGAAACTTAATTTTAGACATGTTTACTGGTAACATTTCAAATAATTCCGTTATTGTCAATAGTTCCATTATTGTCAATTTTTATCAAAAACAGTAAATACTGGTAAATCAAGTTTTCCTTCCTCCTTGGGTGACTAGCTGACAATTTGTTTACGTCAAGTGACTTTCATTGATGAAATATTTGAGGACGGAGACATGGAACAGCCACAGGCAACTTACTCTACATAGAATGACGTTGATTTTACCATGCTTCCCGTACACTGTGTTTATCAAGCCGAACTCATATGTCATGTTAGAATTCTACTTTTCTCAGGTACAAAGATATCCAGATAGACCAAGAAGTGGCAATCAAAGTATTCAAAACAACTCTGAATGAATTTAAGAACAGAGAGAAGTATGTACATGGGGATCACAGGTTTTCTAAAGATGATTATAAAAAACAGAATCCAAGGAAAATAATTAAAATGTGGGCCATGAAGGAAACTGCAAATTTGAACAGGTTTGCAAGTTTTTAAATCACTGTTTGACAAATATTTTGGTGCATTTTGGTATCAAAATTTTGTATAAAATTTTACAAACATTGATAATTTATTGCCTTTAAATGTTAAATAAAACAGTCCTGTGTTATTATCAGCCTGAAGAAGAAGACTTTTGAAAAAATTGTGGGAAAAGGAAAAAAACATGCTTGTAAAAAGTATTTTCTCCAACTCCCACAATTTATTCAAGCCATTTTTGTGAAGGCCTATTTAATTTCAATTCCTTTAATCAAAATTCTGATAAATACAACTATATATGAGCCATGCTCTTTGAATAGGGGTTTCGATACATCTGTGATTAGTATCGACCCAGGTCAGCCTGCACAGTCCATGCGGGCTGACCTGGGCCAAAACTTTTCACTTTTGGTCAATTTTTGTATGTCCAAGGACCAGTCTACCTCATGATTAACTGGGTAGTTTAAAAAAAGCACATGTTATGGATCCATAGGTATGTGATGACTTGCTTGGTATCATTGATCACAGAGATGCATTGAGCCCCCTTTTGCCAGAGCATTGCTCATATAGTTTTCTTGGGCAAGAAAGTGCAGTGCCCAAGCCTGACTTTGGTAAAAACTCAAGAAATACACGAATGATTAAGCTGTTGCTCAGATAAAAACAACTGAAAGCAGAGTATAATATGTTTCAAGCAAAGGGAATATTGTTTGGCAAGGCATTGCAGTTCCCCAGCCTCATTGAGGTAAAACCCAAGAATATACATGAACAATTGATCTGTTCCAGTGATAGAATTAAAACAGATAAGTATAGTGTAAAATATGGTTACTGTTATATGCATTGGAGCCGTGCTCTGTGAAGAGGGGGCTTAATGCATATCCGTGATGCATTATACAAATCAAGCCATCGTATAATCATAGATCCATAATAGCCACTTTTTGAATAACCGACTTAATCATGAGATAGACTGGTCCTTGGAAATACAGAAAATTTTACAGTTACTTATTGATCAAATTACCTTTCAGAATGTTGAAATTTAACATTCCTTGCCCAAGAGTACAGTTGCTAAAAAAACACTGCCTTGTGATGTCCTTTATTGGACAAGATAGGATACCCGCTCCAAAACTCAAAGATGCGAAAATGTCACCAGAAGATATGGAGGATGCATATGATCAAGTGAAAAAGGTAACAGTTGTTACTGAGAATTATGTCTGACAAACTATTGGCAGAAACTTTTACAGGATACTACTGCTTGTAGAGGAGAGTAGCTTTGTTTGTATGTCCAATTTATTGCATGTTTAAGGACATGTTTTCTTCATATGTAATGTTAGATAAATAATATGAACCATGCTCGGGCAAATTAATTAGTTTAATGCTTCACCATGATTCATGATACCAAGCAAGTCATCACATAATTATGGATCCATAAAATTCATTTTGTATTCATTTAGCAACAGACTGAATCATGAGTTAATTGGTCCTTGGATATGCACAAAATTAACCAAAAGCAAAAAGTTTTGACAAAGGTCAGCCTGCGCAGACAGCACAGACTGACATGGGTTGAGACTTTTTACAGATGCATTAAACTCCCTTTTTCACAGAGCATGGCTCATATATAAATTTGATGACTTAGTTCAAGATCAGCTGTTTTCATCAACTACATGTATTCTGTATTGTGTTCTTAGTCTAATTCTAGATTTAGAAAGTAACACAATTTCTGATTGGCTGAGCTATTTGATTCAGCCTGTCAGAAGGTGGGTTACTGGGTACTTTCAAATTTAGAAAATTCTTGAGATGGTTGTTAAATACATGCCGAGACTGCAAAGGATCTGGTGTCTAATCTCAGATCCACTCTGTCCAAATTTTGGTGAGGTGATGTGGCCGCAGAAGCCTCAAAGCTGCAATTCCTTGTAGATTTATCTGCCAATTTCTGATGATTGCCAAAACATTTCCAAGAAGTTCAGTGGATCATAAAATGTTTACCTGGTTTCTTTTTCTATGTACATGTGGTATATTTCCCCTTTGTGGTTCTCTAAGTGCAAAATTATTACTGAATGACAAAATTGATGGCATGGTGTTTAACTTTGTTTTCAACATTATTTCAGTTATATTACGGCAGCCAGTGCATCTATCCATGCTCTCCTGGAGTTTTTTTTTACCAGTACTTTGCACAATATTTTTTCCAAGCCACTGGCAGCTTTCCCACATAACCATCATCAAAACAATGGTCAGCAGTGATAGAGGAAGGAATCCTGTCGCAATGGCTATCATCAATCTAAAATTTCAGACTCGTTCAAATTGAAAGCATTTGTAAGTGACAAGTTAGATATGACTCGAAATGTGGCAATTGTCCTTAACTCTTTACCAAACAATAAAATTTTAGACTTGTCCAAATTGAAAGCATTTGCAGACGACAAAATAAATGTGACTAAAAATTGAAACTTGACTTTAGAAGAGTAGAAAACATTGTGGGAAAAGGAGAAAATGCTGGTAACCAGCATTTTCTCCTTTTCCCACAATGTTTTCAAAAGGCTTCTTTCTCAGGGTCGTTAAAAGTCGGGATTGTGTGGTAAAGGGTTAAAAGGTAGGAAACTTGGTGGGACATGGGGAAAGGCTAGTTACTAGCATTTTCTCTTTTTCCCACAACATTTTCAAATGCCTTGTTCTTCAGTGGTTAAAACATGGAATTGTGTGGTAAAGGGTTAAACGCTTTACCACACTATCCTGAATTTTAACGATCCTGAATAAAGAGGGCTTTTGAAAAACCTTTTTGGAAAAGGAGGAAATGCTAGTAACCAGCATTTCCCCTTTTCCCACAATGTTTTCTACGCTTTCAGACACAAATTTCATCATTTAAGCCTCATGTAATTTGTTGTGTGCAAGTGCTTTCACTTTTGACCAGTCTAAAATTTTGTCGTTTGGTAAAGGATTAAACTAAGAAGTTCATTATGAACTTTTACAATATTTTCCTTGCAGATGATGAAGAAAATGTACAATAAATGTGGGCTGGTCCATTCAGATTTGAGCGAGTACAACATGCTGTGGTTTAAAGACCAAGTCTGGGTCATAGACGTCAGTCAGGCAGTCGACATCACACACCCCAAAGCCCTAGAGTTTTTACACAGAGACTGTAGTATAGTCACAAATGTAAGCATTCAAATTTTTTTAGTTTATAATTTAACCATTTATCAAATATTCCAATGTTTCAATGACCCTGAGGGGAAGGCTTTTAAAAACTGTGAGAAAAGGAGAAAATGCTGGTCACCAGCATTTTGTCCTTTTCTCACCATGTTTTTTTTTTTTTATTTTTTTACCCTTTCATAGTCAAATCCTATCAAATTAGCCACCAACATATTGTTTGTCATTAGCATAAGCGTTTGATTTTGACAACTCAAGAATTTTTGTTGGCTGGTAAAGAGTTGATTTACATATGTGGGATGTTTGTGATGATTTTAGGGACAGATAGTCTTACATAGAGTTGATACCAAAATCGATATCTTCATGTTGGGTAAAGAATACTTCTGTATGTGGATTTATTATATATCAGTAAATTTTCAAGTTTAGTTACAAGTGTCGCAGAATATTGTGTGCATTACTCGTAAAAAGAAACTGAAGGAAAGGATGGATAGGTGCACCAGCATCTGCTTTATAACTGAAGTAATGTTGAAAATGGCATTCACTTAAGAAATAATCTTCTTTCTATCATGGTTTATCGTTCAATAAACCACAGTTGTGAGTTATGAGGCACAATAAATAATCCACGAGGGCAACAGCCCGAGTGGTTTATTCATTGCGCCTCATAACTCACAATGTGGTTTATTGAACGATAAACCATGATAAAAAGAAGATTATTTCGATTCTAACATGGCAAATTCTTTATGAAAGGAAAACAAGTTCATCCTTAGAGTAAAAACTCTATTGAATAACTCACTAACTTACTTTATACAGAGTGACGTCACTCTGCATGTGGAATGTCGCAGATTTTACCACGCTTTCCTTGCACTGTGTTTATAGAGCTGAATTCGCGTGTCATGTTAGAATATCATACAAACAAACAAAGCTGGGGACAGAATTTGATCATAGTTGGATACTGGTGTCTTGAAAAACATTTTTTTCCTCCAGTTTTTCAGCAAGCATGGAGTCCATGAAGTTCAAACAGCTGAGCAGTTATTTAACTACATCACAGAGCTAAACATCTTGGGAACAGGAACAGACTTTCTACAGCAGGTTTGTATCGTGGCTTACAGCATATTTACCACACAATTCCTAGTTTTAACGACCCTGACGGAATGGGCTTTTGAAAACTTTGTAGAAAATGGAGAAAATGCTGGTAACCAGCATTTTCTCCTTTTTCCACAATGTTTTCTACCCTTTTCGATACAAAAACTCAGTTCAGTAACATTTAATCTGTCATCTGCATATACTTTGTGATGTGGGTCATTGATTTTACTTCTATATTTTGTGGCATATGCCATGTTGATATATAGAGAATATGTAAATGGTGTTGTTTTATATCAAAAAAATCTAACTTGATTGTGAAAATAGATAGTTGTCGAGCCTTGGTGAGACAATTATCAATTCTCACTACAGGGTAAGATTCTATTTATTTTTTAACGTCTGATTTTTACTCATCCTGAAAAAGATGTGAAAAATATGTGCATTATTTCAAGTGAAATAGATCTATTTAATTTTGTCAGACATGAATAAGATGTAATAATGATGTTATGAATGATGTTGACTGCGTCATAAAACATGGAAGTTTACTTGCAGAAAACATCAGTGTTATATCAAAAACAAATATCGCACAGGTGTTATCGCATGGATATTTGTTTAGGTGAAAGAAAATTGAATTGATATCGACATTGATACAATACAACCAACCAGTCTTTGTTACAATATTAGGTTATGTCATTAATCCATTCTTAGCAAGTAGTACCCTATTATACATTATCAAATAATACAGTGATTTTATTACCTTGAGGTAGATTTTGAAAAACATTATAGGAATTAAAGAAATGTTTTTCACCAGCCTTTTCTCCTTTTTCCACTGTGTTTTTTACACTTTCAAAGATAGATCCCATGATTAGAGCAGCTTTTAGTTTGTCATCTGAAAATGTTTGTTTTTGACTTGGACATGTCTAAAATTCTGTCATCTGGTTAGGAGTTAATTATTTCTTTTGTAGTTTAGCAGTGATCTTGCCAAAGGGGGCTTAACTCTTTACCAAATGACAAAATTTTAGACATCCAAATTGAAAGTATTTGCAGGAGACAAATTAAATGTCACAAGAAATATGAAAATCATCGTTCAAAGGGTGGAAAACATTGTGGGAAAAGGAGAAAATGCTGGTTATCAGCATTTTGTCCTTTTCCCACATAATTTTCCAAAGCCCTCTTTCTCAGGGTCGTTAAAACTTTGGATTGTGTGGTAAAGGGTTACTGCATCTGTGTGATGCATTATATGAAGCAAGTCATCACATCATTATGGATCAATGAAATCCATTTTGTCTGACAACCAACTAAATCATGGAGGTAGAATAGTCCTTTAACATGCAGAAAATTGACTGATAGCAAGAAAATTGACCCAGGTCAAACTGCGCAGATGTGTAATACTCCCTTTTCACAGAGTATAACTCTTTTTTTTTTTTTTTTCCCAGGTTGAGAAATTCAGGAAAGAGAAATGTGCAGAGTTATTGTTAGAACAGAAATCTGACAAACAATTCCAGTTTGACTTTTTCTTTGAAAAATCTTTACAAGACAGAGCTTATCTACAAGATTCCACAACCATACAACTGTCTGATAGTGATTCTGATGATGAAGTAGATCTCACAAGCAATTCATGATTTTGAACTGAAATGAAGCAAATGTGATTCCGATGTTAGATCTAAAAGGCTTTGAACCAAATAAATTTGTTTTTGCAGACAATGTAGATCAAGATCAGACTGCACAGAATGTGCAGTCTGATCTTAGATCTACACTGTCTGCAACTATGTTACAAGTTCTAATGGAAACAACCTTGAAATAGCAATATTTTGGGCCACTCTTATGGACTGAAAAGGTCCAAATCATTAATTTAGCGCTTCAAAGATACATCCTTACAGCTAAAGAGAAAAACGCTGTTAAAACTTGAATGTGTGTAGAAATGCTTATCTGTGTAAACACAGATAAATTACCAATACATATTGCATAAGGGATAGATCAACTCAACGGATTGGCCTTGTTTAAAACCGGAAATGACAACAGTGATTGCTTTGAAGGCCTCCAAGATATGAAATGCAGTTTCTATCCGTTGTAATCTGTGCAATCTTGTAACCATCAAGGGCGATATTTAGCATGAAGATACAAGAATGATTATAGTTTCATAAAATAAGGATAAAATGGGCTAAAAACCGGCTGAAAACAAGTATAGATATATCTTTAAGGTTGAGCCTTTTACCAGAAAAGAAAACTCTTTATGCCTTGAAGAAGAAAGCTTTTGAAAACATGCTGTGAAAAAGGAGAAAATGCTTATCACCAGCGTTTTTCTCCTTTTTCCCACAATGTATTTGGCCTTTCAAAGATGAAACACATCATTTGAGCCACATATAATTTGTTATCTACAAATACTTTCAATTCGGACAAGTTCTAAGTTTTTATATTTTGTAAAGCGTTGCATGCATGGACCTATAAGTCTTTTCTGGCATGATTCAGTGTGTTTGTTATTTATGTTGTATGGAAGATTTTTAATTAACCCATTACCACACAGCAAAACTTAAGACTCGTCTATATTGAAGGAATTTATAGATGACAATTGAAATGTTTTTCAAATGATAGTATTTGTTCTTGAGTAGGTAGAAAACATTGTGGGAAAAGGAGAAAATGCTGGTTACCAGCATTTTCTCCTTTTGCCACAATGTTTTCACAAGGCCTTCTTTCTCATGGTCATTAAAACTCAGGATTTTATGGTAAAGTGTTAGAAGAAGATTTGTAAGACAAAAAAAAAAAACCAACTAAGTGATGGTTACTAGATTGCTGATGAGGAGTGATGTCTCACAAATTGTTTATGGTTAATGATATATTTTTTTAGCCCCTCCTTCCCTATACAGGAAAGTTGGCCTATTTTAGCCCTAGCCACTTATTCTCTTGCTTTTGTGCATGATAAAATCTAGGATCAGTCTGCACAGAACATTCTGTCTGATTTTGGATCAGTGCTATCTTGTGGTGTGTATTTATTTTCTTACCATAAGACTTGGCTTGACATTGCAATGTCTGGGTTTATCTTTTTTTCTGAAAATAATCATGTAATTTGTCACTTGTGTTTGAGTTCTTACTTTCTTTCTTTGATGTGTAATCTTTTACCACACATCTTGAGTTTTAACGACCCTAAAGAAGGAGGCTTTTGAAAACATAGCGAGAAAATGAGAAACTGCTAGTAACCAGCATTTTCTCCTTTTCCCTCAATGTTTTCTAACCTATCAAAGACAGAAATCATCATTTGAGTTCCATCTATATCGTCTTCTCCAAATGCTTTCAATTTCTTGAGTCCAAAATTTTGTTGTTTGGCAAAGAGTTAAGTTTTTACTAGAAGACAAATTTTTAGACCTGTCTGGTTTGCAGACAACAAATATGATAAGGCTCAACTGATGGAGTTTCTCTTTGAAAGCGTAGAAAACATTGGGGGAAAAGGAGAAAATGCTGCCATTATTTTGTTGTTTTTCAACAATATTTTCAAAAGCCTTATGCCTCAAAATTTTAGACTCCTACATATTGAAAGCATTTGCAGACAGAAAATTGAATGTTTCAAAGTATGGAATTTGTCATGGAGAGGTTGTGAAAAATTGTAGAAAAATGACAAAATGCTGGTTACACAATATTTTCAAAAGCCTTATAGTTCAGGGTTGTCAAAAACTCAAAATTGTTTACTAGCAATTCTGATTTTTCACAAAAGTAAGGAAGAAGACTTTTGAAAACATTGCAGGAAAGGAGAAAATAATGGTAACCAGTTTATTCTCCTTTTCCCAAGATGTTTTCTACACTTCCAAAGAGAAATTTCAGTTCTTGAGCTATATTTAATATGTTGTCTGCAAATGCTTTCAGTTTGGACCAGCCTAAGATTTTGTTGCTTGGTAAACAGTTAAACTCTTTTCATTCTAAGCCACTAGCAGTTTTTCTCTCATTGTCTGCTTTGCTGAAACATTTTGGTGTTATTTCTCCACTGAAAGTGTCATGTCGGATTTATGCAGCTTTTTGTAAGGGTGAAGAAACTGTGTGAAATAGACTAAGAATAACTGTAAGAATGGTTGTTAAATACATGCTCTAAACTGAGCTGTACAGGGTTCTAGAGGCTAATATCAAAGTTTTCTGTTCTTTGTTTTACATTACATTAAATGAGAATAAAAACAATAACATATTTTCAGAAAATAGATTTGTGTTTTAAGAGACTTTGTTCTATCTTTATAAGTCTTTACCAGACCAAAAAATTTTAGACTAGTTCAATTAAAAATATTGCAGAAGACAAATGAATGTGAGTCTAATGATGGATTTTGTTTGTGATATGGCAGAAAACATTGTTGGTACAGGAGAAAATGCTGGTTACCAGCATTTTCTTTTTTTCTCACAACATTTCAAACGGCCTTCTGATCAGGGTCGTTAAAACTTTGGATCACGTGGCAAAGGGTTAAGGTCCCACAAGGGGTCCAACAAAGTAGACTATCCTCTAACCACACAATCTGAGTTTTAATGTCCTCAAAACATTGTTGAAATAGGAGAAAATGCTGGTAACCAGCATTTTCTTCCTTTTCTGCAATATTATCTACCCTTCCAATTTTTTCCACAACGTTTGCTACTGTTTCTTAAATAAAGACTGTTGTTTGAGCCATATTTTGTCATCTGAAGCAGATTAAGTCTTTACAACACGATCCAAGTTTTAACGTCATTGTGGAAGACGGCATTTTTCCACAATGTTTGTAACTGTTTCATAAATAAAAATGGGTGCTTAAAGCACATTTTTTCATCTGCAAATACCTTGGATTTGGACAAGTAAAAAATTCTGTTGTTTGGTAAAGAATTAACTCTTTACCAAAGGACAAAATTTCAGACTCATCCAAATTGGAAGTTTTGCAGATGACAAAATGAATAAGACTCAAAACTTGAAACTTAGTTTTGGAACGGTAGAAAACATTATGGGAAAAGGAGAAAATACTGGTTACCAGCATTTTCTCCTTTTCCCACAATGTTTTCATACTTTGCCTTCTTTGGGTTCATCAAAACTTCTGATTGTTTGGTAGATGGTTAATGAATGCAAGTACATGTCAGCCCTTGTTATACATTGTTTGCAGTTTTGAATATCCTTCACCAATCCATAGCATAATACTGTTTCCAAGCCATTGGCTGCTTTCCCACATACATGTGAAATCAAATGTCTGGCAGTGAGTCTTGTCACGCTATCACCAGTACACAGAGTTGGGTCAAGCTGTGATAAAAACCTTCCAGTGCCATAGACGATAAACATGGGCTTTTGTAGGCTGTGTAGATCAAAACCAAACTGCACAAAATGCTTAGTCTGATCTTGGATCTATACCTTGTGCTTGTTTCGTTCATCCTACACCATAACAATCTGACATCTAGCAAATCATCATATAGTCATGGGTCCATAAAATCCATTTTGTGTTGCAACCGACTGAATCATGACTCTTGGACATGCAGAAAATTTACCAGTAACAAAAAATGTCGATGGATCGATGTTTACAGATGCCTTAACTCCTTGCCACACAACCCTGACTTTTAACAACCCTGAGAAAGAGGCCTTTTGAAAACATTGTGAGAAAAGGAGAAAATGCTGGTAACCAGCATTTTCTCCTTTTTCCCACAATATTTTCTACCCTTCCCGATAAAATTTCACTTTTCAAGTCACATTTATTTTGTCGTCTGCAAATGCTTTCAATTTGGACAAGTCTAAGATTTTGTCGTTTGGTAAAGAGTTAAGCCCCCTTTTCACAGACCATAGCTCAATTATGTTTGGCGCTGAAAGACTTAAAACTCACTGCACTTCTATTACTAGTATTAGCCCTGTACATTACCAACTGAGCTTGACATATATATGTTCTGCGCAAAGTAGGAATCGGGACGATTCTGGAATTGTCTCACGCAAAGTATGAATTCTCACTTTGTCGGGCGAAGTAAGAATTCCTACCTGGCGCAGTTCAATTACAGAATTGTCCCTGCGCAAAGTAGGAATCGGAACAAAATGAGAATATACCGTTTTCCCTGCGTAAAGTAGGAATCGCGGACAAAGTAAGATTTTTTTTTTCATTTTTCATCATTTTCTGACCATTGTTGTCGATGTTTGTTCATTAGTTCATTGGTTGAAAGTGAATGATACTCATGACAAAAACCTTTTTTAATTTAGTTTTAGCTGAAATACCGTTACAAAAATGGCATTAATATCAGAATTAGAATTTTCAGACAATTGTGACACAAACTTATAATATCTGTCTTTCGAAAGCACTTTAGAATTCCTAGCACTAGAAATTTTTGCGACACACTCTTTGATACCACGGTAATGTTCCTCCGTTGTGTATAACACTTCAACATTTACTGTAATTAATAAGGTATATCAACCTTTTTCGTTTAAAATATTTTCAGGATTGTGGGCAGTTCTAGTTTAAAACCAATCGCAGAGCTGCTAATCAAACTAATAATTGCTTAATTTACAGCGGTAATCAGAATGATCAAAGGGGTTAAATGTAATGAAATATTTTATTAACGGAGAATAATGGAGTTGTTTTTCTCAATTGCGATATGCCATCCGATCTCTCTCTCTCTCTCTCGATAAATAAATAAAAAATAATTAATTAATAAATTAAATAACAAAATGAGGCAAAAATTTATTCATTGTAGGTATAAAATAAGACCTCCTCTGTCATATGGATACGGAATGAACGCAGTTCATAGATAATGATATAATTATCAAACAATCTATTTAAAGGCCGAGATCAGTTTTAAGAAGTAAGAAACAACGAAACAAGAATCATGATCACCAGAATCTGAAACCTTTGCAACATACGGGATTGTTATGACATATATATATTGTTATTCTCTTGATCTGCCTCCTCAAAGTTTTGAAAACGTTCTTTAAAACGCATCTTCCATTCATGTTTTCTGTTTCTTTACATTTTTCGTAAAGAAATCCCTTTGGTTGTTCTTACTTTGTCCGACTATTCTCACCTTGCACTACCCTTTAAATTCTTACTTTGTCCACGCCTATTCCTACTTTGCGCACAGACCATATCTGACCATAATACGATAAATCTCCCTGCGCAATTCTAGAATTGTCTGGTACAATTCCGGAATCGACAGACAAAGTAGGAATTCCTTCTTTGTGCAGGACAATTCCGGAATTGTCCCAATTCTTACTTTACGCAGAACATATACATGTAGTTGTGTAGTTAAGCCTTTTCCAAACAATCGCAGGTTTTAACGACCCTGTTGAAGAAGGCTAGAGAAAACATTGGAAAAGGAAAAAATGCTGGCAAACACTACCACATCCCGATAGCAAGGCAGTATAATTGTCCCCTTATATAAACACAGGCTACATACAGGGTGTCAAGAAAGTAAGGTAACACTTTAATATCTTTATAATATGGCTTTAAATTTCAGATAAATAGTTAAAAATATACATACATTTATAAAAAATATTAAAGTTTTTTTTGGTTAAAGTTTCATTCCGTTTTTAATACATCTCACACTTTTAAACAGATTTCAAATCAGAAGTACTTTTTTGTACGCCTGTCGAAGATGGGACTTATTATAGGATCACCCATGGCGTACAGGCAGGCGGGCGGGTGGTGTCCACTTCTTTGTCCAGAGCATAACTTTGTCATCTCCAGTCTGATTGACTTGAAACTTGGCAAATGTGTTTGTTGCAATAATACAGAGTGCGGTGCGAAAGAACCATAACTCTACCTCGTGCTGCTTGAGTTATTTCCCTTTGATCGTCATTTTTACAGCATTTTCTGCTTGTCCGGAGCATAACTTTGTCATCTCCAGTCCGATTGACTTGAAACTTGGCATTTGTGTTTGTTGCAATAATACGGAGTGCATTGCAAAAGAACCATAACTCTACCTCGTGCTTCTTTGAGTTATTTCCCTTTGATCGTCATTTTTACAGCATTTTCTGCTTGTCCGGAATATAACTTTGTCATTTTTAGTCTGAACATCTTCACATTTGGTATGCATGATTGTTGAAAAATTACAGAGTGCAGTGCACAAGAACCAAAACTCTTCCTAGCACGAATTTTGAGTTATTCCCCCTTAGATCTTAATTTTTATAGCATTTCTTGCTTGTCCGGAGCATAACTTTGTCATCTTAAGTAGGAATGACTTGAAATATTGTGTGCTTATTTGTTGCAGTATTTGGAAGTGCAGTGCGCAAGAATTGTAACTCTACCTCGTGCGATCTTTGGGTTTTTTCCCTTTGATCGTCATTTTTACAGCATTTAGTGCTTGTCCGGGATGTAAGTTTGTCATCTCAAGTCAGAACGACTTCAAACTTGGTATGCATGTTTCTTGCAACATTATGGAGTACAATGCACAAGAACAATTACTCTATCTAGCGCAGATTTTGAGTAATTCCACTTTGACCTTCATTTTTACAGTCCAGTTCTTTGTCCGGAGCTTAACTTTGTCATCTCCAGTCCGATTGACTTGAAACTTGGCATTTGTGTTTGTTGCAATAATACGGAGTGCAGTGTGAAAGGACCATAACTCTGTCTCGTGCTGTATTTTAGTTATTTCCCTTTGATCGTCATTTTTACAGCATTTCTTGCTCGTCCAGAGCATAACTTTGTCATCTTAAGTAGGAATGACTTGAAATATGGTATGCCTATTTGTTGCAATATTTGGAAGTGCAGTGCGAAAGAATTGTAACTCTACCTCGTGCTGTATTGAGTTATTTCCCTTTGATTGTCATTTTTACAGCATTTAGTGCTTGTCCGGAATAACTTTGTCATTTTTAGTCTGAACATCTTCAAATTTGGTATGCATGATTGTTGAAAAATTACGGAGTGCAGTGCACAAGAACCAAAACTCTTCCTAGCACGAATTTTGAGTTATTCCCCTTAGATCTTCATTTTTATAGCATTTCTTGCTTGTCCGGAGCATAACTTTGTCATCTTAAGTAGGAATGACTTGAAATATGGTTTGCTTATTTGTTGCAATATTTAGAAGTGCAGTGCTCAAGAATTGTAACTCTACCTCGTGCGGTCTTTGAGTTATTTCCCTTTGATCGTCATTTTACAGCATTTAGTGCTTGTCCGGGATATAACTTTGTCATCTCAAGTCAGAACGACTTTAAACTTGGTATGCATGTTTGTTGCAATATTACGGAGTACAGTGCGCAAGAACAATAACTCTACCTAGCGCAGATTTTGAGTAATTCCACTTTGATCTTCATTTTTACAGTATTTCTTGCTTGTCCAGAACGGAATTTTGTCACCTCAAGTCAAATTGACTTGAGACTTGGTAAACATGTTTGTTGCAGTTATGAAAAGTGCAATGCACTGGAGCGGTAACCTTACCTAATGCCCTTTTTGAATCATTCCCTATTCATTATTTTTTTTTTACAGCTTTTCATTCTTTTCTACAATATAACTTTGTCTTTTCATGTTGGAATGACCTGAAACTTTATATGCATGTTTCCTTAACATTAGAGGAGACATTCATGCCTATTTCAATCACTTACATGATTTCTGCTGCACTACTATTTTCCTCTACCTGCCCTTTACCATTATTATTCGCCCTCGACAACTGGTGGTGGGACGGGCGTATCTTGCGACGATTTGCAGCTCTTGTTGTCATTAGTGTCATTTTAGTAATTAATGATGTTCTAGCACTTTCTGTTGTCTGGACATGTTTGTAAAAAGAAAAATTGTGGTTTTTGGCACATGAACAACAATGCTATTTCACAGACTGCGGCACAGTGGAAGGCAAACTGTATGGTGTACAATGTCATGTTACTGTGTTACTGGGCCATATGTCATTAACAACACGATTGATTCCAAGCACTACCTATCGCTTTTGAATAACAAGTTCGCTCCCCCGCTTGACAAGCAGTCCACTACATTGCAAAACATGTGGTTTAAGTAGGATGGTTCTATGGTGCATACATTTAATACTGCGATAGACTTTTGTAACAATACGTTCAGTGATAGGGTAATATCCAGACGATATCAGAGGGGTGAAAGATTGTGGAATATCAAGGCCTGCGCCAAGTTCTTACTTCAACCCGTGCAACTTCTTCCTTTGAGGTTATTTGAAGATAAAGGTCAACAATCCCAAGGCAGACAGCATAGACATGCTTTTTTAAAGAATGTTAAACATGAATTAAAAAAGATTGATAATAGATTATGAGCTAAAGTGATTGACAATTTCATTGTGTGTTCAGCAAGGAAAGAGCATAAAAGGCCATAACATCGAAAACGTCATACATTACTAAAATGACAGCAATGACAAAAAAGGTACTGCTGATTTAAAATCTGTATAAAAGTGCACGAGGCACTGAAAATTGATTGAAACTTTCACACAACAAAATTACATGTAACAGTTCTGAAAAATAACCTACCAAGGCAGGGTTTAAAGGCGAAATGAGTTCGCCTTGGGACCCGGAGGTCCAGGGTTCAAACTCACAAATGACAACCTGGTCACATACATATTTTATATGCATGTAGATATATTTCTATCTCTCCATCTGAAATCAAAAGCCATATAATAAATGTACAGAAGTGTTACCTTACTTTCGGGACACCCTGTAGTACATGTATATGCATCTATGGGAAAAACCATTATACTACACCTTGATTGATTGACTGAATGCTATTTTACATGGCTTTCAACATTAGTTTTAAGTCATATCATGGCAACAGCTCACATATTTGTGTATGTCTTAGGTTTCACCAATACTAGGCTGGGGTTCTAAAGTGTCCTACTCAAGGACACTTCGATGAGAAACCCAAGGCTTCCAGTGACTGTGAGGCTTGAACCAAGGGCCTCAATGTTACGAGTCCTACACTTTACCACAGAGTCATGTAGAACTCCTGCAGTTTTATTGTCAGTATGGTAGCTTCACTATGCTACAAGGTCTACTGCAATAATAACAAGCTCAGTATTGTTTAAATTCAAACATTTTTATTTTAATAAATAAATTCAATTCATTGACATCATAATTATGTATTTAAATAAAGGGGGGGGGGGGGGGAGAAATTACAAGTTTACTGTACCTTTAACCCTTTACAAAATTTTAGCCTTGTTCAAAGTGAAAGCGTTTGCAGATGACAATTTCAATGTGGCTGAAATGGTGCAATTTTTCTTTGATAGGGTAGAAAACATTGCAGGAAAAGGAGAAAATGCTGGTTACCAGCATTTTCTCCTTTTCCCACAATGTTTTCTGAAGGCTCCTTTCCCAGGGTCTTTAAAAGTCAGCATTGAAAAAGGAAGTTTTTGAAAACAATGTGGGAAAAGAAGAAAATGCTGGCAACCAGCATTTTCTCCTTTATCACAGTGTTTTCAATCCTTTCACAGACAAATCCCATTTCTTTGCCACATTTGCTATGTCTCTTGGAAATGTGTTCAATTTGGACCTGTCTAAAAATTTGTCATGTGATTCGAGGCCTCCTGCCTCTGATATGTAAAATCTTCACCAAACAGCAAAATCTTACACTTGTCTAAATTGAAAGTTTTTTCAGGTAACAAATCAAGCATGACTGAAATAACTGCATTTGAAAGGATGGAAAGTCTTTTCCCCACAATGTTTCAAAAGCCTTCTTCCACAGGGTCGTAAAATCCGGGGATTGTGTGGTAAAGGGTTCACTACCTATCATATTAATTTTGTTATTTAACTGTTTACCACACAATCCCCTGACAAAGAAAACTTGAAAAGATTGTGGGAAAAGGAGAAATTGCTGGTAACCAGCATTTTCTCCTTTTCCCACAATATGTTTTTACTCTTCTTTAGTCAAACTTCAGTTCCTTAGTGACATTTGATATGTCATCTGCAAATGCTTTCAAGTTGGACAAGTCGAATAATTTGTTGTCTGGAAAAGAGTTAACCCACTACCACATTATCCTGAGTTCTCAAGACGGTAAGGAAAAGGCTTTTGAAAACATTGTGGGAAAAGGAGAAAATGCTGGTAGCCAACATTTTCTCCTTCCACGATGTTTTCTACTCTTTCAGACACAAATTCCATCATTAAAGCAACATTTAACCCTTTACCAAACAATCCCTGGTTTTTATGACCCAGAGGAAGAAGCCTTCTGAAAACATTGTGGGAAAAGGAGAAAATGCTGGTAACCAGCATTTTCTCCTTTTCCCACAATGTATTCTGCTCTTCTAAAGTCAAGTTTCAATTTTTGAGTCAAGTTTATTTTGTCGTCTGCAAATGCTTTCAATATGGACAAGTCTAAAATTTTGTCAATTGGTAAAGAGTTAATCAGTGAACAGCAAATACTTTCTACTTGGACCAGTCTAAAATTTTGTTGTTTGATAAAAGAGTTAACTCTTAACCCTTTCCCAAATGGCAAATTTTGGACCAGACCAAATTGAAAGCATTTTGCAGATGACAAATTAACAGTTGCTAAAAAGATGATTTTTCTATATGATAGGGTAGAAAACATTGTGGGAAAAGGACAAAATGCTGGTTACCAGCATTTTCTCCTTTTCCCACAATGTTTTCAAAAGGCTTCTATTCCTGACCCGTAAAAACCAGGGATTGTTTGGGAAAATAAATCAAACCAAAGATTTCCAGCCAACAGTGAAAACCCATAGTTTATGATTTAAAAGTTTTGCTCATCGGTTAAATCTCTGATCTTGATCTACACTGTCCTCAAAAACCCACAAAGTCGCACTTAAAAGCCTTAGTGTAAAATATGTATTATGCTGTATTTATGACCACAGTCACGTACATAATTATGCACATAAGTGCTGAAATCAATATAAACAGACAGACAGTTGGACAGACAGTAACCATGTGATGACAAAAGCTCTTATGACATTATACCAGCAGAGCTATCAACCAAATGTCAAATAATACTGTGTGTTGAGCAAAAAACAAAACCAATACAAAACAGTTGTGCAAATTGTGTGAGTTTTGCCAAAACATCGTGATTTTTTTTTTCATAAAAATTAATAGGACCCTGTGCTTAAATTTTGGTGAAACCATCTTGGAAGAAACAACTGATCTATATTGTACATGGATATAAAAAAAAAAGTAGAGCAATTAACCTTCCAAACTATGTAAAACCACAAGATCAGGCTACATGTTCTTGGTAGTCTGATCTTGATACACAAAATGCAAAAAAAAGGAACTACAGGATAACTCAAAGTCATTCATGGCTCTTCTTTTATTCCAATTAACAAGATTCTAATAAAACTTAACCCTTTACCAAACAATCTTGACTTTTAGTGACCCTGAGGAAGAAGTCTTTTGAAAACATTGTTGGAAAAGGAAAAAATGCTGGTAACCAGCATTTTCTCCTTCTCTCACAATCTTTTCTACCCCTTCAAAGACAAATCTCATCATATGAGCCATATTGAAATTGTTGTCTGCAAATGCTTTTAATATAGACGAGAGTAAAATATTGTCATCTGGTGAGGTGTTACTAACATTTTAATGCAGTAACAGATAAATTATTACAATATTCAAATTAATTCATATCTACTGAAAATTATTAGTCAAATAATGCTGCGTTTTATCACAAATACCACAAGAAGTTTCTATATGCAAATTTTCTTGTACATGTATCTTTTTCTCAAAATCCTAGTGTACCCTAGTTATGTATGTTTATACCGTGACTTATTTGTCTTTAACCTTTTACCAAACATTTCCAAAGTTTAACAACCCTTAGGAGGAAGACTTGAAAACATTGTGTGAAAAGGAGATAATGCTGGTTACCAGCATTATCTCCTGTACATAGAATTTCTATTGTAAGAATGCCAAACCCATACTATGAGCTGCACTTTAACCCTTGTTGGCTGATGCTTTCAAATTGGATATCTGAAATATTGTTGTCTGGCAAAGGTTAACCCTTTACCACACAAAATCCGAATTTCAACGACCCTGAAAGAAGACGGCTTTCGAATACATTGTGGAAAAAGAGAAAATGCTGGTAACCAGCATTTTCTCCTAATCCCACGATGTTTTCTACCCTATCAAAAACAGAAATCATCATTTGAGTAACATTTACTTGGCCATTGGCAGATGCTTTCTGAAATGTTGTCTAGTAAAGAGTTAAGTGCAAAAATATGAAACATATGACAGAGAATAAAGTCTTCTTGGGTTTATCCTTTACCATACAATCCCCACTATTAAGGACTTTTAGACAGAAGATTTTTGGAAACATTGTTGGAAAAGGAGAAAATGCTGGTAACCAGCATTTTCTCCATTTCCCACAAAGTTTCTACCTTATCACAGACAATTTCTACAATTTGAGACACAATTGATTTGTTGTCTGCAACTGCTTTGAGTTTGGTCAAGTTTAAAATTCTGTTATGGGTTAAAGGGTTAACAGGTGGCATAACAATTACACCAAAAATAAATAATACACAAACATCACAATCATGTAGTGCTAAACTTGGCTTCAGTTAATTCATTCAATAAAGATTCTAAAAGGAAAAAGGGGGCATAACTCTGTCAACAATATCTGATTGATTACTACTGACAGTTACTTGCCTTCCTTGTATTGGTTTCTACTTTGATAACTTAAAAATGGCCCAAGTTTGAAGTATTTATCTTCAGTTTTGACAAAAAATACCATATAATGCTAGTCATAGATTTGTGACAGAATGCACACCATGTAAGGCAGGCTACTAAATCTAGAATGTAATTTGTGGTTGGTTAGCAGTAGATATCATGTGAAAATTCTGTGTTCACACTAATGGATGCAGATTGGGCGTGACGAAATTGACATTTGACTGTTTAGTATTGTATGGTGTGTATGCATGTATGGTGCGTAACAAGACAAAACCCAGTAAATGTTAAGTTTTCTTAATAAGAATTCTAAGCGGTGTTTTATGCTTTATATCAGTCACATCATGGCCTCACATATTCATTTATGACTTGGATTTCTCCAATACTAGGCTAGGGCTCTGCAGCGTCTTGCCTAAGTCTTCTTTCTTAGGGTTCTTAGCTCTTTACCACACAATCCCAAGTTTTAATGACTCTGAAAGAGAAGGCTTTTGAAAACATTGTGGGAAAAGGAGAAAATGTTGGTAACCAGCATTTTCTCCTTTTCTCACAATCTTTTCTACCCTTCCAAGAACAAGTTTCAATTTTTGAGTCATGTTTATTCTGTCATCTGCAAATAATTTCAATTTGAAAAGTCCAAAATTTTGTCATGTGGCATTGTTTGATAAAGTGTTAACCCTTGACCAAACAATACCAGGTTTTCACTAACCTGGGAAAAAAGGCTTTTGAAAACATTGTGGGAAAAGGAGAAAATGCTTGTAACCAGCATTTTCTCCTTTTCCCACAATGTTTCCTACCCTATCAGAGAGCTTAAGCTCACTTGTATCAATTTTGAATCTATCATCTGCTGATGTTTTGAATTTGAAAGAGTCTAAACTTTGTTGTTAACCTAAGTTTTAAACACAACCTGTCTCTCTTTATCACCCTAAATTTATCTCTCCTCTCTATATTACTAAATTTTATTTGTCATCTCTTTATCACTCTAAGTTATCTCTTATCTTTATATCTCTCTAAATATATCGCTGTCCACTCTTTATCACTTTCAATTAATCTCTGTTACGAGTCAGACACGTGTAAATTTTTTAACCCACTAGCTACTTTATCCAAGTCATGTTTCTCACTTATACAAAAAGAAGAGAAGTCAAGGTTATCCAGTGACCTTGACCTTGGAAGAGAGTCTGTACTGTACGATTTTACAGGTGAAGAAGAATTGGACTTTGATTCCGGTACATCTTCTCTATTTGATAACAAATCACTTTCTTGAAAAGACTGGGTCAGTCTCCATGGGACTTCATATGGTTGACGTGCTCGCTTGCGAGCCAGTATTCGACGATTTCTTGCTGACATATTTTCTCGATAGAAAGACTTCAACCGACAACGACGGTCTGCTATACTAATTTCTAAGTTCTCTGGTGGGTTTCTGTAGTTTTTCATTCCGTCTACAAACACATCATCTCCAGAAGTTTGGGGTGGAGATTCATTTTTTTTCTCTGTCAAGTCTTGATTATCGGAAAAACCTGTCACATACTTAGTGTCGATATGAACAATTTGGTACTGTGATGAAAATGTGCTAGTCGGTAAACTGTGTGATTTAGATTGTAACTGATGCTTTGCCATTAAAGCACTTTCACTTCTAGTCCGCATTCTTTCCTAAAATGGTAAAAAGACAAATACCAATAAATGTCATGATATGAACTTTCACCACCCACCAAAATTTTAGACTTGTCAAACTTTATAGCATTTGCAAATAAATTATGGTTCAAATGGAAAAAGTCGTCTGAGAAAGAGTAGAAAACATTATGGAAAAGGAGAAAATGCTGGTTACCAGCATTTTCTCCTTTTTACCATGTTTTCAAAAGCTTATTTCCTCAGGGTCATTAGAACTCAGCATTTTGTGTTAAAGGGTCAAACAATAACTATTTTTACAAGCTATTCTCTAGAGCTATTCCAAATTACACACAGAACATAAACATGCAAGGAAAGAACAAAATGTTTCAATGAGAAGTAACTGATGCATCCAAAATTAATATAACCCTTTCCTGTGAGGTGTGATCATAAATGTACACAACTCTTACAAACATTTCTGACTGCTGTGACCTTCACCTTTGACCTACAGACACAATTCATCCTCATGACACATCATTTTTATGTGGTTGACATTTCTGATTTCTCCCCCCCGCCCAATTTTAAAAGTTACAGACTGGACACAAACATAACCCCCCAAACTTATCCCCTGAAAATTTCCTTTTTCTTTTCAAAGCAAATATGTCCTTGCATTGACCTTTGACCTACAAACATGATTCTCACACATCGTCCTTAAGCTGCTAGGAGTGACTCAAGGACCTTTTGCAGAGTGAAGATCAATATCAGACTGGATAGAACATGTAGTCCATTATCTCCCGCTAGATGACATTCTACAAATACACATCTACCTAATTCAGGCATTCTGGGTACAGAACCGGACTAAGTTTCAAAAGGACAACCGCCATTTTCTCCTTTTTCTACAATGTTTTCAAAAGGCTTCGTTCTCAGGCTGGTTAAAACTCAGGATAGTGTTTTAACCCTTTACTACACAATGACGACTTTTGATGACCCTGAGGAAGAGGCCTTTTGAAAACATTGTGGGAAAAGGAGAAAATGCTGGTTACCAGCATTTTCTCCTTTTCCCACAATGTTTTCTACCACATCAAAGACAAATTCCATCATGAGCCATTATGAAATTGTCATTTGCAAACGCTTTCAATTTGGATAGGTCTAAAATTTTGCCATGTAGTAACGGGTTAAAGGGTTAAAAAGTGTCTCTTTCTCTGGCGAAAAATTTTAGAATCATCCTAATTAACAGCTGTTGCAGACGACAATCATACATATGGCTCAAATGAATCAGTTTGTATTTTGAAATAGTAAAAAACCACTTTTTGGAAAAGGATGCAGGTTGCTAACATTTTCTCCTTTTTCACAAATGTTTTCAAAAACTTCCTTCCTCAGGGTTGTCAGCACACACAACTGTGTGGTAAAAGAATGAATAATAAAAAAATTTGATGACCCTGAGAAAGAACTGCTTTTGAAAACACTGTTGGTAATCAGTATTATCTCCTTTTCTCACAATGTTTTCTAGCCTTTCAAAGACGAGTCAAATCATTCAAGTCTCACTGCATTTGTCATCTGCAAATGCTTTAAATTTGGACATGTAGGACATCGTGTGGTAAAGACATAAGATGCAAAATCATATTTGTCGGTTATTGGATAAAGACAGAAATACTGACCTTGAGGTATTGCTGACGACTCTCTGTAACTGTACTGAGCATGCCCAGCTCATTCAGAGCTGCATCGATGTCCATTTTGGCAGCCAACTTTCCTCCACAGCAGTAACAACCTTGAACAGTATTTAGTGCCATGTCATCCTAGTGTTTAATTTTATTGCACACATGTCTTCGTTCAAACCTGGAATTTAAAAAAAATAATAATTCACAGGTTAAATCAAACGAATGAAAAACAAAAGCACTGCATGCTAATGCCAATGCTTGGCTGCTGTTGCTTGATTTTCAGTGAAAATTCCAAGTTCAAAAAGGGACATAACTGTGTCAAAAATACTTAAATGGTTACCTGCCCTTATTGTATTGGTTCACCTTTTAACCCTTTACCAGACGACAAATTTTTAGACTTGTCCAAATTGAAAGCATTTGCAGACGACAAAATAGATTTGACTCAAAAATTGAAATTTGCTTATGAAAGGTAGAAAACATTGTGGGAAAAGGAGAAAATGCTGGTTACCAGCATTTTCTCCTTTTCCCACAATGTTTTCAAAAGGCCTTTTCTTTAGGGTCATTAAAAGTCGGGATTGTGTGGTAAAGGGTTAACAGTTAACAACTTGTCAAAGTTTAAAGTAAATATCTTCAATAATAGCAGAGATATTGTAAAATGTCAAAGTTTTTGCACAACAATGCAGACGCCAGGGCTATAACAAACAGCCAAGCTAACAAGAAAACTGCAAGCATAAATGTGTGAAAAAATACTTTGATGGTTACCTGCACTTGTTGTATGGGTTCCCCTTTTTATAGTTAACAACAAGTCAGAGTTTGAAGTAAATATCTTCAGTAATAGCAGAGACTTTACAAAATGTCAAAGTTTTTGCATGCCAACGCAGATGACGACAACAGGGCTACGGCAATACCTCATTGTCTTCGAAAACAGCAGAGCTAAAAAACCAAAAAGGAATTACCTTTTTACCACACAACAAACTTTAAAGATGTCCATTTACTCATTTTAGCCGAATGTAGAAATGTGCTTAAATCAATAAATTAGTAATATCTATAGTCCAAAAGAATGAAAAGTTTCAGATTTGTTGTTTGAAATGGATTTTGGTCGGGAGAAAATTACGTCAGGTCAAAATTGTAAACAATGGGGGAGTGTATCAATACAGTCATTTACACACCCCCATCTAAAAAAAGAAGGCTAGACTACTTGTTGTTTCAACATGGGAAATGGCACACTCGTCTATTTGTAGGATCGTGGGTTTTTCCCTTCTTTCAGCGATCCAAAATCGCTAAATAATCATGTGCACATACGAAATTTACATTTCTAATGTCTTTAAAATCATTCCACTGCACTCTCGATATAAATTCCGACATCCTTGAGTAAATTGCTGTTGGGTTCTGGTGACACAGATTTGCGGCAATAGACCTGTGTAGTGTATCTCGGCTCCACTTTCTTGTCAATTACATGAATGCAAGGCGAAAGTCGTACACAGTCACGTGACAAGCATTATGTGGTATCCTCGATTGAATGAGTGGATAGGAGCCAAGTCCAAAATTACATTTTCTATCCATCGTAATCTATGCAATCTCGCAACTGCCAGGTGTAATATTTGTCACGAACAGACTTCCCGAAACACGTCGGTCCGACGGACATGACCGACGAATCTTGACAAGGACGGACCATCTTTCAGGTGGAATCGGTCTGACTGTCCGGCATTTATTCCGAGCCACTGAAAACGTAATTGCAACGTTTCGGACAAAAATGGCGTCGTTAAAATACTACGAAAGTGCTGAACCCGGTAAAAAAGAAAATTAACGTAAGAGAAGCGCGCTGAAAAGAAAAAAGAATATGAGAAAAAGAGACCGGAGAGAAAATTAATTGAGAAATAGAAGCAGCAAGGAGAATGGTTGGTTTATGACTCGAAAAAGGTGCAAATGCACTGCATAGACTGTCAGGATTTTTACGGTGAGAAAGTAAGAATGGACCAACATCTTCGCATTACAAACACATTTATTCTTGGATGCACAAATTTTAGAGCATCCTCAGTTGACGACCATGAAAAATCTAAGCTGCACCATCTGTGCTTTTGTTGAATTTGATTCGGTTTGACAAGTAATGACATTCAGCAGAGAATAAATAGAGTGAACAAAAATTTCAGTGACTTTTGAAAGTCTTAATGAGTGGAGAAATAGTTTAATATCACTAAATGCATAAAGCTGATATAACTGTTACCTTTCTTCTTATGTTTTTTACTTGTTGTGTTAAATTTGATTCGGTCGGACAGATTTTCTTTCGGTCTGACAGATTTCCAGGCCTTGTCAGACCGAATGTCTGACACTTTTTATGAACTTTCGGGAAGTCGGACTTAATGCATCTCCGTGATGCATTATACCAAGCAAGTCATCACATAATTATTGATCCATAAAATTCATTTTGTCTACCAATGAATAGAATCATGTGATAGAATGGTCCTTGGACATACAGAATATAGGGAAAAGTTTCGGCTCAGGTCAGCCTGCGCGAATTGCGCAGGCTGACCTGAGTCGATACTTTTCGCATATGCATTAAGCCCCCTTTTCACAGAGCATGGCTCATGTGAATGGGTAATCAATATGAAGTTTAGATACATAAATACATTTTTGGGCAAACTAATAAATTTCTCATTTACAAACCATTTCTCCTTGTGTCACAAGATTTTTAGAAGAGATCTGCGAGACAAAAAAAAAAATGTATGTAGGTGGTAAGATATAAATGTTTCTATTAACTCTTTACCACACAGCAATATTTTAGGACTGGTTCAAATTTAAAGCATTTGCAGAGGACATATTTGCTCAAATGATTGAATGCATCTCTGTGATCCATAGTACAAAGCAAGCCATCACAAACTTATTGATCCATAATATCCACTTCTTGTAACAAACAACTTGATCATGAGTTAGACTAGTCCTTGAACATACAGAAAATTGACCAATAGTAAAGAGTTTCGGTCCAGGTCAGTCTGCGTGGACTGCGCAGGCTGACCTGGGTCGATACTTTTAGCAGATGCATTAAGCCCTCTTTTCACAGGGCATGGCTCAACTCTCTTATTTCTGCAAGTTATAGTGGAATTTTTTTTGGTGGTAAAAGATCGAAACATCAAACAACAAAACTTCAGTCTTGCCAGAATTTATACCATTTGCAGACAATAACATTTGACTCAATAAGTTCAAATTTGTCCCTGGATGGGTAGGAAACATACTGGGAAAACGAAAAAATCCATATCACCAGCATTTTCTACTCCAATGCGTTCAAGAGTTTCTTCCCACGTTAAAAAATATGATTTTTTGGCAAAGAACTAATAGCACAGGATATCCATGACAGGAAAATTATTTAGCAGAGTAGCTATCTGAAATATTTTTCTCCAGTAGAAAACTGAACCGACGTCAGTTGTAGCCTTTTTGGCATGATACCGGAAAACGCCCCTTCACTACATCGTGAAAACCCATGAAAATCTAAATCATGTGTCAAAAGAATTTTGATTTTTTATGGATTCATTCCGTATACATCAAATACAATATTGGTCTATGGAATAAAGCACAGAATTTCATTAATTTATCTTTAATTCGTAAAACAATACCACATGTATGCATCGGGCTGTATAGTGGAGGGGAGTTTGCCGGTATTATGCCGAACTTTTCACAGCTTTATGACTTTCAAATGGATTTAAATTTATCGTAGAGTACTGAATCCCGACATATGGTTTTGCGTTTAAAATTTGGGATTACGTGCGCATGGCCACACCCCACCCACCATTATGTCATATGAACATTGAATTTGACAGCTCTGTCAACAAATCTAAATTGCCAAGGGGCTTTCGCTCAAATCTTTTGCACATGTGAATTTTTACAAATATTTATGCCCTGAAATGTCTACCACTTACCAAACTTGCTAAATTTTCTGTGACTGTCACCTAATTTTTCAGTGTCAATGTTTTGTTTTCATTGACAATATTTTACCGGGAATGCTTATTGACGGAAAAACTTCGGTCGTTTCCGGCGAAACAGAATGGAGTTGTTCGATTTTTGTTCGTATTTCAAGCGCTTTTTGTAAATCTTAATTGAATAAATATAGATTACTCCGTTAGCATTTTGTCTAAATGCCTTTTAATTTTATATCTTTGTCTATAAAATAATTTTATAACTTTGTCAATGAGTAAAAAGAGACGAATCAGGCAAAATTTTCGCATTTGTACATAAATAGACATCTAAGTAATTCTTCTCGCAAGCCCGACAAAAGGTCAACAAGACGTGCCCTTCGAATTGGAAATATACAATGGGACATAAATCAAACCTAATTTCTTACGTATATCTATTCAGGGTAGTTTCCCTTGCACCTTTTTTTTTCTTCATCAAGAAGGGGGGGGAAGACGATGATAAGTCAAATCCCATCAGTTCTTATGTCTTTTGATGAAACAAAGATGAACCTCGTGAACAAAGCGCCATCAAAACAATTATTTTAGTGCAATGTCAATTGTTCGAACATTCAATTATTCGGATTTAATGATTAACGCCAGGAACTAATGAGAAATAGTACAGTTAGCTATGCCAAATTTAACCCTTATCCTGCAAAATAACTGAAATGAAACTTTCAAGCCGATAGTAAAACCCGAATAATGCAACTTCAAATATATAGACTGCCCTATGGAAAAATATCTCCGTATCGGACAGTGTAGATCCAAGATCAGACTGCACATTCTGTGCAGTGTGATCTTGATCTACACAGTCTGCAAGAGGTCAGTGAGTCGCTCTGAGCAGCCTAGGGGTTAACCACTAGAGTCCTATATAAACCTAAGAGACACTTACGTTCTAAAATCAAGGCCCTATTAAACAATTTCAAAGTTGATTTATATCCGAAATAACTCAGCAAGGTGGATAGTGTAGATCAAAGATCAGATTGTGAGTTTTCTGCAGTCTGATCTTGATCTACACTGGCTACAAAGGTAATTATAGTCGTGATAGACTCTTTAACCCTTTACCACACAAGCCCGACTTTTAACAACCCTAAGAGAGAAACGTTTTGAAAACATTGTCTTATAAGGAGAAAAAGCTAGTAATCAGCATTTTTTCCTAGTTTTCACACATTTTTTTCCGCCCTTCCAAAAACTTCTGTCAAGTTTTGAGTCACATTTTATATGATGTCTGCAAATGCTTTCAATTTGGACAAGTCCAAAATTTTGTCGTTTGGTAAAGAGTTGAGGTTTGATAAATAGAGGACAATCAACTGGTTCTGCTTGATCAGGGATCGTATATAGAATCCCTGGTTTGATATTAAAAATCTGTCACTAGAATGGGGTGTGATGCGGTTGAAAAAACGAGTCCGAAGGACGAGTTTTTTAACCGCATCAAACCCCATTCGAGTGACAGATTTTTGATATTACACACAACCAGTTGATTATCCTATTTATTATATTCCTAATTCACCCTTTCTTATTTTAATAATTATCAAGAATGGTACAGTATGAGCAATATAGGAAAAAAGTAGTTTCGGCAAACATTCTAAAACTATATCGTCACTAGTGATGATACCATATTTATCATCACCAGTGGAGTTATTCACTGTGAAATCCCAGTAATTTACTAATAAGAATGTAATAAACTATAATTATACCGTTACAAAAAGAGCCCTTTTGCAGTCTGATCATGGATACCGTCGGCTGGTCTAGTCAAGCAAGTACCATGAATATCTGAGCCCCTTAGGCGCTGAAATGCTACCAAACGACCAAATTTTAGAGTAGTCTAATTTGAAAGCATTTGCAGACGACAAAATAAATGTGACTGAAAAACTGAAATTTGATTAGGGAAGGGTAGAAAACATTCTGGGAAAAGGAGAAAATGCTGGTTACCAACATGTTCTCCTTTTCCTACAATGTTTGCAAATAGATATGAACCATGCTCTGTGAGAAGGGTGTTTAATGCATTTCCGTGATCCATGATACCAAGCATGTCACCACTTTAAGTATGGTTTCATAAAATCAATTTTGTCTGAGAGCTTGCTGAACCATGATTTAGAATGATAGAAAGGTCCTTGGACATGTAGAAAATTTACATATGGCAAAAAGTATTGGCCCATGCCATCCTGCACGGACTGCGCAGATTGACATGGGTCAATACTTTTTCCATATGCACTTAACCCCCTTTTTACAGAACATGGCTCTTTTATTTTTTTTTATGCGGCTATAGGTAACTATTTTACCACGATGTGCTTGAAAATCATTCAAACCAAACTTTGAAACCCTCAGACAAATCGATCGCTCCATCAGTCGGTGAATCCATCAATCGAGTAATCAAATCAGACGGTCCGTGATTCTTTAATTTTGGAAAATATTTCTTTTTCGTGAAACATTCATTAATGTCCTCCCTCTCTCTTTCTCTTTTACTCTCTCCTCCCTCTCTCTCCCCCTCTCTCTCTTTTACCCTCTCTCTTCTCCCCCATCTCTCTCTCTCCCTCACCCACACCCCCCTCTCTCTCTCTCTCTCTCTCTCTCTCTCTCTTTTATCTCCGACATGAAACGTTAACCCTTAGGCTGCTAAGCAGGACTCACTGACCTTTGTCGGACAGTGTAGATCAGGATCAGACTGCACAGAACGTGCAGTCTGATCTTAGATCTACACTGTCCGATACGGAGATATCTTTGAAACAGCAATATTTGGAGTTTTACTATCGGCTTGAAGGTTTCATTACACTTATTTAGGAGGATAACAGTTAGGATGCCTGTCAGCATGATGAACTATTTCTAGATAATTTTTTTATGAAGTTAAAAGGAAACCATAACGGTACAAGATTCAATTACCAGTCTGTGAGGTTTACTACACTTTAAGGCTTCCCGGATTAAACTCAATTACACGGTGTCTGTGAAAACGTCTGGAAATATAATCGAATGATGAATGATATCAATTATATATAACCCGGTAAATCCCGGACTGCCGGGGTTCAAATTCGTTCCCGACTGCGCAGAAACTAACGTTAATCATCTTTGAGATTTTACGTAATCGCTGTCCTAAATAGAGGACAGAAATGTGTGGAAGGAATTAGGTCTAACTTTAAGGTTTCTAAACCCCTAACCAAATGACATTACTTTAGACCAGTCCAAATTCAAACAATTTCAGACGGCGGAGTAACTGTGGCTGAAAAGATGAAATTTGTTTTGGAAGGGGTAGAAAAGATTAGGGGAATAGGAGAAAATGATGCATAAATCTACATGTAGGCCTATATTGTAAGCAGCATTTTCTCCTTTTCCCTAGATGTTTTCGATAGCTTTGTACATCAAGGTCATTAAAATTCGGGATTGTTTGGTAAAGGGTTAAATGCAAACGGTGTTGATATTAAATATCTAAGATCAAACTACCCAGAACAAGCAGGCTAATCTTACTTGCAACTTTAACAGACGACAAAATTTTCAACCAAATTGAAAGCATTTGCAGACGATATATTAAAGGAAACTCAAAAGATTATTTCCGTCTGTGATAGGGTAGAAAACATTGAGGGAAACGGAGAAAATGCTGATAACCAGCATTTTCTCCTTTTCCCACAATGTTTTAAAAAGCCTGCAGGTATCCCTGGGGTCGTTTAAAATCAGGATTGTGTGGTAGAGGTTTAACACTTTCAGTGTCAAATAGAACCGCAACCTCTTTCGGCGTCATTCGGACAACTTTTAATTTGTCGTCTAAAATTGCTATGAATGTGGACAAGTCTTAACTCTTTACCAAATGACAAACTTTTAGACTTGTCCAAATTGAAAGCGTTTGCAGAAGACAAAATTAATGTGACTCAAAAATTGAAGTTTGTTTTGGGAAGGGTAGAAAAACATTATGGGAAAAGGGGAAAATGCTGGTTACCAGCATTTTGTCCTTTTCCCACAATGTTTTCAAAAGGTTTCTTCCTCAGGGTCGTGAAAACCAGGGATTGTTTGGTAACGGGTTAAATTTTGCCGTCTGGAAAGGCGCTAAAACATCTATAAAATTCCTCGGATATTCTACAAGGAACCAATAGTCAACACCTTATAGGACAATGTGATGGCTTCCCCAGACCGCCAACAGACATAATACAACAGCAGCACTCTGACAAAACGGGGTTTAATACATCTCTGTGATGCATTATACTAAGCAAGACATCACATGTATAGGCCTTCTTATGAATTCATAACAGCCCCTTTTCTATCAACAGAATTAATCATGAGGTAGAATGATTCTTGGACATACATAAAAATGAGGAGTAACGAAAAGTTTTGGCCCAGGTCAGCCCGCGCGGAATGCGCAGGCTGACCTGGGTCGATATTTTTCGCAGATGCATTAATTACCCCCCCCCCTTTTCCACAGAGCATGGCGCGCTTGTATATTGTTAGATTCATTTTAACTTGATTCCATTTTTTCAAAGACAGGAGATTGACCTATTCTCTGGTTGACCGACAGGCCGACTGACCCATACCTTAGTTGACCTACTAATTAGCCGGAAAATTAGCTGACCATAATATATTTATCAGAAAAACATGCTCTTGGAAAACAGCTGACTGAGTTGAAACCTCTTCAAAGCGAGAAAAAATGAATTGTAACGCTTTTAAATGAGAAAAGATTTTTTTTTATCATCATGTAATGTAGACAAAAAAAAAGAGTTCTATTACCAAATAGATCTCGTCACGTAGGTCTTGTTCTAAAACGCCTCCGGGTTGGAGGAAAGGCCGAGTGTGTGTGTGGGGGGGGGGGGGGGGGGGAATGGAAATCGCAATATCTCGGCCTTAGTACAGCGTTAATCGTTATCCGGAAGGCACATGTAGGTGAAAACCCAGTGGTACACAAGCTGAAGCAGCTATGCAGTATCGTTTTATACAGTGACAGTAACTGTTGCTAGTGTATTCCACCTAGTGTATTGAATTTGAGCTGTAATTTGGGACAGTTGGCACACTTTCTTTATTGGTAAGTTTGTTTTTGTTTATATAGGAATGTTGTACTTTGGTATTTTTTTTTTTATATGTTTCACCTATTTACTCGATTGAGGTTCTCACCATTGCAGCAGACGACTATGATTTGGCGTATGAAAATTGGGGGAAGAGGAGAAATATTTTTAACTCGATCTGTACCAAACAAGAAAATTTTAAACTAGTCCAAATTGAAAGCATATGCAGACGTCAAAATAAATATGTCTCAAGACTTGAAATACTCCCGATTCGGGGTCTAGCTCCGATGTTATTTTTGTGATTGTTTCTCCTCTAGCGGAGAAACAATCACAAAAATAACATCGGAGCTAGACCCCGAATCGGGAGTAGACTGGAAACAAATTTTTTTTGAAGGGTGGAAAACACCGATGTTATTTTTGTGATTGTTTCTCTGCTAATAACCTTTCTGGGAAAGGGAGAAAATACTGGTTACCATAATTTTCTCCTTTTCCCACAATGTTTTCTAACCTTTCAGAGGGTGTAAATCTAGATCTAAACTCATTTGTACCAATTTTGAATTTGTCGTCTGCAGATGTTTTGAATTTGAAAGGGTCCAATATGGGTTGTTTGGGAGAGAGTTAACTCTT
Source organism: Hippopus hippopus (assembly GCA_946811185.2). Taxonomy (NCBI): domain Eukaryota; kingdom Metazoa; phylum Mollusca; class Bivalvia; order Cardiida; family Cardiidae; genus Hippopus; species Hippopus hippopus. The sequence goes on from OX328113.1 coordinate 28,034,513, forward strand.
TACCGCACAAAATCGTGTACTTCTCTAAACTGAAAGCATTTGCCGACGACAATTTGAATGTTGTTCAACTGATGGAATTTGTCATAGGGAAGAAAGTGTTGTGTGAAAAGGAGAAAATGATGGTTACCAGCATTTTTTCTTTTTCCCACAAGGTTTTCAAGCCGACTTCTTCCTCAGGGTCATTAAAATTTGGTATTTTGTGGTAAAGGGTTAAGGTTTGAAGATATGAATTATGATGAGAAATTGGGGTTCAATTTATTAAAAAAAGCAAAGAAAATCATATATTGAATCTTTTGCCTATTGCCCCCCTTCCCCCCTCACACATCCCTTGTCTCCAAACCCTCAACTCCGCACAGGTTTCTGGAAAAGCGTTAAATAATTGGATTTATTTCTGAAAAGGCAGAAAAAATGTTGAGAAAAGAAGAAACTGCTGGTTTACAGTGTTTTTTTCCACTTTCAGACAATATTTTCAAAGGCCTTATTCACCAGGGTCACTGAAACAGGGTTGTTTGGTATTAACCCACTACCTCACAAAAAAATTAGACTGGTCAGAATTCAAAGCATTTGCAGACAATGAATTAAATGTAGCTCAAAAGATTGATTTGTTACTAAAAGGTTAGAAAACATTGTGGGAACAGGAGAAAATTCAGGTTTCCAGCATTTTCTCCTTTTCCCACAATGTTTTCAAAAGTCAAATTTCCCAGGGTCTTTGACATTTGGGATTGTGTTATAATGTAATAGCCCTTTATCTCACAATCATGAGTTATAATGACCCTTAGAAAGGAGCCTTTTGAAGACATTGTGGGAAAAGGAGAAAATGCTGGTTACCAGCATTTTCTCCTTTTCCCACAATGTTTGCTACCCTATCAGAAAAAATTTTGTCATTTGAGCCACCTTTAATTTGTCATCGTCAAATGCTTTCAGTTTTGACGAGTCCAAAATTTGTTTTCGTTGGTGAAAAGTTAACCCCTATACTGCTAAGCAAGACTCAGTGCGCTTTTGAGGACAGCGTAGATCAAGATCAGACTGCACAAAATGTGGCTGTATTTTTTTTGCCATCTTTTAAATCACAATATTTGGGTTTTTTTACTATTGAGCGGAAATTTTTGTTTCATTTATTTCTCCAGGGATTGTATACGATCCCTGATTTTTCACTTAAAGGAGTAAATGTGTTGATAAGTGTTAGATGGGATTTATGCACTGAATGTATGTGTTTATCATATAATCTAAATGTCATTATGTTAGAAAAACATTATGATGGAAGATATGAATTGTTTATTATCAGTCATCAATACAAACACATCTATATCATTATCTGTTTTTGTAATCACAGTTACATGTTAGGGCATTACCTCATCACATTCTTTCATCTCTGTACCTAACAACAAAATTTTAGCCTTGTCCAAAATGAAAGCGTTTGCTTATGCTATGGTGGCATATTTCTGCCGCGAGATATGAGATAGCTATTGTGATAATTTAAGAGAATTATCGTGATAAAACGAAGTTTCCTGGAAATATTATCTAGATAATAAAAAAATTCACGATAAAAATATGGCGATAATTCTACCTGTTATCATGATTGTTTTTTGTTTTCATGCCCATAACTGACATTCACGGTATCTATAATTAGATACGGTTTCGGAACATCTTTGTCTACAACCTTATGAATTCTCCTTTTCCCTGAATGGTTTTAAAGTTGTTCATAGGAGGCATTTTGCGTCATTTTTGTGATTCTACAGGCGTCAGTTTATTTGGAGTCTTGTCAAAATTTACCAAGTAAGCTACAATTGTTAATGATTGGAATTTTTACTTACTGTAATCTTGCAAAGTCAAAAACTACCAAGTTTATCCAGTTGATGAATTTTTCTGTTTATAGATATAGAGAAACAGATAAAACTATCACGATAATTTTATCTCCAGTGGCGTAGCTGCCATGTACGCACATACGCACGTGCGTACACATTGGAGCCGCAAGTATGAGTTTAAATACTTAAAAACGGCTTCAGAGAGCTAATTTTTTCACCTCTATATTGCCTTATTTTCGTTTTTGTCCCAGGGGCTTTGCCCCCCCTGGTCCCCCCATAAGGGGCTCTGCCCCCTTAACCCCCATTGTGGGAGGACCCCCAAACCCCTCTTCCAATGTGCGTACTGTCATTTAGGCTCCAGCTACGCCACTGATCTCAATGTCAGCTTCGTGCACGATTGAGAAATTTTGTGTTAAAATATTTAGTTTATCGTGATATTTTTTTCAGGAAACTTTTCGCTATCTCGATAAAATTTATCGCGATAGTTTTCTAAAATTATCGTGATAGCTTTCTTGTATCTCATGGCAGAAATATGCCACCATACTTTGCAGACAAAAATGAAGACATGATACAAACGATGGGATTTGTCCATAAAAGGGTAGAAAATATTTTGGGAAAAAAAGAAAATGCTGGCTACCAGCATTTTCTTCTTTTCCCACAATATTTTCAAAAGCTTTCTTCCCTCAAGGTTGCTAAAACTCGGGATCATGTGGTAAAGGGTTATAACAAACTTATTTGTCTCTCTGCAAACCATTACAACAACGTGGCTTATAAACAAGGAATTGTTTGTTAGGCATTTTTCTCCCTTTTGCCATGTTTTCATATTAATTACTGTTTTAACAAAATTATTTGTCTCTCTGCAAACTATCTTTGAAAACAATGTGGCTTAACAAAGAATTGCTCGACAGGCATTTTTTCCCCTTTTGCCATAATATAGTAAAGACTTAATTCTTACTAAACAACAAAATTCTAGACTAGTCCAAATTCAAAACATTTGCAGACGACAAAATAAACATGACTCAAAATTTGAATTTCATTTTGGAAAGGGTTGAAAACAATGTTGGAAAAGGAGAAAATGCTGATTACAAGGATTTTTTTCCTTTTCTCACATTGTTTACAAATGTTTTCTTTCTCAGGGTCGCTGAAACTCAGGATGGTGTGGTAAGGGGTTAATGCGTTGAGTCTAAACCTTTATTCAGGTTGTTCTGAATTTTTCAAGATGATTTTCAGTTGTTAGCTGCAATTTTGTTTAACCCTTTACCACACAATCCCAAGTCTTTTAGAGCCTGAGGATGATGCCTTTTGAAAACATTGTGGGAAATGGAGAAAATACTCGTAACCAGCATTTTCCTCATTTCCCTCAATGTTTTCTACCCTTGAGTCATATTTTTGTCACATGTTCCATTTTCTGCTCCATCAAGGAAAAACATCATCGTTTGGACCACTTTTAATTTGTTGTCTGCAAATGCTTTCGAATTGGACCAGTCTAAAATTTTGTTGGTAAAGACGTAATCAGCATTGTCCTTTATAACCGTCTGTAATCTGACTCCACCTCTTTTTTTGCATATATGTATTACAAAAGAGCCAAGAAACCTCCAATGTCAAACCAAAGACGAGAAACAGACTGAAAATGTACATGTGAAAAAATGCATCAGTCATTTGGCAACCAGCATTTTCTACTTTTCGTACAATATTTTCAAAAGCTTTCTTTTTCGGGGTTGTTAAAACTCAAAGTTGTGTGGTACATGGTTAAACCAAAAATAGAGACTGAATCCATAGATTTCAAGTTTTGTGCCTTAACCCTTTACCGAACGACAAATATTTAGACTTTTCCAAATTGAAAGCATTTGCAGAAGACAAATTAATTGTTATCCAAATGTTGGAATATGGCTTGATAAGGGTAGAAAAACATTGTGGGAAAAGGAGAAAATGCTGGGGTTTTGTAGTGAAGGGTTAAGCATGGGATATTATTGTGTGTGAGATACAACTGAATTCATTATGTTATTAACTCTTTACCACACAATCCCGACTTTTAACGACCTTGAAAAAGAAGCCTTTTGAAAACATTGTAGGAAAAGGAGAAAATGCTGGTAACCAGCATTTTCTCCTTTTCCCACAATGTTTTCTACACTTCCCAAAACAAATTTCAATTTTTCAGTCACATTTATTTTGTTGTCTGCAAATGCTTTCAATTTGGACCAGTCTAAAATTTTGTCGTTTGGTAAAGAGTTAAGCAATTCTGTATCTGTATGACTCTTCAAATATTTTACCAGTGCTTACTGGCTGTGAATATTCTATGATGTCCTAATATTAAGAATGGTTGGTAAATACGAGCCCCGGTGAAATACATGTACTGGAATAACTGATATTCCATTGTGGTTTAACAAATAGTGCTAAAAGTTGCATCGACCCTCTACCACACAATCCCAAGTTGTACATAACAGCCCTTAGGAAGAAGTCTTTTTGAAAAAAACAGATTACCAGCATTTTCTCCTTTCCTGTCTGTGTTTTCTATCCTATTAATCCTTTACTGTACAATCCCGAGTTTAAAGAACCTTTTGGGAGATAGGCTTTTGATAACATGGTGGAAAATGGAGAAAATGCTGGCAACTAGCATTTTCTTATTTTCCCACAATGTTTTCTCCTATATCAAAGACACTCAGAAATCATCTTTTGAGCAATATTTATTTTGTGGTATGCAAATGCTTCCAGTTTGGTTGAGTCCAAAGTTTTGTGGTTAAAGACAAGTTCTATCATTTGAGCCATGCTTAAATTGTCGTCTGCAAATATTTACAGTTTGGACCAGTCTAAAATTTTGTCATTTCGTGAAGTTTATTGCCATTCAAACAGAAACTTTTGAGGGTTCAAGATGTACTTTATGTTTATAACTGATTCATCAAGTAGGCAGCCACAGAAAGGTGTGCCAAAGTTATTCAGACAACCAGAGTGGTTTGTTGGTTTGTAATATAACTGTTTACCAAACAACAAAATTTTAGACTCATTCAAATTAATCCAAAGAGCGCCTTTCACAACTATACTTGCCTTTGTGGCCGGTGTAGATCAAGATCAGACTGGTCAAAACATGCAGTCTGATCTTGTATCTACACTGTCTGCTTTGCTAAAGTACTACAGACAAAAGGAGGCCATGAAAGTGTAATTATCTGTCTCTTGTTCTAAAAGAAAAATGTCCATTGGGTTCATTTAGTGCTTTTAGGGTTTACAGCATTTGTAGACCTGTTCTTTCATAGGTTAGATCAATTTTGGAAAAGGAGCAAATGCTGGTTATGAGTATTCCTCCTTTCTCCACAATGATTTCAAAAACCGTCTACCCCAGGGTCTTTAAAGGTCGGGATTGTAACGTAAAGGGGTTAAAACACTCAAAACTTGTTTTCTTTTTACCAGAACAGATAACTTGCAAATATTTATGAGCTATACTCCATGAAAAGGGGGCTTAATGCATCTCCGTAACACATTGTACCAAGCAAGACAGTACCTAATTATTTGTCCATAAAATCCATTTTACTCAACAACCGACTGAACAAATAGAGTTTATTTCATCAGCTTGTGGTTAATATGGGGAAATATTTGCCGAAAAAGGGAAAGGTATGCGAAAATAACGAGTGCCGTAAGGCACGAGTTATTTTCGCGGACCTTTCCCTTTTGAGGCAAATATTTCCCCATATTAACCACAAGCTGATGAAATAAATTATATATTATATTTCCTCTGAATATTTTGTCAACAAATGCCACTTTTAAAACTTAAAAACTTAAAAAAGTAGTTCCAGATTTTCGGCAGGAGGAAAATATTCACTGTGACGGGGAAATAATTGCCCCCAGCTTAAATTACGACATTTCTATACCCATAACATTTCTAAAAATAGACACATGAAATATAATATTAAGGTTTACTGGCCACATGACAAGCAGAAGAGTGACCAGTATCAAAAAGTATCAACCTATGTCAGCCCGACTATTTGAATAAGTACCATTTTTTAGCTCCACTGGCCGAAGGCCAGCGAGCTATTGTCATGGCGTTGTGTCTGTCGTGCGTCCGTGCGTGCGTCCGTCCGTTCGTCCGTGCGTGCGTCCGTAAACTTTTTCTTTAAAAAACTTCTCCTCAGAAACTATTGACTGGATTTTTACCAAATTTCACAGGAATGTTCCTTTGGTGGTCCTCTTTCAAATTCCTTCAAATAATTGTGTTCCATGAAGAATTCTGGTTGCCATGGCAACCAAAGTAAAAAACCTTTAAAAATCTTCTCTTCCCAAACCGCTATTTGGATAGCATTATTATTTTGCAGGAATGTTCCTTAGATACAGGTTTACAGAATTCCTTAAAAAAAAAAAAGATCTGTCAAAAAACATGGCTTTTATGGGAGACTCATTTTCCTTTTATGGTATAAAGTAAAATCTTTGAAAAATTTCTTCTCTAAAACTATTCATTGGATTTCTTTGTTGTTTTGCAGGTAAGTTCCTATGGTGGTTGTCTACCAAATTGTTTCTTTACTGAGCTAAAATGCAGGATTGAATGATAATTGTTAAAAACTTCCTTTCGCCATTATAGAAATATCAGGCCTGTGGAGCGATACAGGCGCTCAAGCGCCTCTAGTTTAAAGATTCATCTTTACTCGTTTTCATCCAATTTTTTAACCAATTTTGTCTTTATTTTATGAAACTATAATCATTTTAGTATGTTCGTGTCAAATGTTGCCCCTGACGGTTGCAAGGTTGCACAGATTACGACGGATAGAAAATGCATTTCATTCTATGGAAGTTATCCCTAGACATTACAACCACAGTTTCCAGTTTTTACTTGAAGACAAATCCCTGTTGTTTCTTTATCATATACACCTTATATCAATATTTTATCTACATTTACATGGCTAACTAGATTCAACATACTGTAAAGTTTTAACAGCATTTGTTTACTCTTTGGCTGTAAAGATGTATCTTAAACCCTGAACCACACAATCCCGAGTTTTAACAACCTAGAAAGAGAAAGCTTTTGATAACATTGTTAGAAAAGGAGAAAATGCTGGTAACCAGCATTTTCTCCTTTTCCCACAATGTTTTCGACTATCAAAGATGGGAGTCATCATTTAAGCAGCATTTAATCTGTCATTCTGCAAATGCTTTCAATTTGGTTGAATCCAAAATTCTGATGTTTGGTAAAGAATTAGAGATATACCGGTAGACTATGTGCGTATACATTGTTGGACAAAGAGTAGTAGCTCATTAAGAGCAATTTCTACTTATGCCACAAAGTTTTTTTTTCCAAAAGCAGTCTTCTGGACATAAGATAACAAGTTGTTTGTAGGAGGTCATGTGTGAACGAATGTTTTCATCTGTGCATCAGACGAAATTCAAGTTGACAGACTTTCACGCTACCTTTCATTTTCTTTCTCCCATCAACCTCTTTTTTCCTGTTTTTTTTTCACATGTCAATGGCCTGATATTCTACATATGACCATATCTGACATTTTTGGTATGTTTTTTCACAATCTCTACATGTCATATGTACATGTAACTACATTTTGTCAAACAATCTGGTGTTTTAATGACTCTGAAGAAGAGAGCTTTTGAAAACATCATGGAAAATGAAAATGATGGTAACCAGCATTTTGAGCAATGTTTAATTTGTTGTCTGTAAATGCTTTTAAGTATACATAAGCCAAGCCTGGTAGCTCAGTTGGTAGCATACAGGACTTGGGAACAGGGGGTGTGGGTTCGATCCCTGGCTCGGCCAATTTCTTTCTGAGGATTGATGATAGTCATTGTGACAGGATTCATTCCTCTCCCACTGCTGACCATTGTTTTGACAATGGTTAGGCGAGAAAGCAACCAGTGACTTGGAAAGGATATTGTGTGGAGTACTGGTAAAAGAAACTCCAGGAAAGCATGGCCTCTGCAATTTAACTGAAATAATGTTGAGAATGGCGTTAAACACCATGCAATCAATCAATCAGTCAATCAATCAATCAGTCAACAAATGTAAAGTTCTGTAGTCTAGTACAGGTTTTACTCTTTACCCAACAATAAATCATATGTGTCTGAAATGATAGGATTTGTCTTTAACCCTTTACCACACAGTGCCAAGTTTTAACAACCCTGAGGAAGAAGCCTTTTGAAAACATTGTGGGAAAAGGAGAAAATCCTGGTAACCAGCATTTTCTTCTTTTCCTACAAATGTTTTCTGTCCTTCTCAAACTGAATTTCAATTTTTGAATCACAGTTGTTATGTCGTCTGCAGATGCTTTCAATTTGGTCCAGTCCAAATTTTTGTAATGTGGTAAAATATAATAATTTTCTTCTTTCCCCACAATTTTTTCAAAAGCTATATTCCTCATGGCCATTTAAACACAGGTGTGTTTAGTAAAGGGTTTAACCTTGAAGCCCTGAACCAAGATTATATAGGCTATGCAGACAGTGTAGATCAAGATCAGAATGCACAGACCCGCAGTGTGAACTTGAAATACCCAATAAACTAATTCTATTGACGTGTTTGATTTATTCCAAACAACACCAAGTGTCCTCTCCATTTGTCAAACAAACCCCCCTGGAAGATCGTTATCTGTTATTGTACTTGTATGAGACCTCCAAAACTTACCTACTCTAGAAACAAACCAGTTCATTACCTTTATTGTCATCTAGTAAAGGGTTATGTCAGTTTGAATAGAGGTTCATTACAAAGTGTTTTTCCTATATTAATTTGTTACAGTTTTACAGCGTCCAAACACATTAATTCTTTACCAGATGACGAAACTTTAGACTGTTCCAAATTAAAGTCATTTGCAGTTGACATAGTAAATGATGCACAAATATTAGGATTTGTCTTTGAAAGGGCAGAAAACAATGTGGGAAAAGGAGAAAATGCTGGCTAACAACATTCTACATTTCCCACAGTGTTTTCGAAAGCCTTGCGCTTCAACATCGATGAAACACAGGGTTGTGTAGCAAAGGGTAAATTGTTAGGAAAAAGTGTGAAAACTGTACATGTATTTGCTCATACCAATATTAATGATGCTGTAAGTTTCACTTTGGGAATATTTTCAATTTATCGGGAGGATTTAAGAATTTTTTGTCCATGAAGTAACAAATCAATACAAATGACATCAGAATTGACAGGTTTTTACCAAACTTGCTGATAAGGGATGTCCTCCTTCAATCTTTTAACCCTTTACCACAAGACAAAAACCTTGACTCATCCATATTGAAAGCATTTGTAGGGGAGAAACTGAATATGACTCAAATTCTGAGATTTGTTTTTGTTAAAGAAAAAATTGTTGGAAAAGGAGAAAATGCTGGTTACCAGCATTTTCTCCTTTTCTGACAATGTTTTCAAAAGCTGTCTTTCTCAAGGTCGTTAAAACTCGGGATTGTGTGCTAAAGGTTAATATTTTACTAAAGGACAAAATTTTAGACTGGTTCAAATTGAACGCATTTTCAGTTGACCAATAAAATGAGCCGTGCTCTGGCAAAAAGGGGCTTGATGCATCTGTATGATGTGTAATACCAAGCAAGTCATCGCATGATCATGGATCCACCATATCTATTTTGTCAAACATAACAGAGTGAATGACAAGGTAAACTGGTCCTTTGACATTTAAAAATTGATTATTAGCGAAAGTATGGACCCAGGTCAGTCTGCGCAGATTGCTCAGGCTGACCAGTGTTGATACAGTTTGCATATGCATTAAGCCCCCTTTTCATGGAGCATGGTTCAAATTAGTGGGATTCAAATGACAAGCTTTTCTCTATGAAAAGGTAGAAAACATTGTAGGAAAAGGAGAAAATGCTGGTAACCAGTCTTGATATTTTACTCCTCAAAATTTGTCAGGGATCACCATATTTTTTTCCCAAATTTTAGAAAATCTATAATCGTGATATTGGACATATTCAAAAGTGATGTGTTCTAAAACTCTGGTTGTCATGGCAACAAAACGAAAAAATATTACAAATCTTTGAAAATCTTCTTGTCTGAAACCATAAGGCCCAGGGCTACTAAATTTGGCATTTATCTTTAACTAATAGACCTCTACCAAGTTTCATCAGATTATAGCCTTGAAGTCAAAATTGGCCCCGCACTGGGGGTCACAAGTCTTACATGGGCGTATATACTGAAAACTTTCGAAATCTTCCTGTACCTAGCCATAAGGCTTAGGGCTACCAAATTTTACATGTAGCTTTATCTAGTGGGCTTCTAACAAGATTTTCAAAATTACAGCCCTGGGGTCAAATTTTTCCCTGGAGGGGGTCACAAGTTTTACATGGGCTTATATAGTGAAAACTTCAGAAATCTTCTGGATGTAGCCATAAGGCCTATGGCTACCAAATTTTTCATGTAACTTTATCTAGTGGGCCTCTACCAGGAGTGCCCAAATTATAGCCCTCGAGTCAAATTTGGCCCCACCCTGGGGATCACAAGTTTTAAATGGGCTTACATAGGGAAAACTTTAAAAATCTTCTCATACCTAGCTACAAGGCCTAGGGCTATCTAAGTTTGCATGTAGCTTTATCTAGTAGGCCTCTACCACTGAGTGCCCAAATTATTTCCCTTGGGTCAAGTTTGGCCCCACCACAGGGGTCACAAGTTTTACATGGGCTTATAATAGTGAAGACTTTAGAAATCTTCTCGTTACTAACCATAAGACCTCGTGCTACCAAATTTTGCACTTACAGTTATAATGGACTTCAACCTTGATTATTCAAATGACAGTCGTTGGGTCATAAGAGGCCTTGCCCCACAAGACAGTCACAAACTTTACCTTAGCTTATATAGTGAAAACTTTAAAAATCTCCTTATTTCTAATCGTTAGCTATAGCTGTAATATTTTATAAGTTTTATCATCTAGTAGGCCTCTTCCAAAGTTGACCCAACCCCATGGGTCAGAGCTTATAGAGTGAAAATTTTAAAAATCTTCTTGCTGCAAACCATAAATCCTAGGGTACGAAATTCAGCACATAGATTTATGTTGTGGTTCACTTCTGAATTTGCCCCAGGGATCAAAATTAGCCCTGTCTCAGGGATGTCATGTTTTACAGGGCCTTTTATTGAGGAAACTTTGACTATCATCTTGTGTATAGCCATACATTCTAGACCTGTATTATTTGGTATGGGGCTTTATCTTTTGGATCTCTACCAGGAGTCAAGTAATAATAGCTCTGTGGTCAAAAATGTTTTTTTCGTGGGGTCATAACTTTCTTGTGCGGTTTTATAGAGAAAAGTTTGTATGTTTCTAGTTCCAAACCAATTGGCCAAGAATTGTAATGTTTGGCATGTAGGGGATTTTACTTATTAGCCAGTGGAGTGATACAGGGCCATCTCGGCCCTCTTGTTGTCATATGCTTTAACATTCAAGTCTCAAGTTTTGATGTCATCTGGTACAGAGTTTACCTTTACTAAACAATCCTCATGAAGACTTTTGCAAATATTGCGGAAAAAGGAGAATGTGCTGGTAACCAGCTTTTTCTCCTTTTACTTCAGTGTTTTCTACGGTCAAAAATCAAATTTCAATTAATTCTGTTGTGGTAAAGAGTTAAATCTTGACAACACAATCCCAAGTTTTACAACCCTGAAGAAAAAGACATTTCAAAACATTCAGGAAAAGGATAAAATGCTGGCAACCATTATTTTCTCCTTTTCCAACAATTTTTTGTACCGTATCAAAAACAGAAATCATCATCAGAGCTACATTCAATTGTTGTATACAAATGCTTCCAGTTTTGTAGATTCCAAAATTTTGTCGTTTGGTATTGGGTTAAATAAGTTCAACTAAACTTTTGATTTCAATATTACTTGACTCACTTTGTTCCAAATTACAGAAATTTTTACGTCAATGCAATATTTGTTCAGTCAATCCCAATTTTCACCTTTTTATGTTAATTGCCCTACTCCATGTTTGCTAAGAAACCATCAAAGGCAGAAAATTGAAAAGATTTAACTCTGTCACAGACAGAAACATTTACTCTTCACCAAATGGCAAAATTTTAGACTGGTTCAAATTGAAAGCATTTGCAGACGACAAATTAAACGTTTATCAGATGGTTAGAGTTGTCTGTGATTCTGTAGAAAACATTTTCTCCTTTTCCCAAAATGTACTCAGACAGTTTCTTCCCCAGGACTGTTAAAACTTGGGATAGTTGGATTAATAGTTAAACCCCTTTCACAATTTGCTTTTTGACCACTGCATGCCCCTCTGCAACACTATTTTAGCAGTGTTGCATCAATTGAATGGTGTTCTGCAAGGCATAGAAGTCATTGCAGAGTCTCAAGCAGTCACAAACAGTTTTAACTACCAAAAAGCTCCAGTTGTAACAACCCAAGGGAGGCAGGCTTTTGAAAACAATGTAAAAAAAGTAGAAAATGCTGGTAATCAGTATTTTCTCCTTTTCCAGCCATGTTTTCTACTCACTCAAGGGTAATTTGTATCGTTCAACTATTTACCACATGGCACAGTTTCAAACTTGCCCAGTTTGAAAGCTTTTCTAGACAACAAAATGAATTTGATGTTAAAAAAAGAAATTGCATTTGGAGTGGTTGAAAACATTGTGGGAAAAGAAGAAATGCTGGTTTTCTTTTCTTACAATGTTTTTGACCTTGTATAGACAGAACCTTTCATGGAAAACATATTTCATTTTTCATCTGAAAATGCTTTTGAATTGAAAAGGTCCAAAACTCATATTAATTGCGTTTGGTAAAAATTATATTTCTTATTCTTTCCTTTCCATTTATCTACCTTTCCAAATCTGTCTTTCTATATTAATTTTATTACATTGACTACTTTTAGACACTTCCAATTCAAAACCAGTCCATATTCACATCATTTTCAGGTGACAAAATAAATGTGACTCAAAAATTGAAATTCGTTTTGGGAAGAGGAGAAAACATTGTGGGAAAAGAAGAAAAGGCTGGTTACCAGCATTTTCTCCGTTTCCCATAATGTTTTCAAAAGCTTCCTTTCTCGGAACCGTTAAAAGTCAGAATTGTGTGGGTAAAGGGTTGAAGTTGCCCAAGGTATTTTAGGGTCAGGTTATTTTAATGACTCTGTTTGTACATTCTTTCACACCTTCAAAACTGAAGAGGTCATTTGAGGTTTCACCTTTTATCCCTATCTAAGTTGAAAAGAACACTAAACGCTATACCAGACGACAAAATTTTAGCCTTGTTGTCCAAAATGAAAGCATTTGCATAAGACAATTTCATTGTGGCTCAAGTGGTGCAATTTTTCTTTTATAGAGTAGAAAACATTGTGGGAAAAGAAGAAAATGGTAGTTACCAACATTTTATCCGTTTCCCAGAATGCTTTCAAAAGGTTACTTCCCCAGGGTCTTTAAAAGTTGGCATTGTGTGGTAATGGGTTAACTCTTTACCAAATAATCCTAGGTTTTAATGACCCCCCTAAGGAAGAAGTGTTTTCTACCACCCCATTGAAAATTAACATTCTTTTAGCAACACTTGTCATCTGCAATTGCTTCTAATTTGATCACTTCTAAAATCTTGTCATTTGGTAAAGAGTTGAAGAAAAGATAAAGCTCATTAGATTCTGTGCCACCCGGCCGAGTAGCTCAGTGGTTAGCGTATCTGACTCGTGACCTAGAGGTTGCAGTTCGATACCCAGTTGCGGGAAACCTTCTCTCCGGCGATTTTTCGCCTCTCACCTCTAATGCATATGAGAAAAGTAGTCAGTATGTGGCTTTGGAAAGAAAGTTGTGTCAGTACTGGTGTTAGAAAGCACATGGATGCGTCACTGACCGCCATGATATGACCTAAGCTGTTAAAATGCGTTAAACTCCAATACAAAGCAAAGATTTTGTGCCAATTTTGAATCTGTTGTTTGCAGATATTGAGAATTTGAGATCTTGTCTTCTCATAAATAATTGAAAGACAAAAAACAAAACAAACAGGAAATACACAGTGTCAATATCTTTTGTCTGTGAACAACAGTTTACTCAAGAAAAACAGGGAACGCATCAAACAAATACAAGTAATATTTATGGGAACCATTATTCTCATTGTTCCCAACAATTCCTTGGTGAATTTCTCCTATTTACAGCATAAAGATGGGTTTTTATATGGATTGATAGCATTTATATGGACTACTTTTATGGGGGGGTCATAGAAATAATGTCTGCCTTGATGCTAATATTGACCCCTTTTCCCCATCGGCAGAGCACTTGTTACAGATTCTGTACATGAGCCATGCTCTGGCACAAGGGGGTTTAATGCATCTCTGTTATGTTATGCATTATAGTAAGTCATCACATTAAATGGATCCTTGAAATCTGTTTTGTCGAATAACAAGCAGAATCCTGAGGTAGAATGGTCCTTGGACTTGTAGAAAATTTACCAATTGCAAAAAGTTTCGACCCATGTCAACCTGTGTGGAGTGTGCATTTTGCATTAACCCTTTACCACACGAGAAAAGTTTACACCGGTCCAAATTGAAAGCATTTGCAGACGACAAAATAAACGTGACTGAAAAATTAAAATTTGTTTTGGGAAGGGTAGAAAACATTGTGGGAAAAGGAGAAAATGCTGGTTACAAGCTTTTTCTCCTTTTCCCACAATGTTTTCAAAAGGCCTCTTTCTCAGGGTCGTTAAAAGTCGGGATTGTGTGGTAAAGAGTTAAACCCCTTTTTTAAGGAGCATGGCTTAAATCTTTTGAAAGCTGGGCAGACTGTCACAAAATAGGGAGATATATTACTTTGATATTTTGATTTATTTTGATAGGTTTCTCAAGTTGCAACATTGTTTTATTGCCTGTATATTTTCTATTTTTTTTGCTATAATTGGAACAGTCTTATGTGGCATATCATTATAGAACTTATTGTTTTGTTTGAATTATATTTCTAGTAACATCATTTCACTTTTTACCAAAAGAATTGATGGCATTTGCAGACATATCAAGTGTGAGTGACTCAAAAACTGAAATTTGTCATTGGAAGTGAAGAAAACATCATGGAAAAGGGAGAAAACGCTGGTTAAAAGCATTTTCTTTGTTTTTCACAATAATTTCAAATGCTTTCTTTTTCAGATAAGACTGGATTGTATGGCAAAAGGTCAGGTTTTGCAAAGGTTCAGAATTCAAAAGAAAGGGGGGGGGCACATCGAATTCTAAGAATATTATCTCTTTGTTAAAAATAATGCCCAATGGGGACATGAAACTTTCTCTGGACAGGGCTCTAAAGAGACCCAGCTAAATTAACTGTCATCAAGACAACAAATATTTAGACTTGTCTAAATTAATACTTTACCACATAACAAAATTTTTGACCTGTACAAACTCATAGCAAATGTGGCTAAAATTGTGGAAGTTGTCTTTGATAGGGTAGAAGATATTGTTAGAAAAGGGGAAAATGCTTGTTACCAGATGTTGGTGTTACGTTACTTAAACACTGTTTAACATAGCATAAAACGCTGTTCAAACAAATTTATAATGAACACCCACAACACAGGTTGTTTGTCTAATTGATTGGTTGGTGTTTTATGCCATTTTTATACGCCCTTCGAAGACGGGACGTATTATGGGATCACCCATGGCGTACGGGCCGGCGGGCGGGCGTCCAGGCGTTGTCCAGTTCTTTGTCCGGAGCATAACTTTATCATCTCCAGTCTGATTGACTTGAAACTTGGCATTTGTGTTTGTTGCAATAATACGGAGTGCAATGCAAAAGAACCATAACTCTACCTCGTGCTGTCTTTGAGTTGTTTCCCTTTGATCGCATTTTTACAGCATTTTCAGCTTGTCTGGAATATAACTTTGTCATCTCTTGTCTGAACATCTTCAAATTTGGTATGCATGATTGTTGAAAAATTACAGAGTGCAGTGCACAAGAACCATAACTATTCCTAGCACAAATTTTGAGGTATTCCCCCTTTGATCTTCATTTTTATAGCATTTCTTGCTTGTCTGGAGCATAACTTTGACATCTTAGGTAGGAATGACTTGATATATGGTATGCTTATTTGTTGCAATATTTGGAAGCGCAGTGCGCAAGAATTGTAACTCTACCTCGTGCTGTTTTTTAGTTATTTCCCTTTGATCATCATTTTTACAGCATTTAGTGCTTGTCTAGAATAACTTTGTCATCTCAAGTCAGAACGACGTCAAACTTGGTATGCATGTTTGTTGCAGTATTACGGAGTACAGTGCGCAAGAACAATAACTCTACCTAGCGCGGATTTTGAGTAATTCCACTTTGATCTTTTTTACAGTATTTCTTGCTTGTCCGGAATGGAACTTTGTCACCTCAAATCAAATTGACTTGAGACTTGGTAAACATGTTTGTTGCAGTTATGAAAAGTGCAATGCACTGGAGCCGTAACCTTACCTAATGCCCTTTTGGAATTATTCCCTAATCATTATTTTTTTTTTTACAGCTTTTCATGCTACTCTACAATATAACTTTGTCTTTTCATGTTGGAATGACCTGAAACTTTATATGCCTGTTTCCTTAACATTAGAGGAGACATTTATGCCTATTTCAATCAATTACATGATTTTTGCTGCACTACTATTTTGCTCTACCTGCCCTTTACGAATATTATCCCCCCCTGGACAACTGGCGGTGACGCGGGCGTATCTTGCAACAATTTGCGGCTCTTGTTTGTCTTGCCCACTGACACTCCCATGAAAAACCCAGTGCTTCCAGTGAAGCTCAAGCCTGTAGCCTTTCAGGTATGACTGCTACCCTTTGCCACTTACAACCATGCAGGAACTGTACAACTCCGGTGTAAAGAACCAGTGTGGCTTAAAGTAAAGAATGCAGGTGTTAAATTGCCATTTGAAAGTATGGAAATGATTGTGAAGATGACAATCTGTTACTGTACAGTTGCTCCAAGTGTGAGTCACTGGTAGAAAAATGAATTTTAAAGCCTGGCATAAAGTAAACAAAAATAGAGTAACTTGGCAACTTTATAATTATCTAGTTTACAAATTTAATGTGAACTAGACATAATGGTTTCAGTGTGTCCTGGAATGTTTGCTCAAGACTTTACCACACAATTCCCAGTTTTAATCACCATAAAAGAAAATGCTTTTGAAAATATCATGGGGAAAGGAGAAGATACAATCAGCATTTTCTCCTTTCCATACGATGTTTTCTACCAATCCGAAGACAAATTTCAGTTTTTGAGTCACATTTGATTTTTTTGTCTGCAAATGTTTTCAATTTGAAGAAGCCTAAAATTTTGTCATCTAGTGAAGAGTTAATTTTAGACTGAGGCAGGTAGCTCAGCCAGTATGTATGGGGCTTGAAACAGGGGGTCGCTGGTTTGAATATACAGGTTGACCAAGTTTTAGCTCACTTGAGCATAAAGTGCTCAAGGTGAGCTTTTGTGATTGTGCTGTGTCCGTTGAGAGTCGTCCAGGCATCAACATTTTCCTTGTGTGCACTCTAGAGGCCACATTTTCAGTCACTTGCTCATGAAATGTGGTCAAAATGTTTGTTTTGATGATGTCTAGGACAAGTTCGAAATTTGGTCACCTTGGGTCAAAAAGTTTGTCAAAGGGCTAAATCTTATAAAAAGCTTGTGTGCACTCTAGAGGCCACATTTTCAGCCTGAAACTCATGAAACTTTTTTTGAATGTTTGTCTTGATGATATCTCGAACAAGTGTGAAATTGGGTCACATCAGGTCAAAAAGTAGGTCACAGGACTAAATCTTAGAAAAACCTTGCGTTCACTCTAGAGGCCAAATTTTCAACCCAAGACTTTTGAAATTTGGGTCGACTGTTTGTCTTGATAATATATCGCACAAGTTGAAAATGGGTCAGGTTGGATCAAAAAGTAGGTCACTGGGCTAAACCTTAGAAAAACCTTGTGTGCACTGGAGAGGCCACATTTTTAGCCTGATGCTTTTGATAATTTGTCAGAATGTTTGTCTTGGTTATACATAGGAACAGTTTGAAATGGGTCATGTCAGGTCAAAAAGTAGGTTACAGGGCTAAATCTTAGAAAAAGCTTTTGTGCACACTATAGGCCACATTTTTAGCCTGATACTCATGATACTTGGTCATTATGTTTGTCTTGATGATATCTTGAACAAGGTTGAAATGTGATCATTTGGGGGTCAAAAAGTAGGTCACTGGACCAAATCTGAGAAATACCTTGTGTGCAGTGTAGAGGGCACATTTTCAGCCTGATACTCATGAAACTAATTCAAAGGGTTTTTCTTGATGATATCTCAGGGAAGTGTTGAGTTGGGTCACCTCAGATCTAAAAGTAGGTCACTTAGCCAAAACTTAGAAAAACCCTGTATGCACACTACAGGCCACATTTTCAGTCTGATACTCATGAAACTAGGTCAGAATGTTTGCCTGGATGAAATCTCTGACAAGTTAAAAAATGTCAAGATGGTAAAAAAGTAGGTCACTTACTTGGATGCGTTTTACATCATTAAAACCAGGATCTCTTCAGCTTTATCAACCATAGATGACTTTACTCAGGTGAGCACTTTATGGCCATCGGCCCTCTTGTTTCCCAAGGATTTATGATAGTCATTGGTACAGGATTCATCCCTCTGTCACTGTTGATCATTGTTTCAATAATGTTTATATGGGAAAGTAGCAATTGGCTTGGAATGAATGCCAAAATTCTGCCCAAAGTACTGGTAATAGAAACTTCAGGAAAGCATATAGGTAGGTGCATTGGCTGCCACTATGCAACTGAAATAGTGTTGAAAACAGCGTGAAATACCATAAAACAAGCAAAAGTACATCTTTGAGAGCAAAGGGAAAAGGAAATTGGGTGACTTGTAATGGGACATTATCAATTTTTGAATGGTTCAGAGCAAACAAATAGTGTTGAAAACGGCGCTAAACACCATACAAGCATGCAAATTTAGTCCTATTTGTGTTTCAGAGCAAAGGGATAAGGAAATTGGGTCACTCGTAATGGGACATTATCAATTTATGAATGCTTCAATGCTGACATGTCTTGGCACCATTATTTTCTGGTTATAAAACATGCTTGGAGGAAAATCAATTTTTATTAACTCTTTTTTCCAATTGCAGCTGAAGAAGTTTGTTTTTTTTCAAGGCAAGCCCATCTTTAGCTCAATCATTTACATACATGGCTTAAAACCAGGCGCTTATGCGTTTTCGAACTCGCAGCTTGGCCACCTTTTTCCGGAGGATTGATGATAATCATCGCCACAAAACAGTTGCAATTACTGTTGTGATATAACTGAAATAATGTTGAAAATTGTATAAACCTTTTACCATACGACAAAATAATAGAATTATCCAAATTAACTCTGTACCAAACGGCAAAATTTTAGACTTGTCCAAATTGAAACCTTTTGCAGACGACAAATTAAATGTGAATCAAATGATGAAATTTGTCTGTGATAGGGTAGAAAACAGTGTGGGAAATGGAGAAAATGCTGGTTTCCAGCATTTTCTCCTCTTCCCACAATGTTTTCAAAAGCTTCCTTTCCCAGGGTTGATGACAAATTAAATACAATAATTTTTCATTGAAAGGGTAGAAAACCAGCATTTTCTCCTTTTTTCCTCAATGTTTTCGAAAACCATTTACAGAGGATCGTTAAAACTTGGGAATGTTTAGTAAATGCTTAAACACCATTAAAACATTACAAATATCCTTTTTTTTGAGAGTTAACCCATAACTCTTTCAGTGCCTAATATAACAAGAAACATCTGTAACCTTTTACTTAACGCTTAACCGCACGATGTCGACTTTTAATGACCCTTGGAAAGAAGCCTTTTGAAAACATTGTGGGAAAAGGAGAAAATGCTGGTAACCAGCATTTTCTCCTTTTCCCACAATATTTTCTACCCTTGCCAAAGCATATTTCCATTTTGAGTCACTGTAATTTTGTCGTCTGCAAATGCTTTCAATTTGGACCAGTCTAAAATTTCGTCGTTTGGTAAAGTGTTAACTTCAAAGTTTCAGAATCAACCAAACTGAAATCATTTGCAGATGAAAAATTGAATGTAGCTGAAATGATAACTTTTGTCTTTGATAGAATGGAGAACATTGTGAGAAAAGAGGAGAATGCTGGTAAACCCTTGCCACACAATCCAGACTTTTAACAACCCTGAGAAGAAGCCTTCTGAAAGCATTGTAGAAAAAGGAGAAAATGCTGGAAGCCAGCATTTTCTCCTTAACCCACAATGTTTTCTGTACTTCTGAAAAAGAAAATTCCATTTCTGAGTCAAATTTATTTTTATTTTGCTAATGCTTTCAATTTGGACAAGTCTAAAATTTTGTTGTTTGGTAAAGAGTTAAACAGAAGAAACCAAACAGACATTTTCAGTCAAGCAACAAGACTAAGTGATAGATATCTCAAGGTTACTATGGCTATGGTCTAGAATATTTCAGCAAAGTAGACAATATAGATTAAAAATCAGACTGCATGTTTTTGTGCAGTCTGATCATGATCTACACTGACCACAAAGGTAACAACTGTGAGAGGTACTGTTTAGTCTTAACCTTACAACAAAATGTTGAACTTGTCCAAATGCAGAGCATGTTCATGACAAATGAAAATGTTGAGGAAATGTTGGGATTTGTTAATAAAGGCTAGAAAACTTGATGGGAAATGGAAAAAATGCTGGTTACTAGCATTTTTAGCTTGGCTGTTTTTGGAGAAAATGTTGAGGTATTGTCATAGCCCTGGCGTCATTGTTGTCGTCTGTATCATTGTCTTCATTGTGCAAAAACATTGACATTTTACAATAATCTCTGATATTACTGAAGATATTTACTTCAAACTTGGACAAGTTGTTCACCTACAAAAATGGAACACATACAACAAGGGCAGGTAACTAACAAAGTTTCTGGACAGTTTAGCCCCTTTTTCGGACTAAGAAATTTCACTCATTTTCACTAAACATCAAGCAATCACAGCCAAGCGTTAGGGCCAGCATGGGGTGCCCTTGTCTACTATTTCTGAAATGTTTTTAAACTTATTTTCTTTGGGGTCATTAAAAGTCGGGTTTGTGTGGTAAAAGGTTAAAGATTCATAATAAACCAAGTACTTCAGGTGAGAATTGAACCCTGGACCTTGGTGAAAGAACTGACAGCTATGATTCACCATTGAGCTACGCAGGAACCTCTGTGAGGTAACAAAGAATGTTTTAACCCTTTCACACAATCCCAACTTTTAACGACCCTGAGAAAGAAGCCTTTTGAAAACATTGTGGGAAAAGGAGAAAATGCTGGTAACCAGCATTTCCTCCATTTTCCACAATGTTTTCCACTCTATCAAGGACAAAGTCCATCATTTCAGTCACATTTAAAGTGTCATCTGCAGTTTGCTTTCAATTTGATCCAGTTCAAAATTTTATTGTGTGGTAAAGTGTTAACCGTTTCACACAGTCCCATGCTTAAACAACCCTGAGGAAAAAAAGCTTTGGAAAACATTGTAGGAAGCATTTTGTCCTTTCCCAGTGTTGTTTTCTACTCTAAAGACAAAACCTTGATTTCAGCTGCATGGCGCTGTAAACATCTAAAAGGACAAACAGGATATACTATTGTTATTAGATAAACCACTTTTGCAAGAGACTTTGTTTTGAGAGTTTTGAGGAAAGAAGAAAAGGCCTTCTGGATTATTTCAAATGTCACTTGTAAAGGAAATGACTTAAAATGTTTAAATTAAACTTTAAATTTGTTTAGCCTAACACTTTTCCAATTACATGTTTCTACAGCCCTGAAAAAAAGGCTTGTAATAACAATGTAAGAAAAGGAGAAAATCCTAGTAACAAGTATTTTCTACTTTGACAACATCAGTTATTATGTTGTCACCGAAAATTGCTGTCATATCATATTTGAGGCATGCTCTGTGAAAAGGGGGCTTATTGCATCTGCCAAAAGTATGGATCCAGGTCAGCCTGACCTGGGCCGAAACTGTTTGCTTTTGGTGAAATTTCTGCACGTCAGAGGACAAGAATATCTCATGATTCAGTAGGTGGGTATACAAAATGGATTTTAGGAATGTATAATACTGTTATGACTTGCTTCCTAATATGCATCACAGAGATGCATTAGGCCCCCTTTTCACAGAGCATGGTTCATTTGCCTTCTGCAAATGCTTTCAGTTATAGACAAGTCTGAACTTTTGTTGAGCAGAATTAAACCTTAAGCTGCTAAAGTGCAACTTACTGACCTTTTGCGGACAGTGAAGATCAAGATCAGACTGCACAGAAAGTGCAGTCTGATCTCTGATCTACACTGTCCGATATGGAGACATTTTTTCTCCAAAAAATAAGTTTAAAATAATGTTGTTCCGGTTTTTACTATCGGCTTTAAAGTCTCATTTAACTTATTTAGCAGGATGAGGGGTTAATGCTTTTAGTTATAGACAAGTCTGAACTTTTGTGGTCTGGTAACCATTTAACAGCTGTCATATTTCATATTATTGTATGATTGAAACTACAATTCTAATAACATTTTAATGCCTTTGAATAAATATAACTAGGTCATAAGTGAGACAGCACAGCTTTGAGAAAAGTTGAAAAAGTGTTTGAGACATGCTTCATGTAAAGGGGGTTTAATGGATCTACAAAAAGCATTGACTCATGTTACCCTGCGCAGAATGTGCAGGCTGACGTTGGTCAAAACCTCTTGCTATTAGTCAATTTGCTGCTTGTCCAAGCACCATCCTACCTCATAGTTTAGTGAGACAAAATTGATTTTATGGACCATTGATGATTTCTTTGGTACAATACATTACAGAGATACATTAAACCCCCTTTTTCCAAAGTGCCACCCATTTTTTTTTATTACAGTTACAGTTCACTTTCTTACCGCTCTAAGCACTTGTTCTGGTAGACTGTTCTGGTTTTGATGAAATGAATATAGAATGGCAGAGCATTGAATACTGTTTCCAAATATGTATGCATCATATCAGGTTGTAAGTAATAATTACGGTGTAAAATTTTATTGTTTAGTAAAGGGTTAAAGGAGGCCTTGTTTATTTTGTAAATTATTCATAAGTGTGCTAATGAAGATAGTTTTATTGAAAACTCTCAACCATGAAAGAATTATTTCCTAATCTATGTCTGATATAATGAATTTTTAATAATGTTTTTTTTTATGCCAATTACGGCACAGGCTGTTATAGCAGTAACCTTTTACCACACAATCCTGTTTCATTGTTTGTCTGGTTTGTATGGCGTTTAATGCTGTTTCAACATTATTTCAGTTTTTAGCTCTACTGGCTGAAAGCCAGCAGAGCTTATGTCGTGGTGTGGTTTCTGTCGTCCGTCCATTCGTCCATTAGTCTTTTCTTGCTTATGCGATAAAGTCTGCATTTCCCCTATGAAATCTATCCGCATAATTCATGAATTATTCATGAAAACTGTATGCATACTTCATGCTGTGGTTTCATGAAGACTTCATGATGATTAGGTGAAGTGAATATGAGACAAATGCATTAAAAATTCATAATATAGATTCATGAACACTTCATGCATTTTCTTTATCCATGAAAATGCATGAAATCAAGAAGAGATATTGTTCATAAAAACTTCTTGTATCATGCATCTGTAATCCTTCATGAAGACTTCATGCAAAGATTCTTGAAAATTTTTCTTCATGAAGATTTCATGCAGTATTTGTTCTATACCTCAGTTGTCTCATATATACTTCACATTTATTCATGAAGTATTAATGAATAATTTTTTTGGAATTTCAAGAAGAAAGGAGCCATCACTTCTTGAATATTCATGAAGTTTTTCTGAAGCATTATGCAAGAGCAGTTTTAAAAAATGGACAATTTGTAAGAACTTATAAACCGTGTATGATTCCTCCTTGTAGTTAATTTCTTTCAAAATCACTGATTTATACAGAAATTGTCATAAATAGTCAACATTTTGAGGATTTAAGGCAAAACTGTTGTAACTGCCAATATACGAATTTCATAAGCTCATAACAGTTAATTAACTGAGCTGTCCTTGGCTTGACATTCAAATAACAATTGGATTACTCGACCCAGATGGTAAAGGACTGAAGTAGAAGAGGAGCAATCCTCAGAATCCTATCCTAATAAGAATTAGAATTAAAATTTAGAAGAGACCACATTGACTCCATGAAACAGTGTGAAAAAGGAGAAATCGGCATAATACCGGCAATCTTAAGATTACACCTGAACTTGTGAATCTGACCCTAACACTTAATCATTTAGATCTCTAAAAAGAACTGATATTGGTATTAACATTCCTTAACTGATCTGAGAGTTTAAACGGAGAATATTGTTGGTAAAATGTTTGCTTGACATAATCAGTGAAAACTAATGACTTATCCATTAGAACAAGAATACAAGTAAAATAGACATCAAAAATACCTATCAAACCTGAGAAATGCAGAGGAGAGCGCACTGGACCATAATTATACACACTATGGTAGAAATACTTATGCCATGATGGCCAGAAGCTTGGAAACAATTCGAACATGTGCAGTGCATAGAAGACATTTTGTACAAAAGGGAAGCAACTCTCCTGAGCAAAGTCGACTTTGACTGAGCCAGTTCAACTAGAACTAGGGTCAACTTTACATGAGAACTATGTTCCAGCACACTCCCCGTCTGATATCACCATTCTCTGATATTACCATACTTTAATATACATGTAGAAATACAAACATTCATCATAGAAGACATGTAAGCCATAAGATTAATCCAAAACTAATGTAAACTTAATCAGTGTATTGCAAATCATGATGTTCTCATGAAGAGTGCACTGATATGCAGTTCCATTTAAACCTCATAGTCTGAATGAACCTCCTACAGACAAATTTCAACACTCTGTTTACTGCCTTTAATGTCTGCAAAATCACATTACATGTATATCAATGTCACAGTTTCTAATGAATTTATTAACTCTCAAGCAAGTTTCATGAATTCCCAGGATTTTCAATATTCATGATAAAGTAAAGATCTATTCTTAAACAATTTCATGAATACTTCCAGGATTTTTATATTCATTAAAAAACCTTGATTTATTCTTGAGTGATACTTCATGGATGTTTCCAGGATTTTTGTAATGCATAAAGCGTTCATGAAGTACTCATAACCTTACTTCATGAATAAAACTTCATGAAGTAAGCTTATAAATTTCAATGAAGTGGTGAAGAGGACTTCATGAATAATTCGTAATGGATTGAAAAAATCATGATTTCATGAAGTCCATTTTCGCGGGGGTTGTGGTCGGATTCTCATGAAACTTGCACAGTTTGTTTATCTCAGTAATAGCTTGAAGCCTATTGATTTTGAAAAAAATCTGACAATCAGTATGGGAAAAGTAGTCATTTGAAGTTCAAAATTTCAATTTCTTGTTTACGCGATAAAGTCTGCATTTGTTGTCAGATTTTCATAAAACTTGCACAGTTTGTTTATCGCATCAATAGCTTGAACCCTATTGATTTTGAAAAAAATCTTACTATCAGTATGGGAAAAGTAGCCATTTAAAGTTGAAAATTACTATTTTTGTGGCATTTGTCGAAGACAATGCCACTATGAGATCAATAATAAATGTTCAATATTGAATTTTGAAGACCATGTATGGTATTTTGTCCAAAACCGAAGGAAGTAAACCCAGTTAAACTCAATTTTTCAAGACAAATGAGTTTTTCAATAGCACTCAGATATATAATTGGAAATGGCGTATTGAAATAAACTGCAAAAGGCTGTCGATCGTGGAAATACTTCTTTTTGAGTAAAAATAGCTTCACCTCTTCATAGCCTTCTATTGGCGCAATGATATGCACAAAATTTGTCTTCTGACCGCTTTGCTTCCGGGGTTGTTCGTTCCAAAACCAGTTCGTCTCTGGGCTTGTTCGTCCCATGATTGCACGCTACTCATTTGATTGTGCATGAATATTTACAGGAAGAAAACTTTATTGTAATGTTGGGAATTAGGTCCTGACGGCCAAAGATATCTCAAAATCATAGTATTCAGGTATAAACTTAATTGAATTCAATATATTTACATGGCTTCTCTCTCTACCCATCGTTCATCCTTCCGTCAAGGGACGTTACTCCTGACTACTCTTGAAAGATCAAAGGGAGACCACCAATACACAAATAATGCAAACTTAGGCACCAGTAATCTCCCTTTAACCAGAGACGTATTAATTTACTTAGGAGGTTGATTTTCAAGTTAATATTTAAATAATATTTCTCTTTTTTTTTTAGCTCACCTGAGCACGAAGTGCTAAGGTGAGGTATTGTGATCGGTCATTGTCCGGCGTCCATCTGTCCGTCTGTCCACAATTCCTTTAAACATCTTCTCCTCCTAAACCGCTGGGCCAATCTTGGTGAAATTTGGCAGGGATGTTCCTTGGGTGAAGCTATACCAAAGTTGTTCAAGAGATTGAATTCCACCCTTAACTCTGGTTGCTATGGCAACAGAAAGGAAAAAAATAGCAAAATCTTTGAAAATCTTCTTCTCTGACATTAGAAGGCGTAGAGCTTTGATATTTGGTATGTAGCATCTCCTAGTAGACCTCTACGAAGTTTGTTCATATGATGTCCCTGGGGTTAAAACTGGCCCCGCCCCAGGGGTCACAAGTTCGAACATAGGAACAAAGCAATAAAACTTTAAAATTCTTCTTCTCTGAAACTGGAAGGCATGGAGCTGTGATATTTGGCATCTAGCATCTCCTAGTGGACCTCTACCAATTTTGTTCATATGATGCCCCTGGGGTCAAAACTGGCCCCGCCCCAGGGGTCACAATTTCGAACATAGGAACAAAGAAGGAAAACTTTAAAATTCTCCTTCCCTAAAACTGGAAGGTGTGGAGCTTTGATATTTGGTATGTAGCAATTCCTAGTGGACCTCTACCAAGTTTGTTCAATGATGCCGCTGGGGTCAAAACTGGCCCTGCCCCGGGGGTCACAAGTTCGAACAAAGGAACAAAGAAGGAAAACTTTAAAAATTCTTCTTTTCTAAAACTGGAAAGCATAGAGCTTTGTTATTTGGTATGTAGTGAACCTGTTCTAAGTTTATTAGCCCACCTGAGCACAACGTGTTCAGTCAGTTCAAAATTGGGTCACCTGGGGTCATAAACTAGGTCTCAAGGTTAAATTAAACTAATACTTTGTGGGCACTCTAGAGGCCATATTTTTTGCTCAATTGACTTGAAAATTGGTCAGAATGTTTGTCTTGATGAAATATTGGGTGAGTTTGGAATTGGGTCACCTGGGGTCATGAACTAGGTCACTTGGTCAAATTTAAGAAATACCTTGTGGGCACTCTAGAGGCCACATTTAGTGCTGAATTAACTTGAAAACTGTTCAGAATGTTTGTCTTGATAAATGTTTTGACGAGTTCTAAATTGGGTCACATCGGGTGATAAATTAGGTCACTAGGTCAATTTCAGGAAATTCCTTGTGGACGCTCCAGAGGCCACATTTTAAGCTCAATTGACCAGACAATTGGTCAGAAATTGAATTACGCACGTGGAGTGAATTTCGCCTATTGACTCAGGTGAGCGATCCAGGGCCATCATGGCCCTCCTGTTTTCAAATTATTAATTCTACACGGTGGCTTCCTTGACAAATGCCACATCAGCGTTCTCAACGCTTTGATTTATATAGGCAATGAATTCCACCTTTTTAGCTCATCTGAGCATAAAGTGCTCAAAGTGAGCTTTTGTGATCGTGCAGTTTCTGGCGTCTGTCGTCCGTTGTCAACTTTTACCTTGTGTACGCTCTAGAGACCTTATTTTCAGTCCGATACTCATGAAACTTGGTCAGAATGTTTGTCTTGATGATATCTCGGACAACTTCGAAAAAGGGTCATGTCTTAAAAAACCTTGTGTATGCTCTAGAGGCCACATTTTTAGTCCTAAATTCTTGAAAGTTGAACAGATATTTGTCTTGATGATATCGCTGACGAATTTGAAACATGGGTCATCTTGGGCCGAAAACTAGGTCACTAAGTCAAATCTTAGAAAAACCTTGTGTATGCTTTAGAGGCCTTATTTTCAGTCCAAAGCTCTTGAAAATTGGTCAGAATGTTTGTCTTAATAATATCTTGGATGAATTAAAAAATGGGTCATGTCGGGTCAAAAACTAGGTCACTAGGACAAATCTTAGAAAAACCTTGTGTACACTTTAGAGGCCACATTTTCAGTCCTAAATTCTTGAAAGGTGAACAGAATGTTTGTCTTGATGATTTCTTGGACCAGTGTGCAAATTGGTCATGTTGGGTAAAAAACAAGGTCACTTGGTCAAATCTTAAAAAAACCTTGTGTACACTCTAGAGGCCAAATTTTCAGTCAAATACACATGAAAGTTGGTCAGAATGTTTGTCAGATTGCTGAATACCATATGTACTGAAACCCTATCAAATTTGGCTGGATTCCAAAAATTTGGTTTTGAGGAATTATACTTCAATTTTTTTCACATCTTATTCAAGTTACCATGCCTACTTATGCTGTCTTAGTGGGTTCAAGCCCAGTTGCAAGAACATCCCCCCTTTTTTTGTGTGTGTTTTTGTCTTTTTCCTTTTTGCACCATAAATACATAATGTATGCTCGCAAAAAACCAAAATCTCAGCAAGTAGAGTGATTTCAGGCCCTTCAAGGGTCTCTAGTTTGCAGTGGCAAGTCCACCTATCCATGCTTTCCTCGAGTTTCTTTTACCAGAACCTTGTGAAGTTTTCTTCCCAAGCCACTGGCTGTTTTCTCACATAACCGTCATCGTCAATGATTAGTGGTGAGAGAGAAACATATCCTGTCACAACACATGACTGTCATCAATCCTCGGACAGAAATTGGACAAGCTGGGCATTAGAACCAGTGACCCTCTGATCTTCAGTCCCTAACAAGTACAACTACGCTACCAGGGCTTGGCCAATCCCTTGGTTTAACGGTCTAGAGGAAGAAGCTTATTCAAAACATTGTGGTAACCAGTATTTTCTCCTTTTCCCACAATGCTTTCTACCCTTTCAGAGACAAATTTCATCATTTGAGCCACACTTTATTTTGCCCTGTGCAACAACACTGAATGAAGACAAATTAAGATTTGTTGTATGATAAAGAGTTTAAAGAAATCATTTCAAACTGTACAGTTGTTTGGCTAAGTGTTGTAGCTCAGTTGGTAATATACACCGCTTGAAATTGCTTGTTCAAACCCCAGCTTAGCCAATTTCTCTCTAAGTGCTGATGATAATTGTTTCGACAGAATTCTTTCCTCTTTTCCTGTAAATCACTGTTTCAGTGTTGGTTATGTGGGAAAGCAGCCAGTGGCTTGAGTAGAATATTGTGAGAAGCAAAACACCAGGGTAGCAAGAATAGATGCACTGTTTGCTACAATGTAACTGTAATGATGTTGATTAAGGCATTAAAAGCCATACAAACAAACCGAACAAAATTGGTGCACCATTCAGAAATGCTTCTGGGCTGAAGTATCCTAAAATAAACTGAGTAAATAGTCCTGTTGAAAATTTGACATGAAGCAAAGTAACTGGTACACTCAACCTGACAATACATTATGTATTTATTGTACACCAGATAATCAATCAATCAATTAAAATGCTGAGTATTTATGGTATACCAGATCATCTGTCAATCAATTTAAACACCTAGTATTTATTGTATACCAGATAATCAATCAGTTTGAATGCCTAGTATTTTTAGCTCACCTGAGCACAAAGTGCTCATGGGGAGCTATTGTGATCGTGCTGTGTCCGTCGTGCGTCGTCTGTTGTCAACTTTTTCACCTTGTGTACGCTCTAGAGGCCACATTTTCAGTCCGATACTCATGAAACTTGGTCAGAATGTTTGTCTCAATAAAATCTGAGACGAGTTCGAAAATGGGTCATGTTGGGTCAAAAACTAGGTCACTAGGTCAAATCTTAGAAAAATCTTGTGTACGCTCTAGAGGCCACATTTTCTATCCAATACTCCTGAAAGTTGGTCAGAATATTTGTCTTGATGATATCTCTGACAAGTTCGAAAATGGGTCATGTGGGATCAAAAAGTAGGTCACCAGGTCAAATCTTAGAAAAACCTTGTGCACACTCTAGAGGCCACATTTTCAGTCCAATACTACTGAAAGTTGGTAAGAATATTTGTCTTGATGATATCTAAGACGAGTTCGAAAATGGGCCATGTCAGGTCAAAAACTAGGTCACCAGGTCAAATCTTAGAAAAACCTTGTGTACGCTCTAGAGGCCACATTTTCAGTCCAATACCCTTGAAAGTTGGTCAGAATGTTTGTCTTGCTGATATTTGGACAAGTTTGAAAATGGGCCATGTCGGGTCAAAAACTAGGTCACCAGGTCAAATCTAAGAAAAACCTTGGGTACGCTCTAGAGGCCACATTTTCAGTCCAAAACTCTTGAAAGTTGGTCAGAATATTTGTCTTGATGATATCTCGAACAAGTTTGAAAGTGGGCCATGTCTGGTCAAAAACTAGGTCACCAGGTCAAAGCTTAGAAAAACCTTTTGTACGCTCTAGAGGCCACATTTTTAGTCCAATACTCTTGAAAGTTGGTCAGAATGTTTTTCTTAGTGATATCTCAAAAGTGTTTGATAATGGGTAATGTCTGATCAAAAACTAGGTCACTAGGCCAAATCTTAGAAAAAGCTTGTGTATGCTGTAGAGGCCACATTTTTAGTCCAAAACTCTTAAAAGTTGGTCAGAATGTTTGTCTTGATAATATCTTGAAAGAGTATGAAAATGGGTAATGTTGGATCAAAAACTAGGTCACTAGGTCAAATCTTCGAAAACCTTGTTTACTTTCTAGAGGCCTCATTTTTAATGCAATACTCATGAAACTAGGTCAGAATGTTGGTCTTGCACCAGTTTGTCTTGATGATATCTCTGACAAATTTGAAAATGGGCCATGTTGGGTCAAAAACTAGGTCACTAGGTCAAATCTTAAAAAAACCTTGTGTATGCTCCAGAAGCCACATTTTCTGGCCAATACTCTTGAAATTTGGTCAGAATGTTTGTCTTGATAATATAGCAGATGAGTTCGAAAGTGGGCCATGTGGGGTCAAAAACTAGGTCACAAGGTCAAGTCTTAGAAAAACCTTGTGTACGCTCCAGAAGTCACATTTTCGGTCCAATACTCTGTAAAGTTGGTGAGAATATTTGTCATGATGATAGCTTCGATGGGTTTGAAAATGGGTCATGTCAGGTCAAAAACTAGGTCACCAGGTTAAATCTTAGAAAAACCTTATGTAAGCTCTAGAGGCCACATTTTCAGTCCAATAATCTTGAAATTCTGTCAGAATGTTTGTCTTGATAATTTCTTAGACTAGTATGAAAATGGGTCATGTTGGATAAAAAACTAGGTCACAAGGTCAAATCTCGGAAAAACCTTTTGTACTATAATTACAGTCCAATATTCTTTAAACCTTTGTTAGAATGTTTGTCATGATGATATCTTGCATGAGTTTGAAAATGGATCACATGGAATAAAAACTAGATCACCAAGTTTGATCCTTGAAAAACCGTGTGTACGCTCTAGAGGCCAGATTTTCAGTTCAATTATCTTGAAATTTGCTTTGAATGTTTGTCTAGATATAATATCTTAGACTAGTATGAATATGGGTCATGTTGGATAAAACACTAGGTCACTAGGTCAAATCTCGGAAAAACCTTTTGTACACTCTACAGGCCACATTTTCTCTCAAATACTCATGAAAGTTTGTCGGAATGTATGTCTGGATAATTTCTACATGTCAAGTAGGCCGCTGAGACAAATTCGAGAAAAAGCTTGTGTGCACTCTAGAGGCCATATTTGTAAGCCCAATACTAATGAGTGTTTGTCAGAGTGTTTGTCTTAATATCTCTGAAGAGATTGGAAATGGGTCATGTTTGATCAAAAGGCTCAGGTGAGCGACTTCAGGGTCATCATGGCCCTCTTGTTTGTATACCAGATAATCAATCAAGTTGGCAAACAAATATGTTAGCTATATTCTAGCAAAAGGGGCTTTAACTCTTTACCACATGGCAAAATTTTAGATCTATCCAAATTGAAAGCATTTGCAGATGACAATTTCACAGTGGCTTAAATAATGCAATTTTTCTTTGATAAGGTAGAAAACTTTGTGGGAAAAGGAGAAAATGCTGGTTACCAGCATTTTCTCCTTTTCCCACAATGTTTTCAAAAGGCCTCTTCTACAGGGTCGTTAAAAGTCGTCATTGTGTGGTAAAGGGTTAATGCATCTCCATGATGTATGTCATACCTAGCAAGTCATCACATAATTATGGATCCATACAATCCATTTAGGCTAACAATCAACTGGATCTGGAGGTAGAAAAGTCCTTGGCCATGCAGAAAATTTACAAAGAGCATAAAGTCGCCACCCATGCCAGCCTGCGGCCTGGTCAATACTTTTTGCAGAAGCATTAAGCCCTCTATTCACAAAGCATGGTTCATATACAATGTACTTCTTTGGAGTGACTGTATTGGACATGAAAATAACCAGCATTTTCTCTTTTTTCTACAATGTTTTCTACCCTGTCTATGACAAATTCACTAGTTTGAGCCACATTTGATTTGTCGTCTGCAAGGTGTGTCCAACTGGATAAGTCCGCAGTCTTGTTGTTGCGTAAACAACCCTTTACCAAACAATTTGTTTTTTTTAACAACCCTGAAGAAGAAGGTTTTATATTGCGGGAAAAGAAGAAAATGTTGTTATCCAGCATTTTCCCCTTTTCCAGCAATGATTTCTACCTTTTCAAAGATAGGAATCATCATTTGGGCAATTTTTGATTTATCGATTACAGGTGCTTTCAATTGGTACTAGGCTAAAATTGGTTGTTTCCTAAAGAGTTACAGTGTTAATTCAATGAAATAATTAATATTGTGTGTAAATCATAATCCATGCAAGCATAATGAAGTTGTTATTGTAGAGTGATGATGATAATAATGATAAATGACACAAATAAAGAATGAAATACGGCCACTGACATGACAGGGAACTTCCAACAAAACTGGGCCATTAAATTGAGTGCACTGAACTTTACTTGTTAACCCTTTACCATACAATCCCAAGTTTTAACAACCCCTAGGAAGAAGGCTTTTGAAAACATTTTGGGAAAAGGAGAAAATGCTGGTAACTAGCATTTTCTCCTTTTCCCACAATGTTTTCTTCTCTGTCAAAGGTAAATTCAATCATTAGAGACACATTTAATTTGTCATCTACAAATACTTCCAATTTGGATATATCTAAAATTTTGTTATGTGCTAACTGTGAGTTAACAAATGACAAAATTTTAGACCTGTCCAAATACAAAGCATTTACTAGATGACATATAAATGTGCCTGAAATGATGGGTTCTTTATTTGAATTGGTAGAAAACTTAGTGTGAAGAGGAGAAAAAGCTGGCTAATTTTCTCCTTTTTCTCACAGTGTTTTAAAAGTCATATTTCCACATAGGTTTTGAAAATACGGAATATTTGGTAAAGGGTTAATTCTTTACAACATGGATTAATTTTTTGGTATCATTCCATCCGCTGCTTGGAAAGCACATAGAAACATTATTTTGTCACAT
The DNA here is from genome assembly GCA_946811185.2 of Hippopus hippopus. Classification (NCBI taxonomy): domain Eukaryota; kingdom Metazoa; phylum Mollusca; class Bivalvia; order Cardiida; family Cardiidae; genus Hippopus; species Hippopus hippopus. Next base: position 28,067,797 of record OX328113.1, read on the forward strand.
TTTTTATTTCCTTAGAATTATGGAAAATGTTGTGGAAGAAGGAGCCATTACCTCAATCACATGTAACAAGCAAATACTACATGCTTCTAATATTGGATTCAAAAGCCATCTATAAAATGAAAAGTCGTGTGTGTCCTGAAATGGATTAACTCTTTACCACACAAAAAATTTTAGACTTGTCCAAATTAAAAGCATTTTGAAGATGACAAATTACTCATAGCTTAAGATATAATGATTGTTGTCTTTGAAATCAGGGAAAACATTGTGGGAAAAAGGAGAAAATGCTGGTTACCAGCATTTTCTCCTTTTCCCTCAATGTTTTCAAAAGCCTTCACCGTGAGGGTTGTTAGAACTCGGGACTGTGTGGTAAAAGGTTAATGAGCCCAAATTTTATATCTTTAAAGGTCAATTTCTATTTTCAATTTTTATGAAACAGATTTTATTAGTTAACCCATTGCTAGACGAGAAAGTTTGGTCTTGCCCACATTAAAAGTATTGGCTGATGACACATTCTGGATTAATGAAAATGAGCTGAAGTTCTCCAATAAGGCAGAAAACATTGTTGGAAAAGGAGAAATTGCTTGAAACATGTGATTTCTTCTTTTCCTCCAATTTTTTTCAAAAGTCTTTCTTCATCAGGGTCGTTGAAAGTCGGGATTGTTTGGTAAAGGGTTAAAGAAGTGCGAATTAAGTGTGGCATGATGAATGTAAATTTTCCATGACATAAGCTACATATACATGTACTAGTATCAAAAGTACAACATCTGTACCAAATCCCCAGGTCAGAGTTAATTTGAGTCTTACTCTGTGAAAAGTTGGTTTAATGAATTAGCTATCCTAGAAACCAGCCCCCTTTCCTGTACACTAGTGGCTGCGCTACCAGGTTCTAGGCAACTTGAGACCCCAGGGTTGCTGGTTCCATTCCCCAGCTAGGCAATTTTATTGTCTGAATATTGATGATAGTCAATGCCATGGGATACATTCCTCTCTCATCGCTGATGATTGTTTTGATGATGGTCACATGGAAAAGCAGCCAGTGGCTTGGGAAGAATGTTGTGCCATGTACTTGTTAGGGAAGCTCCAGGAAAGCATGGATAGGTGTACTGGCTGCTCAGTGATAACTAAAATAAAGTTGAAAATGACGTAAAATACCATTCAAGCTAGTGTAATGTCACTTATTGATGCTCCCTCTCTAATTAACGTTCCCCCAGCTTTTTTTTAACTAAAAATGGGCTTACCAGATGGCCAGTCCATGGAAAAAGTTAAAATAATTCAACTGGAATAAACTTACAACATCAACATAATCCTTATGATTTCACAAATAGATGTCATTAACACCTGATTATCGGAATATACATTAATTTCCTATATCGTAAACTTTCTGCTAGACAAAATTTGTCAAGTAACTTGAAAAAACATTAAGAAAGTGAAACAATCAATGGCAAATGTCCAGTATTAATCCTGAATGCTATTTAATGTCCAACTAAATCATGATCGGCAATAAAATTGATATTCTGCATTAAAGATAGTGGGTTTCTCTAATGGTGATTGCTTTGCAGTCAGCACAGACTAAAACCTGGACAGTAATGTTATCGTTGTCCTTGGAAATTCCTATGCTGTTCCACCTTTATTAATCCTGCCTTTTGAAAAATGTAATGCCCCGAGGGCATTCAAAAGAATAGGGTAACAAAGCAGATAGACACTTATGTCACAGCTTCTGGTTTAAACCAGTGGAGTGATGAGGGCTTTTATAGCCCTCTTGTCTAAAGTACAGTATTTCACAAACATTGCTATACCATTTATAAACAAAAATTTTGTGAGCTCAGCTGTTTCGGATAAAAACATTGAGGTATTGTCATAGCCCTGGCGTTGTCTACTTTGTTGTTGTGTAAAAACATTGACATTTTACAATATCTCTGTTATAACTGAAGATATTAGCCTCATACTTGACTAGTTGTTAACTATCAAAAGGGGAACCCATGCCCATTTTGACTTACAATTTCCAAACTTTGACATTTTATGATATCTTTGTCATTACAGAAGATATTTACTTCAAGCTAGGACTAGTTGTGAACTATAATAAGGGGAACCCAATCCATATAAGGGGCAGGTGACACAGTCATGGCCCTTTTTCAACTTAAAATTTTCACTAAAAGCAACTGCAGCAGAGCGCTGGCACAAACATGCAGTGCTCTTGTTAAGTTTATTTGCATTGGATTGGTTCACATGATTGAAAGTGCTCATAGAGTACTGGAGAGTGGAGCGCTAGATCAACCTGCATGTATGTGCAGGCTAATCTTGCTATACACGCTCAGCAATAACATGTGGTTAATACTGTTCAATACTAACAAAGTGGTCAATACTTGTCAATACTAGTCAGAGTAGTTGATTGAAAATTTTAGTGGTCCTTTTCTCATCATCAAGGATAGTTCCATAATTATAGGGCCTTTTTTTGCTTTTTTTTTTGATACAGTAAGTGTTATCACACCTTGAAGAAATTATTTGCTTAATTAATTGATGGCAATAATGTTGCTAAATCAGGGTTTTCTGCAGACATGGTTTGGGGGTCATTAATTCTGACCCCTTTCAAATGAATGAAAATAAGGCACACACTTATGAATATGTAACTCTGCAACAAATGCATAGCTGAAATACAAATCGCCTGGCTGGGATTCAAACTTTTGTGGTAAAGATACCGGTATTTGTTTTTCGAGGCACAAAAGAGAAATATACTAACCACTGAGCCAAGGAATTCTCCCTAAAGCAGTTGCTAGGTATTGATTTCATACAGGAAGAAGCTATGATGTATGGAAGTAGTGATCTCCCATAACTACACAAAAATTTTGGGGGTTATTCAGAAACTTCGGGGGATCCAAATTACAAAGAAAGAGGGGGTCAGGGAAAACCTAGAATAATGTATCTGTGGTTGCAGATATCAGGAGAAGAGAATTTTCAGATGTGGTAAAAAGTTACATACCTCAATGATTTCCTGTCTGTTTTAGAGAGATCTGAGTGTTAACGTAAAAGATCTCAAAAAAACTGTTGATACCTGCTTTGTATTCTTTGACTTTGCAATCTTTTTGGAATGTTTTCCTAGACAGGATTGTGAAACCCTTACCCCTTCAGCAGACAAGAAAATTTCAGACTTAATTTATCTGAATTCAAAGCTATTGCAGACGACAAATTAACTTTTTACAACACATTCCTGTATTTAAGCCTATCGTTCTGAGCATCATTTTGCTACCTTTGCAGAATATCTCACCCTTCGAGTCCTTATTTGATTTGAAAATACCTCAAAAGATCTTTTTTTTGACAAAGCCATTAACTGCCGTTGACACGGTGTCATAGTACAAGTTTACTTTTTAAAATTGTCCATTATGTTAATAAACTAATGTAAAATAGAAACGCGCTTGAAAGCAAGCTTGAGAACAGAAGGGTTAACAACCCTAAGGAATAAAAGTTTCGATAGCATTTTGGGAAATGTAGATATTGCTGGTAACCAGTATTTTCTATTTCACACAATGTTTTTTATGCTATCAGAGAACTTAGCACATTTTGCATCAATGTTGAAATCATTGTCTGCACTTCATTTCACTATAGACAATTAGTCTTAACTCTTTACCAAACGACAAAATCTTAGTCTGGTCCAAATTTAAAGCATTTGCAGACGACAAAATAAACGTGACTCAAAAATGGAAACTTGACTTTGGAAGAGTAGAAAACATAGTGGGAAAAGGAGAAAATGCTGGTTACCAGCATTTTCTCCTTTTCCCACAATGTTTTCAAAAGGCTTCTATCTCAGGGTCATAAAAACCAGGGATTGTTTGGTAAAGGGTTAACTCTTTACCACACAATAAAATCTCAGACCATTTCAAAATGAAAGCTTTTTGCAGGACAACATAGTACATGTGGCACAAAGATTGAGGTTTGTCTGTGAAAGGTCAGAAAACATTGTGAGAAAAGGAGAGATTGCTGATCACCATCATGTACTCCTTTTCCCACAACGTTTTAAAAGCATTCTTTCTTTTAAAGTTGTTAAAACCTTGGCATTGTGTGGCAAAGGGTTAAACTTGTCATTTGGGAAAGGATTAATTAAATGTGGATCAGTGATTGAATAATTGTATGGTGTTTAATGTCTTTTTCACCATTAATTTAGTTACATAATGGCAGCCAGTGCACCTGTCTGTGCTTTCCTACAGAATCTATTACCAGTGCTTTGCACAATATTCTTCTCAAGTCAAATGACTGCTTTCCAGCATAACCATTGTTGTAACAGTGATCAGCATTAAGAGAGGAATGAATCCTGTTGCAATGAAAATATGGTTCAAACCCTGTATGAAGAGTCTAGAACAGATCTGTTTCTCAAACAATGAAATTTTGGACATGTCCATATTCAAAGCAATGTGGGGAATCATCTTTCATAAGGTAGAAAACTTTGTGGGTAAAGGAGAAAATGCTGGTTACCAGCATTTTCTCCTTTTCCAACAATGTTTTCAAAATTTGTCTTCTCTAGGGTGTTTCAAATGCAGGACTGTGGAACAGAGTTAAAGGAGACAATGAAGGTGACAAGATGAGTCCAATTCATATAACCCTTAATCAAACAATCTCATTTTTCAACAATCATGAGGAAAAAGGCTTTTGAAAACTTTGTGGGAACAGGAGATAATGCTGGTAACCAATATTTTCCACTTTTTTCAAGAGAAATCGTCCAACATTTGGGCCAAATTTCAATTTGTTGTCTGCAGTAACTGTTGCTATTAATTTGAACCAGTGAAACATTTTGTTGTTTGATAAAGAGATAAACTCTTTAGATGAATAAAGCTAGTCCATATATGTTATTGAGTCATGGTCTGGCAATAGGGGGTTTAATGCTGTTGTATCTTCAAGTGCGCCCCGTCAATAATCACATTCATCTATGTGACATAAGTAACGTTACGTTAGGCACATTTTCTATATCTTCAAGTGCGCCCCCTCAATAATCACATTCATCTATGTGACGTAAGTAACGTTACGTTACGCACATTTTCTATGATCTCACTTCTTTATGTTATGTTGTTGAAGGATTTTCATTATTAAATCTATAGAATAGATCAGACCTGCTTTATTTGAGTTGCAACAAATGCACCTCTTTGATCCATTATCTTAAGCAAGTCATCACATTATCATGGATCCATTAAATCCATTTTGTCTAACAAGTGGCTGGTCCTTGGACATGCAGTAAATTTACCAAAAGGAAAAAAAAAGTTTTGATCCAGGTCAGCCTACGCTGATGCGTAGTCTGACCTGGATCGATACTTTTCACAGATGCATTAGACCCTCTTTTCAAAGAACATGGCTCATCTGTTATTGAATCATGCTATGTGAAAAAGTGTCCAAATGCATCTACAAAAGGTATTGACTCAGGTCAACTCCAGGTCAGCCTGCACAGTCTGCGTAGACTGACCTGGGTAGAAATGTATTGTTTGCCATTGGTATATTTTTTGGGAGAGAGGACCTTTCTACTTCATCATGCAGTCTGTGTTTGGAGAAATGGATCCAAAATGGAAAATGTGCGTGGTGTAAAGCATTACAAAGATTCATCAAATTCCATTTTCCCAGAGTGCCACTTACATATTAGTTATAAGTAGACAAAAGAGAAGTTTACAGGCCTGTTGATCTCAGGAATGATCTGCTGTAAATGTTGCCAAAGAACAATGTTCATGATGCAATAGACGTCCTCTTCTCTTACAACTAAAAGTCCTTCTTATTAAAAGCCTTTACTCAAGTATGATCTGTATTCACCAACCAGTATTAAGACTATTCTTTGTCTCAACTCTCAAGAATTTTATAGATTTGGAAGTAACACAACTTTTGATTGGCTACACTATATGGTTTAGCCAGTCAGAGGTTGTGTTACTTTCAAATTTAGAAAATTTCTGAAAATAAGACTATGAATGTTCTTATGAATGATTGATAGATACTGACCCAGGTGTCCTTGCAAAATGTTATTCAAGATTAGATTGCACTGCAGTCTTAAATTGGTTCACACTGTCTGATACTTTCTTGAAATTTTGTCATTTGGTCTACAATGTCATGAACTTTGATTTGTCATTTGCAAATGATTTCAATTTGGATCAATTTAGAACTTTGTCATCTAATAAAGAGTTAGCAGTGCATTGGTTTATACTGTATGGTTTCCATTTCAGATGATGAGCTTACCTGGGTGAAATTTTGGACAAAAAAAAAAAGAACCCCAAAGCAGTCGACTCAAAAGATAGAATTTTTTAAAGAAGTTCACTTGTAATGTTAGATTGAAATGTAAGTATTCACTTATTTTGTAGCCTAAAAGGAGAATATCAATAGTTTTGAAAATGAAAATGCAAAAATGAAAAACAAACTTTGTTTGCTATTAAATACCTTTGACCTTGTACCAAAAAATCTTGAGTTTTAATGACCCTAAAGAAGAAGCCTTTTGAAAACATTGTTGGTAAAGGAGAAAATGCTGGTAACATATGGGTTTTCCTGTCAAGCTCAGTGGTAAAATGTAGGACTCTTAACCTGCAGGTTCTTAGTTCAAGCCTCACTCAAGGCACTGGACCTTTTGTAGGAGTGGTAAGACGCTTCAGAGCTTTAGCCTAGTACTGCTGAAACCCCGGGACATTCATGATGTGGGCTAATGTTGTGATATGACTAAAACGATTTTGAATGCGGCATAAAACACCAGAACATTCATTCATTCATTCATTTTGTCAATCATTCAATCACTCTTCCATACATAATCAGAAGTCAGAGTTACAGATACAAGGGATTACTGGGGATTCAAGGAGATATTTTTGCGAACCTCACTTTGCTTGTGGCCAGTAAACTTGTCATGGCCCAGGATCAATCCTGTATCTGTCTGTGCATCTATCTATCCATCTGCATATTCTTACGAACAAAGTCCGTAACAAAGAAACAAATGAACAAATGCATGGCAGATATAAAGGGACCGGGCAGGATTCGAACCCTAGAACGCCCGGACGAAAGGCCAATACCATAACCACTGAGCTAAAGGGACATCTCCCTAACGCAGTTATTAGGTATTGTATTTAAATTGAGACGAAGCCATGCATGAAGGAGTGGTCTCCCTTAACACACCCCCTCTTAAAGTCATCATTTATTGATGACTCAAAGCCTTATTAGGCAGGAAGTCCGTTTTTGGACAACAAATGGGATTAATGGCTCAATGGCCAATCTTGGACGAGCCCCCATCTTACTAACAAAGTCCGTAACAAAGAAACAAATGAATGCATGGCAGATATAAAGGGACCGGGCAGGATTCGAACCCTAGAACGCCCGGATGAAAGGCCAATACCATAACCACTGAGCTAAAGAGACATCTCCCTAATGCAGTTGTTAGGTATTGTATTTAAATCAGGACGAAGCCATGCATGAAGGAGTGGTCTCCCGTAACAATATTTACTTCTATTAAAAACAACTCGTTCAAAATCGAGTTTTACCAAATGTACAGAATAGTCCTGTCATGGACCTCTTGAGAATTTTGACAATTTGAATAGCTTTGGTTGACATAGTAAACAGACTAAAAACTAGCACCAAGAATTAAAAGTGAACATTTTGACATTATGACAGTGACTGTGAAAGAGGCCTAGTTTGTTTTTGGTATCATATTGGTTGCAGGCATTTAGCCAAGAAAAGGCTGTGTCAATTTTAGACGTACATGTATGCCTTTTGTGTAAAAAATGATGGTCAGAAGATAAAAAGAAAAGAAGACAAGGCAGAAAGCAAAGTAAGGACTTCATCTTTATCACATTTCTCAGTGCTCCCTTTTGTTGATTTACATCGCAAAATTTGGCAGACTGGCATTGATCTATATAGAAACAAGAGAAATGGGGGGGTTGTCCTGATTAATTGATATTGCTACAAGGTTCCATTCAATAAAGATATATCATAGTGGCACCATTCTTCATTCATCCAAGGAAATGCCAATATAGCACTGATGATGGAGTGCATGCTTCTCTATTATCCATACATACAGTTACATCAAGACTGCTTTTTTTTTATGACAAGAACAGCATTTCATCCCCAAACCTGAGTTGTTGGTAGCCTTAAGAAGGCATAGCTGGAAAAAAAGCTATACAACTGTTTTTTTTGTCACAATCTAATATATAAATGGACTTTGAAATGCTCACCTGGCTCTGCCTGCTTCATAGAGTAGCAGGCAGAGCCAGTTAAGCATTTCACAGTCCATTTATGGACAGTTTTGAAGCTCCCCATGAACAAATTCTTGTCCTGTGACCAAATTATTATACATGGACACATGGACAGACTGACGCAATAAGGTTAGTAACAGCAGAGTTATGGAGCGGAAAATCTACTTACTATCTATATCAGTTTATTATGAAGCAAGAAAGCCAGTTACAGGGCCCTGCAGTGGGATCTTGATCAGCACTTTGTGCAAAAGCAACTGAAGTTTCAATTGGTGTTCTCCGGATTTATTTCTTTTGCCAACCAATTTATTCTTTCATTTTGGAACTTTAGAAAACAGTTTAGGGGTACATCTTGTGTGACTGGCTCAACCAGCAAAAGATTTCAATTCAACACTAAAGATACATCTCTACTACCAGGGAGAAAAAACACAGTTAAAACTTTATACTGTATATAATGGTTCAGATATTGGTCATCTGTTTAAACATGGGTAGATAATTGATAAATATGGAGCACAGGATAAAGAAACTCAAGGGATTTGTCCTCATTTAAACCCGGAAACGACTACAGCGATAGCTTGGAAGGCTTCAAAAGCATGACATGCATTTTCTATCCGTCGTAATCTGTGCAACTTCTGCAGCTGTCAGGGGCAACAAATGGCATGAAGACACAAGAATGATTATAGATTCATAAAATAAAGATGAAATGGGTTAAAAACTGGCTGAAAACTGGCTGAAAGTGAGTATAGGTGTATCTTTAATTTTACAGTTCTTTGATCAATGTGTTATACCAGGACAACAATAGATCCTAATGTATACTGTGCAGTCTGGTCTTGATCTTCACCCTTTGGAAAACACCTGATAAGGAAATAAGAAACATGGATCAATATATGATAAATGAGTACATAAAAGAACATTGTAATAGAAAGAGAACTTCTACATTTCTCGTTTTCCAGTGATTTAACAGTTTACCAGGTAATTTCAAGTTTTAAAAACTCTGTATAAGAAAGCTTTTGAAAACCTTGCCGGAAAAGAAGAAAACTCTGGTAAACATTACATTATATCATCTTCAAATGCTTGCAAATTGGACAAGTCTAGAATTTTGTTGTCTGGTAAAGAGTTACAAAGCACAGTTTCAGCAAAGAGAATATGTTTGTTTAAAGTAATGTTTTCAAACTTCCTTCAACTAAAGTTTGTTAAAAAAGAAATTTCTTACCAGTAGGGTAACAAGCAATTTATTTTGCTGCAATGCTTTCTGAAATGGTCAGATACAAGATGAAATAAGAGGTCTAAAGGTGGGTAATGTTTTTGACCTGTAACCCTTAACTACACAATCCCAAGTTTTAAAGGCCCTGACAAAGACAGCATTTTTGAAAACATGATGGGAAAAGAAGAAAATGCTAGATATCGGCAATTTTTAGCTCCACTGGCCGAAGGCCAGCGAGCTATTGTCATGGCGTTGTGTCCGTCGTGCGTCCGTCCATCCGTCCGTTCGTTCGTTCGTCCGTTCGTCCGTGCATGCGTCCGTAAACTTTTTCTTTAAAAAACTTCTCCTCAGAAACTATTGACTGGATTTTTACCAAATTTCACAGGAATGTTCCTTTGGTGGTCCTCTTTCAAATTCCTTCAAATAATTGTGTTCCATGAAGAATTCTGGTTGCCATGGCAACCAAAGTAAAAAACCTTTAAAAATCTTCTCCTCCCAAACCGCTATTTGGATAGCATTATTATTTTGCAGGAATGTTCCTTAGATACAGGTTTACAGAATTCCTTAAAAAAAAAATGATCTGTCAAAAAACATGGCTTTTATGGGAGACTCATTTTCCTTTTATGGTATAAAGTAAAATCTTTGAAAAATTTCTTCTCTAAAACTATTCATTGGATTTCATTGTTGTTTTGTAGGTAAGTTCCTATGGTGGTTGTCTACCAAATTGTTTCTTCAGTGAGCTAAAATGCAGGATTGAATGATAATTGTTAAAAACTTCCTTTCGCCATTATAGAAATATCAGGCCTGTGGAGCGATACAGGCGCTCAAGCGCCTCTAGTTCCTATTCTTACGATGTCTTTGAAAAGGGTATTCCCAGTGTTGTTAGACACAGGATTGATTTAAGGAGCTTTTTTGGATGGCATAGATCAAGATCAGACTGCACATAACATGCAGTCTGATCTTTGATGTACACCACCCACTGCCTGATGCTGGAATTTGAGCCAGTTCATCTTCAAATGGCAGTGAAAATCTTCTGTTAGACCTTGGAAAAAAGTTTAATTTTTTGAGTAGGTAGAAAAAGAATTAAAGGGACTCCTTGTTTATAAAGTTTTAAACAACTTAGAGGGAAATGACAGGAAACTTCTGTACCGTTTTCCTGTTGCATTGCAAACATGGGGTGACTCATGGTTTACTTTCAAACCCTTCTTATCTTTGGTTTTATCAAATGTCCAATTTTTAGCTCCAATGGCCGAAGGCCAGATGGCTCATATCATGGCCCTATGTCCGCCGTGCGTGCGTCCAACAGTGCGTCTGTACTTCTGTTCGTGCATTAACTTTTATTTCAAACATCTTCTCTGAAACTACCCATCCAATTTTGATGAAACTTCAAAGAAATTATCCTGCCATGGTCCTCTTCAGAATTTCTTGGAAGAATTTGATTCCTTAAAAAACTCTGGTGGCCATAGCAACAAAACTTAAAAATATTGGAAATCTTTGAAAATCTTCTTGTCTGAAACAATAAGGCCCAGGGCTACCTAATTTGGCATGTAGCTTTATCTAGTAGACCTCTATCAAGTTTCTTCAAATTTTAGCCCTGGGGTCAAAATTGACCCCGCCCCAGGGATCACAAGTTTTACATGGGCTTATATAGAGAAAACTATAGAAATCTTCCTTAACCTAGCCATAAGGCCTAGGGCTACAAAATTTTGCATGTAACCAGCATTTTCTCTTTTTCCCACAATGTTTTCTACCCTATCAAAGAAAAAATGCACCATTTGAGCAACATTTAAATTGTCGTCTGCTAATGCTTTCAATTTGGACTAGGCTAAAATTTTGTTGTCTGGTAAAAGGTTAAAGCCCAGGATTGCGTGGTAATGGGTTAGAAATAAAAGGTTATTGTTTCTCATGGCTTTTGTAATTTTTTGGTATCCAGAAGAAAGCTTCCTTTTGTAAAAGCAAAACTTGTTTAAGTAGTCACTATCAAAAGATGTACAGAATAAACAATTTTGAAACATCTTTGAAGATTGATTTTAGATTTCTATAAATGGAGTAAAGTTTGAATGAAATCGTTTGTTCATGTCTGCATTTTATCTTGTGAACCATACTGATGGAGTTTTTGTGTTTTTTTTCCCTCTTTAACCCATTACCACACATTTCGGAGTTTTAATCCTTCGAGTTTTAACAAGCTTGAGGGAAGAGCCATAATTATGGAAACTTTGTGGGAAAAGGAGAAAATGCAGGTAATAACCATTTTCTTCATTTCCAACAATGTTTCCTACCCTAACAGAGATAAACTACATGTTTCACTAGTCATCTGCTACTTTTTTGAACTTGGCTGAAGTTTTAGTTTTGTCATGTGGTAAAGAGTTAACACTGTAGTGAGGTCAGACTCATCTACGTGGAGATCATTTTGTCAGTTTACTTCAAAAACCTAGTAACTACAGCTTGAAACAAGCTGTAGTTACGAGGTTTTTGAAGTAAACCGACGATTTGTAGATGACAAATAAAGAGTGTCCCAAATGGGATTTGTCATTCAAAGGGTAGAAAACATTTTGGGAATAGGAGAAACCAGCATTTTCTCATTTTCTGGCGTGTCTTGGGTGGCTCTGTGGTAAATTGCAGTACTTGTAACTTGGAGGCCACAGGTTCAAGCATGGCTGGAAGCATTGGGTTTTTTAGCTCCACTGGCCGAAGGCCAGCGGGCTTATGTCATGGCCTGTTGTCCGTCGTGCGTCCGTCCGTCCGTGCGTCCGTCCGTCCGTCCGTGCGTTAACTTTTTTTTAAAAAATCTTCTTCTCTGAAACTACCCATCCAATTTTGATGAAACTTCACAGAAATGATCCTGCCATGGTCCTCTTCAGAATTTCTTGAAAGAATTTAATTCCTTCAAAAACTCTGGTTGCCATGGCAACAAAACTGAAAAATTTTGAAAATCTTTGAAAATCTTCTTGTCTGAAACCGTAAGGCCAAGGGCTACCAAATTTGGCATGTAGCTTTATCTAGTGGACCTCTACCAAGTTTCTTCAATTTATAGCCCTGGGGTCAAAATTGGCCCCGCCCCGGGGGTTACAAGTTATACATGGGCTTATTTAGGGAGAACTTTAAAATTCCTCTTCTACCTAGCCATAGGGCCTAGAGCTACCAAATTTGGCATGTAGCTTTATCTAGTGGACCTCTGCCAAGATTGTTCAAATTATAGCCCTGGGGTCAAATTAGGCCCTGCCCGGGGGTAACAAGTTTTACATGGGCTTATATAACAAGTTTTACATGGGCTTATATAGGGAGAACTTTAAAATTCTTCTTTGACCTAGCCATGGGGCCTAGGGCGACCAAATTTGGCATGTAGCTTTATCTAGTGGACCTGTACCAAGGGTGTCCAAATTATAGCCGAGGGTCAAATTTGACTTCGCTCTGGGGGGTAACATGTTTTACATGGGCGGGCTTATATAGGAAAATCTTTCGCATCTAGCTATAAGGGCTAGGGCTATCAAATTTTGCATTTAGCTTTATCTAGGGGGTCTCTATCAAGGGTGCCCAAATTATAGCCCAGGGGGTCAAATGTAGCCCCACCCCAGGGGGTCACAAGTTCTACATGGTCTTATATAAGGAAACTTTAATAATCTACTTGTACATAGCCATATTTAGGCCTAGGGCTACCAAATTTTGCATGTAACTTTATATAATGGGCCTCTACCAAGAGGGCCCAAATTTTAACTTTGGGGGTCAAGTTTGACTCCACACCAGGGGTCACAAGTTTTACATTGGCTTTTATAGTGAAAACTTGATAAACCTGTGTCATGGATCACATATTTTACAGGGCCTTTATTCAGCAAACTTGTTTTACATGACTTTTTATTGGGCAAGATTAAAAAATCTTTTTGTTTATAACCACACGTTCTAGTTTCATATTGTAGGTCTGGGGTCAAAATTGCCTTCATTCCAGGGATCGCAAGTTTAACATGGGCTTCAAAATATTGTCACTTCAATTTAAACATTAATCAAGGGAAATAACTCTTTTTATGAAAGATAAAGTTCGTTACTATTTACCTCCCTTGATTATCAAGCTGCAGTGATACATGATTGGTGCTAGACAAGTTTTTTAGCTCCACTGGCCGAAGGCCAGCAGGCTTATGTTATGGCCCGTTGTCCGTTGTGCGTCCATCCGTATGTTAACTTTTTAGCTCACTTGAGCACAACATGCTCAAGGGGAGCTTTTAGGATCACCTGGTGTCCGTCGTGCGTCGTGTGTCGTCAACAATTCTTTAAACATCAACTCCTCCTAAACCACTGGGCGGATTTGGACCAAACTTGGCTGGAATGTTCCTTGGAAGGTCCTCTTTAAAAACTGTTCACAGAATTTGATTCCATCAAAAACTCTGGTTGCCATTGCAACCAAATGGAATTTTTTAGGGAATTCTTTAAAAATCTTCTCCTCTGAAACCACGGGTCAGATTTTGAAATAATTTCACAGATATGCTCCATGGGTGACCCTTTTTAAAAATTGTTCGTAAAATTTTGATCCGTCAAAAAATGTGGCTCTGGTGAATGGAGGCTTCTTGCACCATATAGAAATGAAGGAATTCTTCAAAATTCTTCTTCTCTGAAACCGCTGGTCAGATTTCGAAATAATTTCACAGGATTGTTCCTTGGGTGACCCTTTTCAAAAATTGTTCGTAAAATTTTGATCCGTCAAAAAACGTGGCTCTGGTGAATGGGGGCTTCTTGCACTATACAGAAATGAAGGAATTCTTTAAAAATCTTCTCCTCTGAAACAGCAGGTCAGATTTTGAAATAATTTCACAGGATTGTTGCTTGGGTGACCTTTTTCAAAAATTGTTCGTAAAATTTTGATCCGTCAAAAAATGTGGCTCTGGTGAATGGGGGCTACTTGCACTATATGGAAATTTAGAAATTCTTAAAAATTCTTCTTCTCTGAAACGACTGGTCAGAATTTTACTTAATAGCCAGTGGAGCGATACAGGGCCATCATGGCCCTCTTGTTTGTTGGAGTGTCCTTGGGCAAGACACTTCAGAGCCCTAGCTTAGTACTGGTGAAACCCAGGACATATGTGAATAATTTTGTGAGCTGGTGCCATGATATGACTGCAAAGAATGTTGAAATTGGCGTAAAACACCATTCAATCAATCAATCTCCTTTTCCCACAATATTTTCAAAAAGTTTCTTCCTCAGGGTCATGAAAATAAGGGATTATGCGGCAAAGGATTTTAAAAAATCTAATCCATTGGTCATGATGTATTTTTTATGTAATCTTTAGATAATATGGTTTTGGCTGGTTAAATTTAAACTCTTTGAACTTAGATGAATGGACCATGATGGTTGAAACTTAAGATCTGTATATGATGCTGGGCGTTTTATTGTGGAATCTAGAATTTCATCGAAATGCAACTATAACCCTTGTACCGTTACCACATATGAAAATTTTAGACTTGTCCAAATGGAAAGCATTTGTAGATGATATATTAAGTGTGGAAGAAATGAGAGGATATGTATCAGACAGGTCAGAAAACATTGTGGGAAAAGAAGAAAATGCTGGTTAACAGCATTTTCTTCTTTTCCCACAATGTTTCAAAATCTACATTCTTAGGGAGCGTTAAAACAGGGGATTGTCGTGCAAAGAGTTAACCAAATTTACTGTACCCCCCCCCCCAAAAAAAAAAGATTTTTAAGCTCCTGATTGTGAAATCTTTAAATAAGACTGTAGGAAAATGGGTAACTGTTTGTTTCAAGCAGTTGTTCCTTTTTCCACACTGCTTTCTTACATAACTGATATCCTTTGTGTAATTTGCAACACTTCTTGGTAGGTTTACAGCAAGCCATAAATTAATGTTACATCAAATTCCAAGCCAGCGGCCTGTGAAGAATGATGTTTGAAGCACTGGTAAAAGAAACTCTGGGAAAGGTGTAGACTGGTCATGGTGATATAACTGAAATAATGTTTCAAATGGCTTTAAACGCGAAAAGAAAACAAATCAAATCCAAATTCCCATTGACTTGCATGTGTTTGGCAGAGTGCTAGAAAATTAATTATGCAGCTTTTGATTGTGCTATGATAATGAAAACAAGGTTAGTAGAGCTATTTATTTATCCGTTTATGATATAATCCTGAGTTTTAACAACCCCGAGGATTAAGTCTGTTGAAAACATGGTGAGAAAAGGAGAAAATGCTGGTGTCTTTTGCAAACATAGTGGGAAAAGGAGAAAATGCTGGTAACCAGCATTTTCGCCTTGTCCCACAATGTTTTTACTGCTTACAAAAACAAATTCGATCATTTGAGCAACATTGAAATTGTCATCCGCAAAATTAACATTAACCACATTGAAGTTGTCATCTGCAAATGCTTTCAATTTGGATAAGTCTTCTTCTTTGTTGTGTGGTAAAGATTTATACAGTAAAACCTCGGTAGTTCGTAGCGCAGGGGACCAGAGTTTTTTTTTTTTTACGAACTAAACATAATGCGAACCAAAAGGTGTGACTGTGCTCGAGTATTCTTTGTGCTGTTTACGGAAATAAACAATAGGATTACATAGCATGTTTTGCAGTACCCTTAACCCGCTCCCATTACAATGGTAGCCTTGTGGATCGATGGTTTACAGAGTTATGGTCCAATTAAGAACTGTGCCAAAATTGTAGAAGAGTATCTATAGATTGATTACAAGATCATTTTTCAATTTCATCATTTAGTTAGCACCATTAAAAAAACATCATTCAGTTCCATCCAAACGTTTGAAAGAAAACCGACCTTGACCTACATCACTAACTCGTAGCCATATTAAAATTGAATGATTGTAATGTGATACACTTGGTGCCAATTTGCAGTCACATGGTTTGAAAATATTGCCACATAATCTAGCAAATGACCTAAATACGTCATCTTCATTTTGTTACTAAACTGCTTGCTAAAATGATTTTGTGGGATGGGGTAAATGGTGTTAAGTAAGAAGGTGCTGATTACTTCGTTTTCACTTCTGCAATATTTCTTTCCATTCAAAACTTGTATTTTGGAGATAAAAGTTGACATCGGTGCGATGTCCGAGTCAAGGTATTTGCAATGAAAATTGAGGTAAGACAAGCTGCTAGACGTCGCCGATGTTTATCATGACAAAAAAAATTACCCGTTGTTTTTGTATTTCCTGAATTTCTTCGGAGTGATTTCCTTTTTCGAGATCAAAGCACTCGGAGTACATCAGACCGTTATCATTCCTTAATCCCATGTCGGATATTTTAAGGAATTTCGGAATTGTTAATTGACCTTTTGTTCGACATCGTCAGTCAACAGGTGTGAAGATTGGTCGTGACTTGTCACACCTCTGTAAGTTTGCAAGCGGATTAATTGACATACAGACTGAAGGTATGAATTTGTGTTCAAAAAATACTTTGGGGACATGAAATATACTACAAACTGCGAACCACCGACATGCGAAGTATCTGGAAGAATTTAACAATGATAAAGAAGGATAAATATCGGAACTGAAGATAGCATATGAACTACCACATAGCTGCGAACCAGCGATGTGCGAACTAATGAGATTCCACTGTACTTATTTGCTATTATTGTTACATGCCTGACATCAAAGTTTTAGGTCTCTGAAACCTAGTGGTATTATAATTCTGTCATATTTTGAAGACATTGGCATTGATATTGATGTAAAAATGTTTTTTTTGAAAATTTGTTCTGCTTTATCTGCAAGTAAAGGTGTACATAAGGAATTTATAATCTCTTGGAGTTAAATGATGGAATTATTTCGTATTTGGATGGTTGTCAAGATGATATTTTGAGCTGTGCACTCAAGTTAAAGTTACTAATTTGAAGGGAAAGATGGAAAATATTTAAATGTTTGTGGTTTTGGATGTCTTTTTGGAGTTTATTGAAAGAATCTTTATGATTTGCGTAGTCCCTGGCACAAACATTTATTGTTAAGGTTTGTATGAAATTCAGTGGTCATTTATCGGGGTATAATGATCCAAAACTGGACACCTGGTAGTCGCTTATTAAAAGTCTTTTACATAGGAGGAATTTCAGGTGTTCGTTTACAGCAGGAGGGTAGTTTAATGCAGGTAGTCGTTGGAGCAGGTTCAACTGTAGACCACTTTTAAACAGCTAGATCTAATTATATCCTTTGCAGATATTATTTTCCAAGGTTGATTTTCCTTAGGGTTGTTAAAACAAAAGGCTGTTCAATAAAGGGTATGATGTAATGATCATGTTTGTTTTTTTCCCTTTCTTTCATGTTAGTGAAAAGGCATGAATGATTTTTATCTACATCATGTTATCATGTTATCAAATGGATCAGTTACATAACAGGCAATATGGAAAACAGTTAACTTTTTGTTGTGGTCTGTAAGGCTTGATGGAAAACAGTTAACTTTTTGTTGCGGTCTGTAGGACTTACCTACAGCGATCATCTCTGCTTCAGTTGACCTGAGAACAAAACACCTAAAACCGAGCCCACTTCCATGTATGCATGTTTAACCCTATACCATGTTATCCTGAGTTTTAATAACCTTGGAGGTTTGTTTGTATGGTGTTAAAAGCTGTTTTCAACATTATGTCTTTTATATCACTGCATCCAGTTCACTTATCCATGCTTTCCTAGAGTCTCTTTTACCAGTACTTTGCACAATATTCTTCCCAAACTGCTTGCTGCTTTCCCAAAAAGTAATCGTCGAAACAATGATTAGGGGTGATAGAGAAAATACTTCTGTCACAATGACTACCATCATTCCTCAGAATAATTCGTTGAACCAGGGATTAGAAACAGTGACCTCAGGTTTTAGTAAATACTGTTGAAAAAGGGGAAAAATGCTGGTAAATGGTATTTTCTCCTTTTCCCACAAATGTTTTCTATTCTTTCAAAGGCAAATCCTATCGTTTCAGCCAAATTTAATTTGTCATCTGCAAATGAGCCATACTCTGTGAAAAGGGGGCTTAATGCATCTGCAAGCAGTATCTACCCTTGTCAGCTTGCACAAACTTTGCAGGCTGACATGGATGGAAACTTTTTGCCAGTTTGAAATTTTCTGAATGTCCAAGGACCATTCTACCTCTTCAGTCAGTCAGTTGTTTGACAAAACGGATTGAGGATCCATGATTTTGTGATGACTTGCATGATGTAATGCATAGCAGAGGTGTTTTAAACCCCTTTTGCCAGAGTGCTGCTCATTATTAATTTCAGTAGGGTGGAGTCTAAAATGGTGTTCTGATGATAAGTTAACCCTTTACCAAAAAATCCCTGGTTTTTACGACCCTGAGATAGAAGCCTTTTGAAAACATTGTGGGAAAAGGAGAAAATGCTGGTAACCAGCATTTTCTCCTTTTCCCACAATGTTTTCTACCCTGCTGGAAACAAATTTCAATTTTTGGGTTACGTTTATTTTGTCGTCTGGAAGTGCTTTTAATTTGGACCAGTCTAAAATTTTGTCGTTTGGTAAAGAGTTAAGAAGGTCATGAAATGTCTTGGAAATGTTTTATGTTTTACCATGAGGATAGTAAATAATAAAAATTGATATCTGCACCCAGTGGGAAAAACTTCACTCATTACCAAAACAAGAAAATTTTATACTGGTTGAAATTCAAAGCATTTGCAGACAACAACCAGCATTTTCTTCTTTTCCCACAATGTTTTCAAAAGCCCTCTTCCCAAGGTTCGTTAAAACTCGGGATTGTGTGGTAAACAGTTAAATTATATTTTTACAAATTCTAGGCTTGTTTTAGCAGATGTGATGAAATGCGGAACAGTTTAGATTGTAAAACACAACAGCTTCTTTAGTCTTTAATAAAAAACAATACTCTTATTTTTGAAGACAAGATTCTTATTTTTGTTTTATCCAAAAAACAAGGAAAATGAACATGTCAGTCTATAGATAAAATCTATTTTTAATTGCTGAAAGAAGTCCTTTTTATCACTGTTTTAAAGATATGAAAATATTTCTGTTGTTCTGCTTTGTTACATATTTTTCTTTTAATTCTTTAACACTTTACCAAACAACAACGTTTTAGACTTGTACAAACTGAAAGCATGTGCAGATGACAAATTCAGTCTAGCTCAGTTGATATTTTTCTTTAAAAAAGTAGAAATCATTGTGGGAAAAGAAGAAAATGCTAATTACTGGTAACCACACAATCCTGTTTTTTTAATAGCACTGTGGAAAAAAGCCTTTGAAAGCATTTTTTAGACAATGGTTCCTACCCTTCCATTTCAATTTTTAAGTCACATTGGTTTTGTTGTCTACAAAATTTTAATGCTCTCAATATGGATAAGTGTAAAAATTTTGTCTTTTGGTAAATTGGTTGATTGATTGAATGGTCTTTAACGCGGTCTTCAACATTTTTTCAGTTATATCGCGGCAGCCAGTGCATCTATCCATGCTTTCCTGGAGTCTGTCTCTTTTACCAGTACTCCACACAATTTTCTTTCCCACATAACCATCACGGAGACAATGAACAGTGGTTGGAGAGAAATGAATCCTGTCGCAATGACTATCATCAATCCTTGGAAAGAAATTGGCCGAGTCAGGGATCGAACCCACGACCTTCTGTTCTCAAGTCCTGCACGTTATAGGCTGAGCTACTTGGGCTCGGCTCTTTTGTAAAAAGTTAATGGTGACTCCACATGAATAGAGGGCAAGCTATACCCCTGATTCCTCATGAATTATAGCCATTTAGGCAGGAAGAAACAGAAGGAAAGCTTGGACAGGTGCGCTGTCTCCTGTAATCTAACTGAAATAATTTTGAAAACTACTTTAAAAACCATACAACTCAACAACCAACCATCCAATTGTAACCTGCTAGTTATATTTGCCAGTGGAGGGGTCCTGTGTGGCATAGTGATTATTGTAGGACTTGTAACATGAAAGCTCCGGTTTCGAGCCGTACTGGATCCACTGGATTCTTCATGGGAGTGTCCTTGGGCAAGACACTTAAGAGCCCTAGCGTAGTACTGGTAAACCCCAGGAAATACATGAATATGCAAGCTGTCGCAGTGATATGACTGAAATAATGATGAAAGCGGCGTAAAACACCATTCAATCAATCAATCTATTTGTCAGTGGAGCAATGCAGGGCTATCATGGCCCTCTTGTTCACTTAAGTGGTAGCTATAATGTTAAATTTCACGCAGGAAAAAAAAAGGAAAAACCTTCAATGCATGCAAAGTAAAAAAAAAATTGCTTACTAAGGAAGAAAATGCATGTAAAAGAAAATAGAGACTTAACATGCAAGCCATGAAAAAAAGCACTTTTATCACAGCATGTGCATTGAGCTCAATGGAAACATTGATTTTCCTGATAAACACATGACCCTTTATCATGCAACAAAATCTTTGTCTTGTCCAAATTCAAAGCATATGCAGATGACAAAGACTTAATCTTTTACAGGGCTGAACACAAAGTTATGTAGTGTGAAGTTTTTGGATCAAGATCAGACTGTATCATGTGTGTAGTTTGATCTTGGATATATATTGTCTATTATTTTATTGAATAAACTGCTTTGTAAGTGCAGTATCTGTTCTTGTTAACTCCTTACCAAACGTCAAAATGTTGGACCTTCCTAAATTCAAAAGTTTTGCAGATGACAAATTAAATGTACTAAAAAAGCTGTAAGTTGTTTTTGAAAGGATAGAGAATATAGTGGTAAAAGGAGAAAATGCTGCTTACCAGCATTTTCTACTTTTCCCACAATGTTTTCATAAGCCTTCTTTCCAAAGGTCATTTAAACTTGAGATTGTGTGATGAAAGTAATTGAATGAAAATGTTAATACTGTATTATCTAGCATTCTAAGGGTGAACCCTTTACCACCAAAAACACAAGTCCTAATGACCCTTGGCAAATAGGCATTGAAAACATTGTTTGAAAAGGAGAAAATGCTGGTAACCAGCATTTTCTCCTTTCACCACGATGTTTTCTAGTCTTTCAAAGAAAAAAATTCCATAATTTGAGCCTAATTTAAGTTGTTGTCTGCAAATGCTATGAGTCTGGGCAAATCTTAACATTTGTCATTTGGTAAACAGCAAACCCATTCCATGAAAGATAAATACCTCCTATGTGCTGCCCACCCAGGTAGCTGAGTGGTTAGCGTATTGGACTCGTGACCTGGTGGTTGTGAGTTCCGAACCCGGTTGAGGCAAACTATCTTTTCGACCATTTTTCGCCTCTCACCTCTGATGCATGTGAGAAAGTAGTTAGTGACTTGGAAAAAAAGTTGTGCCAGTACTGGTGTAAGAGAGCCAGGAAACACATGTGTAGGTGCACTGACCGCTGTGGTAAGACCCAAGCTGTTAAAACAGCGTTAAACTCCCAATTCAATCAATCAATCAACCTCCTCAGTGCTACTGTGTTGAAGCCTACCAACTGTGAAAACATGGTGGCAAAAGAAACAGTTGCTCTTAACCCTTTCCGAAATGGCCTAAATTTAGATTTGTCCAAATTGAGAGCTATTCGGTATAACAAATAAGATTTTTTTGCTCCAATAGTGTAGTTTGTTTTGATAGGTTTTAGTAAGCAGCATTTTCTCCTTTCTCTCAGATTTTTTATACCCTTCTAGAATGTTTTAAAGTCAGGGTCAGTTTAAAGGCGTTTCAGTGAGTTATTTCAAGCGCAGAGAATTTCATGAAATTTGACACAGAAACACTTCAAAGTATGTTCTTTCAATATGCGAAGAGATAATCAGACGTTGCCTGATGAACCAAAAAGTTCTGAGCCCACGAAGAACATAACCCTTTTTTCAAATTACACAAAAACCCAATTATTGCAGCATACGTCAGAATTTTGTGATTAAAATCTGTAATTTCAGTCAAATC
Organism: Hippopus hippopus; assembly: GCA_946811185.2. Classification (NCBI taxonomy): domain Eukaryota; kingdom Metazoa; phylum Mollusca; class Bivalvia; order Cardiida; family Cardiidae; genus Hippopus; species Hippopus hippopus. Next base: position 28,090,005 of record OX328113.1, read on the forward strand.
ATGTTCTCTGTGTTTTAAATTCATAGTGAACCAATGGATCCTCTGACTTTGATGAGAAATTAACAGATATTTCAAAATAATGATACGCTATCTATGTTTCAATAAAACCCTTAGCCCACAAAAATGCTTATTTTATCACAGAAAATCAGGACATTATTTGACCCTCAAAAAAATCTAGCACAAAGATTTTTCTCATTTTTCTTAGAAATACACATGATGATATCCTTTATCAAAAAATGCAAAAAAAAACCATAGGTTGCCGAGCTACTTTTCCCAATATTCGAACTCAATTACCTCCTTTGGAACAATGAAAATGGCATAAAACATCCAAGAGTCAAATTACTTAGTAAGTTGTATATTTTCTAGCACAAAATCATGTCTTTTTCACAATAAAGAGGATATATATATCCTTGATGTAACATTGTTATGGGATAGCTTTAGAAAACTTTTTTGAAAAAGGTGTGATTGCTCAAACCCTTAGCCCACGAAAATGCTCATTTTATTAGTGAAAATTAGGACATCATTTGACTTTCAAAAAAACCCTAGCCCAGAGATTGTTCTCATTTGTCTATGAAATATACATAATTATATCCTTCATAAAAAAAAAATGCAAAAAAAATGATAGGTTGCCTGGCTACTTTTCCCAATATTTGAACTCAATTACCTCCCTTGGAACAATGAAAATGACACAAAAACATACAAGAGTCAATTTTATACTTAGTTGCATATTTTATAGCACAAAATCATGTCTTTTTCACAACAAAGATGATATTATTAATCATTTCCCAGACATATACTTGATTTAACATCCTTATCGGACAGATTTAGTAAAACAATTGGTAAAAGGTGGAATTGCTCATAGGCAATTTTGCATTTCCCCACAATATTTTCTACACAATCAAAATTTCAACTTCAGTTTGAAGCATTTTTAATTAGTCATTTGTAGCTGCTTTCATCTGACAGTCCGATGATAGTACCGGTATTCAAATCGAACAAAATTACGCGCAGGGAAAATAAAGAAAGGAAGAGACATGTGAGGAAAAGTTGCGCACTGACAACCCGATAATACGTCATTAAAGAGAGGGTAGAAAACTTGTTGCTTGGGGTGGTTTAAACATAAGATTATTTGGTAAGGTGTTTAAGGATAGGGCACCCTAATGGCATTTGTGTAACATTGCCTTTTCATCGCCAAAATCATACGGATTCGGCTTAGACTCCGGTAATCCGTAATCAATGCGGGAAAGCAGCATCTATTGGTCAATCGATTACGGTTTACCTGAGTCTTAGCCGAATCCATACGTTTTTTTGGTGATGAAAGGTGATGTTACGTGAATCCCATTAAGGTGCCCTATCCTTAAAAGCAATTTCTACCTCTGCCAAAATTAGTTTCATGCATATTTTTTTGTTACGAGGGCTGATTGATAAGTTGTGAGCCTTGTATTGAAGGAGTAAAGCAGGGATTTTCTTTTTTCATTTTTCAGCCCTACTATTCCCTGACTATTTGAGGCTGTGTACTACTGTACCCTAAGACTGGTGTCATTTGGTCAGTTTATGTTGACTCTTTGCCACATAATCCCAAGTTTCAACGACCCTTAAGTAGACGGCTTTTCAAAACAATGTGGAAAAAGGAGAAAATGCTAGTCACCAGCATTTTCTCCTTTTCCCACAATGTTTTCTACCCTTTTAGAGACGAATCCCATCATTCGAGCCTTATTCACTTTATTGTCTATAAATACTTTTAATACTGGCAGGTCTAAAATTTTGTTGTGTGGTAAAGGATTAAAGAGGTAGCACTCTAAAGTAAGCAAAGCAATTGACTTTTGCAAAATGGACAAAGTCGCTGAGAGAGCAGTTATTCAATATTTGCATAAGAAAGGTCTAGCACTGAAAAATATCCATTATGATATGGCAGAAACTACAGAATGATACCCCTCCATATGCTACAGTGAAAAGGTGGATGGTGGAACTTAAGCATGGTGTCTGTCCTGATAGGCCTGACGTAGTGCAACCCTCATTATCTTCTGCTAGATGGCATTCTTCAAATACACATCTATCTGGTTTGAGCAATCTCGGTACAGAACTGGACTACTTTTCAAACCGAAAACTGTTACTTTGAATTTCAAAATAAAACAAACGTTTACTCAATAAAATGCTACCTGGTGCAATTCATTCAGCTATGATCAGCTAGCATGTAATCTATGCACCGGCCATTTATTAAAACAGCCCCTACAGTCTTGGGTAATAGCTTCGGTATAAGCCCTACATTTCCCCTGCATATGAGATGGGTGATTTATCATAGGTTCTTAATTTTTTGCTGACAGAATATTGTCCATTTCTCATTACAAAAGTTTTCAACAAGGTTTTTTGCTGTCTGAACTTTGGCTTGAATTGAAATTGATATTTCCTTATCTTTTAGTCTCAAAGAGAATTTAGTTGCTTTTGAAAAAAGATCACACTGGCAAAATGACCTATAATCTGTATTTTTAGCTCACCTAGGCACACAGTGCTCATAGGTAAGCTACTGGTATCAGTCTTTGTCCCTCATCTGTGGTAAATATAAGCTTTTTGTGGCATTTGTCGAAGATAATGCCATTATGAGTTCAATATTGAATTTTGAAGACCATGTATCATATTTTGTGCAAAACCGAAGGAAATAAACCCAGTTAAACTCAATTTTTCTCAGACAAATGAGTTTTTCGATAACACTCAGATATGTAATTGGAAATGGCATATCAAAATACACTGGGTGAGGCTATCGATCATGGAAATACTTCTTTTTGATTGAAAATAGCTTCACCCGCTCATAGCCTTCTATTGGTGCAATGATACACAAAATTTGTCTACTGACCGCTTGGTCCCAGGCTTTTTCATTCCAAAACCAGTTCGTCCCTGGGCTTGCTCGTCCCATGATTGTGTGCTACTCCACTTGCTTGTGCATGAATAGTTATAGATCGAAATAATTGATTGTAATGTTGGGAATTAGATCTTTACAGCCAAAGATATCTCAAAATGATAGTTTCCAGGTACAAACTAAATTTAATTCTATATTTTCATATGGTTCTCTCTCTACCCATCACGCATCCTACTGTCAAGGGACATTACTCTTGACTCCTCCTGAATGATCAAAGGGAAACCACCGATACACAAATAATCATAACTTTGTCATGAGTACTCTCCCTTCAACCAAAAAGGTATTAATTTGCTTAGTAGGTTGACTTTCAAGCCAATATTTGAATAATATTTCTCTTTTTCTTTCAAATTATTAATTCCGTACAATGACTTTCTTGACAAATGCTACTCCAGTGTTTTCAATGCTTTGATTTGTAAATTGTTTCTCTTCCAAAACTGCTGGAAGGTGTTCGCTGGATGACCATGTACCACAGATTGTAACTTACAACCTTGCTTCGGTCAACAGGATGGCCACTAAACCAAAGATTTAAAAAAAAAACTGTAAACAACTTTTTTCTAAACTAATGGATCAATTTTGAAAAGATTACACAGGTATAGAAAAAGATGACAAATGCAGAAAGGGCTGTAATTACTAAAACAGTACTATTCTTTTGTTAAATGGGTCAGATGGGCCATGCAGGGCAACCATAGCCCTCTTGTTTGAGATATTCCTGACATTAATGTCATTAGCCCTTTACCAAACAATCCAAAAAATCTGTTTTTCCCACAGTGGTTAAAAGTTGGAATTGTTTTTGTAAAAGATTAACTATTAAAAGCTGATTTCATGCCAAAAGAGCGGTTAATCCTCAAAATATTTTATTCACAGTTAGTCTCCTTTTTCAACCTGAAAACTTAATTGAAAAATCAACTACTGCTGAGCATTTGCAGCTGCATCTTAAGAGTCTAGCCCTGGGAGACCAGTCCCAGTAGCTCAGGTGGTAGAGCATGAGACATGTGGATACCAAATCTTGGGCCTTTTGAGGGTGTTTATTTGATCCTCGCTGCTGGCCACCTAAAATTACTCAAAAATAGTTGGGATGAGGCATTAATCCTAGGTCCTGTGTGATGCTGCAATACACTGAGCACATTAAAGAACCAAGCTTAACTTAGGATGGGTAGTCCTGTATCTTGCACTATCCCTCTTAACAAAACTAAAGGTATTCTTGGGATGTCGCCCATGTGAGCAACCAGTGACAAAAATGACTAAACAAAAAACCAACCTACAAATCCTGGGAATATTATCTGATAAACTAGCAGAGGTTTTCTAAAGACTGATGTATGCCATTTATTTAGCATCATGGAGCCTATTACTGGGAAGACGAGTAGCTTAAAAAATGTCAGACAGCGTCAGTTTCATGCAGTCTGATAGGGATCTTCACCGTCTGCAAAGACAGCTTGTTTTATGGGTTAGTTGGTTGTCCAAAAAAATTGTGCTTGTTGTTGCAATGAATAATTCTTTTGGCGCAGAATTAATTGGTATCGAAATTCCAGACTTGCATTGGCTGAAAGAAATAAAAAATGCATTATTGATTGCAGATTGGATGTTTTTGATCATTCACACCCTGGAGGCTTGCATACCCAACTTGGGTCTTTGAAGTGCTTTCATTTAGGTTAGATCTGCATCCGTAATTAGATATAAGTTGAGGATAATTGGTGTTTTTATTCAGATCAAGTTGAGAGGATCAAATACCCTTCGTTTGCCACCAGCGCAGCTGTATTTACCCTTATAACTCTCTGCCACACATTTACGACTTTTAACAACCCAGATGAAGAAGCATTTTGAAAACATTGTGGGAAAAGCAGAAAATGCTGGTAACCGGCATTTTCTGCTTTTCCAGCAATTTTTTCAAACTTAACAAAGGGATATTCCATTATTTGAGCTACCTTTAAGTTGTCGTCTGAAAATACTTTCAACTTGGACAGTCTGCATTTGAGTTGTTTGGTAAATGGTTTAAGGTCTAAGTGATTTAACAATTAGATATTTGAGGTGAAGGAAAGTACTTTTATAAATCATATTGATGACATAGCAACCAGCCTTTTGTTTTTTTCCTGCAATATTTTCAACCCGGAAGGACAATTCACATCATTGGAGTCACATTTAATTTACTCTTCACCAAACGACAAAATTTTAGACTTATCCAAGTTGAAAGCACTTGCAGACGACAAAATACATGTGACTCATGTTTGAAATTTGTTTTTGGAAGGATAGAAAACATTGTGGGAAAAGGAGAAAATGCTGGCTACCAGCATTTTCTCTTTTTCCCACAATGTATTCAAAAGATATCTTTTTCAGGGTCGTTAAAAGTAGGGATTGTGTGGCAAAGGGTAATGGTTTGTTTGCAAGGCTTTAAATTTTGATGAGTGTAAGATTGTTTTAGCTTGGTTGAGAGTAAACCCTTTACCACAAAATCCTGAATTTTTACAACTCTTAGGAAGAAGGCCTTTGAAAAAATTTTCTCGTTTTCGTACAATAGTTTCATCCTTTCTAGAGACAAATTCCATCATTGTAGCTATTTTTATCGTGTCATCTTCAAACGCTTCCAAATTTGACAGTTCCAAAATTTTGTGTTTTGGTATAGAATTACATTGACTTCATTGTCTGCGTATCAAGGCTTTGAATGTGGATGAGTCCAAAATTTAGTAAAACGTTATATACGTTTCAAGGAACTAGACTACTGTGCCTCTGAAAAGGTAGAAAAAAGTGTTGGAAAAGGGAAATAGTTTGTTACCCGCCAAAGTTTTCCATACCTTACTTTTTTAGCTCACCTGAGCACGAAGTGCTCAAGGTGAGCTTTTGTGATCGTGCTGTGTCCTTCGACCGTCGTCAACTTTTGCCTTGTGTACGCTCTAGAGGCCACATTTTCAGTCTGATACTCATGAAACCTGGTCAGAATGATTGTCTTGATAATATCTCGGACGAGTTGGAAAATGGGTGATGTCGGGTCAAAAACTAGGTCACTAGGTCAAATCTTAGAAAAACCTTATGTACTCTCTGGAGGCCACATTTTTAGTACAAAACTCTTGAAAGTTGGTCAGAATGTTTGTCTTGATAATATCTCGGACAAGTTCGAAAATGGGTCATGTCAGATCAAAAACTAGGTCACTAGGTCAAATCTTAGAAAAATCTTGTGTATGCTCTAGAGGCCACATTTTCTGTCCAATACTCCTGAAAGTTGGTCAGAATGTTTGTCTTGATGATATCTCGGACAAGATTGAAAATGGGTCATTTCAGGGCAAAAACTAAGTCACTAGGTCAAATCTTAGAAAAACTTTGTGTACACTCTAGAGGCACATTTTCAGTCAGATACTCATGAAACTTGGTCAGAATGTTTGTCTTGATGATATCTCGGACAAGTTTGAAAATGGTTAATGTGAGTCAAAAACTAGGTCACAAGGTCAAATCTTAGAAAAACCTTCTGTACACTCTAGAGGCCACATTTTCAGTCCAATACTCATGAAACTTGGTCAGAATGTTTGTCTCGATGATACCTTGGACAAGTTCGAAAATGAGTCACGTCGGGTCAAAAACTAGGTCACTAGGTCAAATCTTAGAAAAAACGTGTACGCTCCAGAGGCCACATTTTCAGTCCAAAACTCATGAAATTTGGTCAGAATGTTTGTGATATCTCAGACGACTTCGAAAATCGGTCATGTTGGGTCAAAAACTAGGTCAGTAGGTCAGATCTTAGAAAAACCACGTGTATGCTCTATAGGCCACATTTTCTGTCCAATACTTATGAAAGGTGGTCAGGATCTTTGTTTTGATAATATCTACAATGGGAAAATTGGCTATGGTTGGCTAAAAAGTAGGTTACTGAGAGAATTCTAGAAAAAGCTTGTGCACATGCTAGAGGCCAAATTTTCAGTCCAGTAATTATGAAAGCTTAGTAGATTGTTTGTCATGATATTTCAAATGAGATTGAAAATGGGTCATGTTTGGTCAAAAGACTCAGGTGAGCGACTTTAGGGCCATCATGGCCCTCTTGTGTACAAGATTGATGTTTCTGATCTTTATGCATAAGTATGCTATAAAAAATAGCTTTCCTTTTTTATATTGGGAATATAAGATTAAAACGTTACCAAATTAGAAAACCGGCAGCCATTTTGAATCTTTAGTTAGCACGGCGGCACCAAGCGTAAATTGATAAGACAATTACAGTTTTGCTTATAAGATTATGAGTAATAACCATATTACTTTAAAAATAACAAGGACAAACCTAAACATGAAACAAATTTGATTATGTTAGCCGAACATTTATGATCGCTTCACTTTAACAGAACAAGAGAGAACAGAAGGTGCCGAGAAACTTGTGTGTTTGTCGGATCAGAGACTTATATTGTGTAATGTCTGATTTGGGTCTCACCGTCTACTTCTTTCGCAAATGAAGTGGGTTAGCGCTCTCTTTTGTGTGTGTTTTTCATTCAAAGAAATATAAGTGATAATTTCATATTGATAAATCTTTAGTTTAGATTGTTGTAATCAAGATCGGGTATTTCGGTGTGTAACAGGTCAGACACGCGAGTGTTTCGGTGATTGTTCTCCATGTAAATCAATGATCAGTGAATATAAAGAGTGTCATTCTTCTCAATACTGTTTAATACTTTAATTATGTTTTCTGAAAAAAAAGAAAGAAAAAAATCCTGCATACTTTTGTCAGTTATTTGAACCCAATGATAAAAAATAGGGGTATATCGGTGTTTCGGTGGTATTTCGGTATTTCGGTGATTCGTCAGACCACCATTGATGCTATGGATGAACAATTTATGACTTGGTCACCTATGATGTCACAGAGGCCTTTGATGTCATGATGGCCCTAAATGTTACTGAAGCCATTATTGCCATTGTTGCCATTGAGGCCATTATTGTCATGGAGGCCAGGGATAAAAATATCTAAATATGATATTGTGACAAGAAAAGAAATCCTAGCTTAATGTTATTATTATCTAACTGTAATTCAGTTATTTGAATTCTTCTGAAATTAAAACATAGACTGAAGTTTCTTGTCTTTTCTCAAAAAGTCAGATGTTTTTTTTATGGAGGAAGCATGTCAGGAATTCTTCTGCTGTGAGCATAAAAACTGTAGATGTTTGCCAATAGATCAAACCCTTTACAACATAATTCCGTATTTTAACGACCTTAAGGAATGAGGCCTTTGAAAACTTACAGAAACTTTCGAGAAAATATTGGTTATTAGCTATTTCTTGTTTTCCCTTAACCCTCTACCACACAATCCCGACTTTTAATGACCTTGAGAAAGAAAGCTTTTGAAAACTTTGTGGGAAAAGGAGAAAATGCTGGTAACCAGCATTTTCTCCTTTTCCCACAGAGTTTTCTACTCTTCCCAAAACAATTTTCAATTTTTGAGTCACATTTCTTTCTTCTTCTGTAAATGCTTTCAATTTGGACAAGTCTAAAATTTTGTTGTTTGGTAAAGAGTTAATAAACTTTTCCACCCTGTTGAAGACAAGCCCAAGGATTTGCCCACATTTAATGTGTTGACTGCAAATGCTATCAATTTGGACAAGTCTAACTATTTTTTCTTCCTGGAAGGAGCAGTTCGTGTGTTTTTGCAGTGCCAACTCTTAGATTATGAAATCACTATAAAACAGTAACCTCTTTATTTGTGACTTATTGACCTAAATATAGAGATGAGTGCAGGATGAAATACACTATGAGCCATGCTCTGTGAAAAATATCATCACATATCATCCTGTGCAGACTAGGCAGACTGATATGGGTTGAAACTCTTTTGTTTTGGGTAAGTTTTTGCATAAAAAAAAAAAACAATCCTGAGGGGAGAGCCTTTTGAAAACTTTTTGGGAGAAAAAAAAAATGATGGTAACCAGCATTATCTTCTTTTCCCACAATGTTTTGTATCCTTTGTACGATTAATTTTATATTTTGATTAAATGTTGTCATCTGAAAATGTCTTCAATTCAGGCCAGGCTAAAATTTTGTTGCCTAGTTTTAGAGTTAATTGACCACTTTCCATTATGATTTGACCGATTTTTAGACAAAATAGATCAACAACAATTTTGCCCATGTGTGTGTATGTATGTATTTATGTATGTATGTATGTATGTATGCACGCACACACACATATAGAAAGGACAATGGCAATTGATAAAGAAAGGACGATGGCAATTGATAAAATGATATGCTTTTCTTTCATTATAGATCCATTGGATATCTTCTGTTAGCACAAATTCAGAAGCTTCTTGCCAAAAGTATACATCACAAGATCATAAAAGAGCAAAATTATAACAGCACAATACTTCATGAAAAAAATGAGTTTTCAAAACATTGTTGGAAAAAGAGCATTCTCTTGTCTTTATGTAGCATTTTCTCCTTTTTCCATAATATTTTTATACCATTCCAAAGATAAATCCCATGATTTCAGCCACATTTAATTTGTTGTGAATGCTTTGAATTTGGACAAGTCTAAAATTGTGTTGTTTGGTAAAGAGTAAAATGACATTTCCATAGGAATATTAGCCAAGTCATAGGTTTCAGCTTATTACTCATATCTGATAAAACCAACTAATTTAATAAGCCAATCTGGCTGGGCCACAAAAAAGCCCAAGTTTTCACTTACTACCAGACAACAAAATTTTGGAGTCAACCATTGTTAAAGCATTTGCAGACAAAAATTAAATGTAGCTCAAATTTAAAATTTACTTGTGTCTCTGACAAGACTGAAAACATTGTGGGAAAAGCAGCCAACATTTTCTTCTCTTCCCACTATGATTTCTTTAAAAGCTTTCATTATCAGGGCCGTATGGTGAAGGGTTAGAAATGGTAATGTGTCAGGCAAGAAATAAAACCTATATACATGTAATTGCAATTTTAAGGTTGCTTTTATAGGTAGTCTTTCAACAAAGCAGACAGTGTACATCACAGATCAGACTGCATGTTTTGTGCAGTCTGATCTCAATCTTCAATGGCTGTAAAAGCAAATATAGTTGTTTAAGGCACTGTAAGGGTTAAATCTTTACCACACAATCCTGATTTTTAACAACCTTTTGAAAACATTGTCGAAAAAGGAGAAAATGCTGGTTACCGGTAACCAGCATTTTCTCCTTCACCCAGAATTTTATCTACCCTTTCATGAACAAAAATTTTCATTTTAGTAACAATGAATTTGTCGTCTGTATAAATATTTTCAATTTGGACCAGTTCAAAATTTAGGTGTCAGGTAAACGTGAGAGAACGTGTAATCTTTCAATTTGTAGAGAAAATTACAGAACATGCCAGATAGTCAGTTGAGCATGAGAGAAGCTGTTATATTGCTCATAAATTTGATTTATCTTATAACCCTCTGAAAGGTATATGTGCCTTGCTTACTGTAAAAAGGGGGCTGGATGCATTTGCAAAAAATATTGACCTAGGTCAGCCTGCGCAAAATGCGCAGGCTGACCTGGGCCGAAACTTTTTGCTTTTGGTAACTTTTCTGCATGTCAAATTGGACTAGTGTATCTCATGATTCAGTAGGTTATTTATACAAATTGTTTGTTTGTTTGTATTTGAGTTTGACACCGTTTTAACAGTTTAGGTCATATCATGGCAGTCAATGCACCTACGCATGTGTTTCCTGGCTTTCTAAAACCAGTACTGACACAACTTTCTTTCTAAGTCACTGACTGACTACTTTTCTCACATGCATCAGAGGTGAGAGGCGAAAAATTGCCGAAAAGAAGGTTTGCCTCAACCGGATATCGAACTCACAACCACTGGGTAACGAGTCAGATATGCTAACCACCTAGCTATCCGGCCGGGCTTATTTATACAGAACAGATTTTATGGATCTACATGTATAATACAGTGATGACTAGCATGATACCCGCAAGTCATCATGCATCATGGAGATGGATACATTAAGCCCCCATGTGTCAGAGCATGGCTCATTTTTAGCAGGAGGCTTTGAAATCAACCGTGTGAAACGTAAAAATCATCATGAATTAGCTATTTTGCAGACAACAAAATGTCAGAGGATCTGTGACATTTGTCAAAAACTATGTTTTCAAAACATGATATCCTCTTCTTGAGAAATGTAAATTTTAATTATAATAATCTACACAAGCTTTCGGCAGTACAACCGCCTTCCTGAAGTGTGATCCTGTGATTCAATCTATGTTCATCGAAAATTATCTTTAGCCATGGCCCTTACCCTAATTGTTGCTTAACTCTTTACCACACAATTACGAGTCCTAACGTCCCTGAGAAAGAAGCTTTTTGAAAACATTGTGGGAAAAGAAGAAAATGCTGGTAACCAGCATTTTCTCCTTTTCCCACAATGTTTTCGACCACATCAAAGACAAATTCCATCATTTGAGCCACATGTAAATTGTGATCTGCAAATGCTTTCAATTTGAACAGGTCTACAGTTCTGTTGTGTGGTAAAGAGTTAAATCTTCCTCCCAGACACATTTTCGACAAAATGTCGTGCATCGATGTTAGAATGATCCAAATTGAAAGCATTTGCAATCAACAGATTAACCTTTTACCACGCAATCCAGAGTTTTAATGACCCTTCGAAAGAAAGCTTTTGAAAACACTGTGGGAAAAGGAGTAAATGCTGGTAATCAGCATTTTTAGCTCACCTGAGCACGAAATGCTCATGGGGAGCTATTGTGATCGTGCTGTGTCCGGCGTCTGTTGTGCGTCGTCTGTCGTCAACTTTTTCACCTTGTGTACGCTGTAGAGGCCACATTTTCAGTCCGATACTCATGAAACTTGGTCAGAATGTTTGTCTCAATAAAATCTCGGACAAGTACGAAAATGGGTCATGTCAGGTCAAAAACTAGGTCACTAGGTCAAATCTTAGAAAAATCTTGTGTACGCTCTAGAGGCCACATTTTCTGTCCAATACTCCTGAAAGTTGGTCAGAATGTTTGCCTTGATGATATCTCCGACAAGTTTGGAAATGGGTCATGTTGGGTCAAAAACTAGGTCACCAGGTCAAATCTTAGAAAAACCTTGTGTACGCTCTAGAGGCCACATTTTCAGTCCAATACTTCTGAAATTTGGTCAAAATATTTGTCTTGATGATATCTCAGACGAGTTTGAAAATGGGCCATGTCGGGTCAAAAACTAGGTCACCAGGTAAAATCTTAGAAAAACCTTGTGTACGCTGTAGAGGCCACATTTTCAGTCCAATACTCTTGAAAGTTGGTCAGAATGTTTGTCTTGATGATATCTCGGATGAGTTTGAAAATGGGCCATGTCGGGTCAAAAACTAGGTCACCAGGTCAAATCTTAGAAAAACTTTGTGTACACTCTAGAGGCCACATTTTCAGTCCAATACTCTTGAAAGTTGGTCAGAATGTTTGTCTTGATGATATCTCTGACAAATTTGAAAATGGGCCATGATGGGTCAAAAACTAGGTCACTAGGTCAAATCCTAAAAAAACCTTGTGTATGCTCCAGAAGCCACATTTTCTGTCCAATACTCTTGAAATTTGGTCAGAATGTTTGTCTTGATAATATCGCAGACGAGTTCAAAGTGGGCCATGTGGGGTCAAAAACTAGGTCACAAGGTCAAATCTTAGAAAAACCTTGTGTACGCTCCAGAAGTCACATTTTCAGTCCAATGCTCTTTAAAGTTGGTGAGAATGTTTGTCATGATGATAGCTTGGATGAGTTTGAAAATGGGTCATGTCAGGTCAAAAACTAGGTCACCAGGTTAAATCTTAGAAAAACCTTATGTAAGCTCTAGAGGCCACATTTTCAGTCCAATAATCTTGAAATTCAGTCAGAATGTTAGTCTTGATAATTTCTTAGACTAGTATGAAAATGGGTCATGTTGGATAAAAAACTAGGTCACAAGGTCAAATCTCGGAAAAACCTTTTGTACTATAATTACAGTCCAATATTCTTTAAACCTTTGTTAGAATGTTTGTCATGATGATATCTTGAATGAGTTTGAAAATGGGTCATGTGGAATAAAAACTAGGTCACCAAGTTTGATCCTTGAAAAACTGTGTGTACGCTCTAGAGGCCACATTTTCAGTCCAATAATCTTGAAATTTGCTTTGAATGTTTGTCTTGATAATATCTTAGACTAGTATGAATATGGGTCATGTTGGATAAAAAACTAGGTCACTAGGTCAAATCTCGGAAAAACCTTTTGTACACCCTACAGCCCACATTTTCTCTCAAATACTTATGAAAGTTTGTCGGAATGTATGTCTGGATAATTTCTACATGTCAAGTAGGCCGCTGAGACAAATTCCAGAAAAAGCTTGTGTGCACTCTAGAGGCCATATTTGTAAGCCCAATGCTAATGAGTGTTTGTCAGAGTGTTTGTCTTAATATCTCTGAAGAGATTGGAAATGGGTCATGTTTGATCAAAAGGCTCAGGTGAGCGACTTCAGGGCCATCATGGCCCTCTTGTCTCCTTTTCCCATAATGTTTTGTAATTGCCCCCCAAAAATTCGAAATTTTGAGTAACATTTATCTTGTCTTCTGCAAATGAAACCATGATTTTCTCCATTTTCCCCACACGGTTTTCTAACCTCCCCCAAAAATATTTCTAGTTTTCAGTCACATGTATTTTGTCTTCTGCAATGCTTTCAATTTGGAAAAGTGTAAAATTCAAAGCATTTGTGGATGAAAAATTTTATGTTACTTTTGTCACAGAAAGGGAAGTAAACATTTTTGGGGAAAGGAGAACATGCTGGTTATGAGGAAATAATATCTTGGTCTTTCATCTAAAACATGTGAGCCATGCCCTGGTAAAACAGGGTTTGGTGTATCTCAGTGATGCATTGTACCAAGCAAGTCATCATATTATTTTATCATACTGCAAAGAAATTTTTCGTGATCTGATTGGATAATATACCCCGAACATATATATCATGTACACTGGCAAAACCAACGCAAAAGCAGTTTCCCTTTCGGGAGCCCTGTGTACATGACTATTCTTTCAACACAACATCCAAAATGGCGGTGTCTATTGATACGAGCCGCTCACAAGACAAGCATATGAAAGTCGAACATTGTAGCGTTAAAAGGATAACCTAATGGTCGATTGAGGCAACTAATAGTCGTTTACTTTTGCCAACAAATCATTAAAATGCATAATTGCTTACCTTGAAGTTGTTTGAATCCACGTTAACAGAAAAATGCGTCAAATGCCTATCGTAGTGACATTATCGAGTTCGTTCACCAAACTTCACGTTTTACCAAGGTTTCAGTGATGTCACTTCCCAGTGATGTCACTTTACATTGAATTTGGGCACTCAGAAGGGAAATACGATTTCGTCAGCGTACTCATTTCGTGAATACATAAAACAGATAAATTTCGCCGAATACACGTTGGAATGGTAAAACTTTGCTCGGGGCGACATGAATTGCCACAGCCGTGAACAAGTTTCCAAGTCCCCTGCCACCTGACCGTACAACTAATAATGTCAGAGTAATTATATAGATTTGAAATCCTTTTTGTCTAACAACCGACTGAATCATTAGGCACCCTTGTCCTTTGACTTGCAGAAAATTTACCAAAAAGCAAAAAAGTATCAACCCAGGTCAGCCTGCACAGACTGTGAAGGCTGACCTGGGTTAATACTTTTTGCAGATGCAGTAAGCCCCCTTTTTACAGAGCATGGCTCAAGTATTTTCTAATGATCTTCCTTATTGTTTCTTTTCAGGAAATTTTGACCACATTCAAGGAAGGAAATAATCAAGATTCACACACACTCCCAAGATAGCAAAATCTGTGATAGTACATCAGTGATACATTGATACTGTGGACAATGGCAAGATTTCTACTTCGAACATTTATGTGGATGACATGCTTTATCTTCTATATGACCTTCACCTTAGAGGCTTCAAGGTCATGGGGCAAAAACAGTGAAAGAAACTATGAGGATTTAATAAATCGGAGATCACTGAAAAGTAGAAAAAGTGACAATGTGAATAACTATAGCAAACACGATAGCAAGCGGCGACAGAGTGAAAAACCAAAACCAAACATCATTGTGATAATAACAGATGACCAGGATGAAATGCTAGGTACAAAATTTTGATAAACTTGACTCTTTACCAAGGGATAAAACTTTCGACACATCTAAACTGAAATTATTTGCAGACTTCATATCATATATGGCTCAAATGATGCTGTTTGTCACTGGAAGGGCAGAAAACATTGTAGGAAAAGGAGAAAATGTTCGTTACTAGCATTTTCTGCTCTTCCCAAAACGTTGTCAGAAGACTTATTCCTCAGAGTTGTTAAAACCCAGGATTGTTTGGTAGAGGGTTAACCCTTTACCAAACAATCTCTGGTTTTTACAACCCATAGGAAGAAGCCTTATGAAAACATTGTGGGAAAAGGAGAAAATGCTGGTAACCAGCATTTTCTCCTTTTCCCACAATGTTTTCTACTCTTCCAATGTCAAGTTTCAATTTTTGAGTGACGTTTATTTTGTCGTCCGCAAATGCTTTCAGTTTGGATAAGTCTAACATTTTGTCGTTTGGTAAAGAGTTAACCCTTTACAAAACAATCCTGAATTTTAAAGAACCTTGGAATGAATGTCTTTTTAGAACATTGTGGAAATAGGAGAAAATGCTGGTTTTTCTGGAAAAAGTGAATTGATTTCTGATTTAGGCCACAATATCGTTTGCAACACTGGACTATGTGTATATCCAAGATCAGACTTCAAGTTCTCGTTTGTTTAGCATTTTAAAGCTTTACCACTCTAGCATTTTAAAGTTTTACCATACAATCACAAGTTTTTGCTACCCTGAAGAAAAAAGCCATTTGAAAACATTGTGGGAAAATGAGAAAATGCTTGTAATCATAATTTTCTCCTTTCTCCCTAATGTTTTCTACCTTTTCAAGTTCTTTTCTTTGAACAATGTCTAATTCCTCATCTGCAAATACTTTTAACTTGGCCAAGTCTAAAATTTTATCGTTTTGTAAAGAGCTAAATATTTATCATGACATTTAGCTTTACACAGAAACTGCTTGTTGACATGTAGTTTCAGTGTTTCATCATCATGTTTTCTGTTTGAAAATATTTCCTGCAGGAAGCATCAAAGTCATTTTTAGCTTAGCTGAGCACAGTACTCAAAATGAGCTGTTATGATTGTACATTTTCCCCGTCATACATCGTCCACTGTATGTTGCTCAGTGTAAACAGTTACCTTGTGGATATTCATGAAAATTGGTCAGAACATTTAATTTTGTCTTCATAATGTCTCAGAAGAGTTTGAAATTGGTCCTGTTGCTTAAAAATTAGGTCTCTGGGACATTAATCTTAGAAAAATGTTGTGTGCACTCTGGAGGCCACAGTTTCAGTCCGATATTTATGAAACTTGGTCAGAATATTCGTCTTGATAATATCTTGGACAAAGTTGAAATTAGTCATGTCCATTGAAAAGGCCAGTGGGATAAATTTTAGATAAAACTTGTGTGCATTGTAGAGACCACTTTTTCAGCCTGATGGAATGTTTGGAATGATTGTCTTGATGATATTTTGGAGGTGTTCAAAATTTCGTCAAATAGGGTCAAAAAGAAGGTCAAAACGTAGAAAACCTTGTGTGTGTTCTGAAGGCCACAATTATAGTCTGATACTCATGAAAATAGCTGAGAATGTGTGTACAATAAAACTCCTGTATAGGTGAGAATGTACGTACAATAAAACTCCTGTATTAAGACCACCTGTGGTACTTTTGAAATTTGGTCTTGTTATTGGGGTGGTCTGATTTCCAGGTTTCACTCGCCTGCATTTTGAAATACCGGTAAACCCTGTCTCTGAGTAGACTTGTGTAGGTTTACATGATGTGAATAATAAGTGTCCTCCAATTAGGGAAGCCTAAGTATACAAATTAAAATGACAAGAACGTTTTAAGTTTCTTGAATTTTATTAAATAAATCCATGTGTAAGAGTATGTCAATTCTTAATTGCCTACTTAAACACTCATAGCCAGGTATGTACATAAATTAACTAAATGAATCTGAAGACTAAAGAATATAATGTAACTGATAGAACTTGTCATATTCTCATTTTTGATTTGCTTTTTTATTTTGTTTAGTCTCAAGAACTCATATTCCATGTAAAGAAATGAGATCAATGATTAGCAGGACTGTTCGAACATTCAACTTGGATTAAAATGAACAAAGAATATAATGTAACTGATAGAACTTGTCATATTCTCATTTTTGATTTGCTTTTTTATTTTGTTTAGTTTCAAGAACTATTCCAAGTTGAATGTTTAAACAGTCCTGCTAATCATTGATCTCATTTGTTTAAGCCTTGGTCACACTGAGCTAACGGATGAGTAAGGGATAAAAAATCATTTTATCCGTTCGTGTCTGTTCGTATCCGTTCTATGTCCGTTTCTTATCCGGTGAATCCGCTACTTGTCCGGTGATGTCCGTTCCGTCCGTTGGGAAGTTTTGAGCAAATGATAGACTTTGGATGCATCTGACAATTTATACTCTTGGCATGTCACGTGACTGGTACGTTCCTCGTATGTTGGTGTTCGGTACATTTCAGTTCATCATACGTTGGAAGAACGTTTTGTCCGGTTCTTATACATTGCACTTCCATTCTATCCGGTAGAAGTCCCTTACTCGTACGGTGATATCCGTTAATAGACCGTTTATTATCCGGTACATATCCGGTAAATGCGTTTTTTTTTCCATTACATGTGTGGTACTCGTGCGGTCATTGTGTGGCTTCTTCGCTCCACACACCGATCGTGTGAGCCTCGAGGAGCAGAGGAGATGAATTTTGTCACCGGACAACCAAATTCTGCACGTTTTTGTCCGTTTTCCCCCCGTTACATATCTGTTAGCTGGTCTGACCAAGCCTTTACATTCACATTTTCATCATGATATAATTATGTAATGTGTCAAAAACGAAATGGTAATCCCATCTTGATCACTACTAAACGCAAGCATCTTAAATTACATCAGCTGGCTATAAACAATAAATCATGATCACCCAGATGTTGACATGTTTGTCATCCAGGTCAGTGATGTGTGTTAAATGCTTTATCACAGCGTAAAAGCTGAATCAATGCTTTAAAACATCGATTCACAGGTCGTTTGATTATGTTACGTAACATCCTGATCAATAAACACAATCATAATGCAATCAAGTGTTGATAATACAATCAATTCCATTTGTCCCAAGAATATTTGTACATGTGGCACAGTCTGTGGTTCGCATTTACGGACGCATGAAAATTAGCTGGTCGTAAAGAAGTTATGGAAATTTAGTGGTCGTTTCACAAGGTTAAAATCTATAAGTAATTTTAAATCAGTACTGAAAATGGTGGTCGTAATTTCAGAATAGCGGCATGTTCGTATTTCCAGGTTCGTGATCATTGATGTTTAAGAAGGAAAAATTTCATTCTGACAAAAATCATTCATAATAGCGGGTTGCTCGTTTTGTCGGATGGTCTTGAGGAGAGGTTTTACTGTATACTATCTTTCAGGATCTATGAAATCTATGCGTCGGACATTAAAGATCATGGGACAAGAGGGCATTCACTTTAACAACTCATTTGTGACCACTCCAATGTGTTGTCCATCACGATCCACATTTTTAACAGGTATGTATATCTTAAAAAGATTATCTATTTCTACATACAAGGAGTATAGTTTTATAAACAGAACAATGTGGATAACATCAGTGTAAATGTAGAGCATTGGTCTGTCACATCAAAGGTGCCAGTTTGAAATCCCTAGATGAGCAGGGTCAACCAACTGTAGGGACAGCCATATCACAGTGCAAGTATAGGTTTAAGTTTCCAGGAAGTAGTCATCCAGAGTAGTCAATATAATTTGTTTCTTGATTTTCAGTAGTTTATTGGGAAATAATGGTGGATTATAGTTTAGTAATTTCACTGTTTTGACCAGTGAATTTACATAATGGATGTATAGTGTAATTATGCCCCCCTTCAACGAAGTGGGGGTATATTGCTTTGCTAATGTCGGTCGGTCGGTTGGTCGGTCGGTAGACCTTACCTTGTCCGGATGATAACTAGACACAGAATTGACCTAGGTTCATGAAATTTGGCACAGACATGCGTCTCGGAGTGTAGATGATCCCTATTGATTTTGAGGTCAATTGGTCAAAGGTCAAGGTGACAGTGACCGTCAACATGTTGATATATAGACCAAACCTTGTCCGGATGATAACTAGACACAGAATTGACCTAGGTTCGTGAAAATTGGCACAGACATGCTTCTCGGAGTGTAGATGGTCCCTATTGATTTTGAGGTCAATCGGTCAAAGGTCAAGGTCACAGTGACCCTCAACATGTTGATATATAGACCAAACCTTGTCCGGATGATAACTAGACACAGAATTGACCTAGGTTTGTGAAATTTGGCACAGACATGCTTCTCGGAGTGTAGATGATCCCTATTGATTTTGAGGTCAATCGGTCAAAGGTCAAGGTGACAGTGACCGTCAACATGTTGATATATAGACCAAACCTTGTCCGGATGATAACTAGACACAGAATTGACCTAGGTTTGTGAAATTTGGCACAGACATTTTTCTCAGAGTGCAGATGATCCCTATCGATTTTGAGATTAATCCATCAAAGATCAAGGTCACAGTGGCCTTCAACTTAATGATATATAGACCAAACCTTGTCCGGATGATAACTAGACACAGAATTGACATAGGTTCTTCAAATTCTGTACAGATATTCATCTCAGAGTGTAAATGATCCCTATCAATTTTGAGATTAATCCATCAAAGGTCAAGGTCACAGTGGCCTTCAACTTAATGATATATAGACCAAACCTTGTCCAGATGATAACTAGACACAGAATTGACCTAGATCCTTCAAATTCTGTACAGATATTCATCTTGGAGTGTAAATGATTCCTATCAATTTTAAGGTTAATCCGTGAAAGGTCAAGGTCACAGTGACCACCAGATGATTCAGGGCCTGCACTGCCGTTCGCCACTTGAGCCATTTGCTCAAAAAAAAAAATTAAAGTGTCTCAAAAATCATCATATGTGGCTCAACTTGTGGCTCCAACATTTTATTCACGTATTATCGGGGACGTAGTAAGCATCGAAGTCGACTGGGAAAAAGCGGAAGTCAAACGCGTGTGCCGAAAAGAAAATCGATAACCCAGTCTGTGTATCGGCGACTGTTTACAATCTTGTATGTATACACACGGCGGTGTGTATAATTATGCGAACTGTTGACAGATTATCACGTTTAACAATTGAAGTGGGCTATAAATCAAAAAGATGACATCAATATTTCCCAATCAATTCTTTTGATATCAGTTTATGAACTGTGCCACTTCCTGTATCAATGTGGCAGTAGGGGGGCATGACTGTTTTACAAACAGACATCTTGTTTTCGAAAGGAACACAGGGGCCAATAAAATTTGATACATTGTTACCTGATAGAGCAATCTTACAAACTGGGTCCCATATTCACCATCTATTCTCAAGAACATTCTTAGTTTAAATCTCCAAGATTTTCTAAATTTGAAAGTAACACAATCTCTGATTGGCTAATTAAATGGTTATGTTACTTTGAAATTTAGAAAATTCTGGAGAGTAAAACTAAGAAAGTTCTAAAGAATGGTTGGTTAATATGGACCCTGGAGTGTTATATCAGATGTTCAATACAGTGTCATTTTATGAGAAATAATTTTAAGAAATTGATGTATTTCCAGTGATTTTCAAGAAAGCTGCTCAAACATGATGTACTTGATGTAGTCAGCTTTACCATTAGCCTGGATTCCAGCCCGTTCATGTTTTCCTTTTACATATTTGGACATCACTGTTAAAAATGATAACAGAAGAGATAAACCATTTTGACTTAACCCTTTACCACACGACAAAACTTTAGCCTTGTCCAAATTGAAAGCATTTGCAGACAACAATTTCAAGGTGGCTCAAATGGTGCAATGTTTCTTTGACAGAGTAGAAAATATTGTGGGAAAAGGAGAAAATGCTGGTTACCAGCATTTTCTCCTTTTCCCACAATGTTTTCAAAAGCCGTCTTTTCCAGGGGCATTAAAAGTCGGCATTGTGTGGTAAAGGGTTAAGTCTGCATTGACCCTGAAAGGATAGTGTGATAAGGAGTGATTAAGAGATTATTACCGCCAGGATCGACCCAGGCTACTTTACCATATTCAACGATTCTCACATAATGTTCCCTCAATGTTTACCCAAATTTTTTTTAAGTGCCTCAAATCTTGGACTCTTCAGAATACATGACAAATTATACAAGGGGTAATACGTGCACTGTGATGCTTGGTGTTTTGCTTTTCAGGGATGTATCCCCACAACCATCATGTATATACAAATAACGACAACTGTTCCGGAATAGAATGGCAAAAAGAACATGAACCACGGACCTTTGCTAAATATCTGAGTGATGCTGGATATAGAACAGGTAAGAAAAACAACTGCTCCCTTACCCATGCTTTCGTCTTCCATTCTCAAATATTTCGCCTTACCCTGTTACCAAACAATCCTGAGTTTTAAACGCATTTAAGAGGGAGACATTTGAAAACACTGGGGGAAAAGGAGAAAATGCTGGTGACCAGCATTTTCTCCTTTTCCCACAATGTTTTCTACCCTATCAAAGCCAGTAATCATTATTGAAGCTACATTTGATTTGATAAAGAGTCGACCCTTTATAAAAAAAAAATGCTGATTTTTTAACAAATCTAAAAAAACCAACTGCTCCCTCACCCATGCTTTCATCTGCTATCTTTAAGTTTTTCTCCTTTACTGTTTACCAAACAATCCCGACTTTTAATGACATTTAAGAAAGATTTTTGAAAACACTCTTGGAAAAGGAGAAATGCTGGTGACTAGCATTTTCTCCTTTTCCAACAATGTTTTCTACCCTATCAAAGACAGAAATCATCATTGGGCTACATTCAAATTGTAGTCTTAAAATGCTTTCAATTTGGGCTACTCTAAAAGAAGAGAGTTAACCCTTTACAAAACACTCCTGAGTTTTAAAGACCCTAAAAATTCAACTGCTCCCTCACCCATGTTTTTTTTCATCTTCCATCTTTCAAGTATTTCTCCTGAACCCTATTCCAAACAATGCTGAGTTTGAACAACCTTTAAAAAGGAGACTTTTAAAAACCTTGTGGGAAAAGGAGAAAATGCTGGGGACCACAATGTTTTCTGCCCTTTCAAATGAAATTTTTACTCACATTATGTTGTCTGCAAACACTTTCAGTTTTGACCAGAATTTTATTATTTAATAAAGAGCTAATAGTCATTATGTTCTCAGTCATCTTAACCTTAACAATTCTGAGTCTTTATGATGCTGATGATGGAGGTTTTTGAAAACATTGTGAGAGAAGGAGAAAATGCTGTTAACTAGTTATCTTGTAGAGAGTTGACTGTTGATAGGTGTTGAAACAGCATTCTTTGTTTCTGTTTGTCTTGATTACTTCCTGTATTTCTGCCAGGCTGATTATTAGCTCATTTGGTAATAATCATGTACAAATACATATTACCTATGCTCAAAAAGGGGTTTTAATGCAACTGCAAAAAGTATCGACCAAGGTCTTGAAGGCCTGTGGTCACCAGTATTTCCTCCTTTTCCCACATTGTTTTCAAACGGTAGGTAGACAAGTAGCCCTGAAATTTTCTCTTTGCACAGTTTTGTCCCTCTTAATCCCCGCAGTTTTCCAAACAATACCAACTTGAAATCTTTTCCAAATGGCAAAATATTAGACTCATCGAAACTGAAAGCATTTCCAGATGACCAATTAATGGTACCCAAAAACTGCCTCAGGGTTGTTAAAGCAAGGAATTGTTTGGTAAAGGATTAAAACATTGCAAAATTATGCAAATTGTCATGATTTGCAGGCTTAATAACTATGTTTGTTACTTAAAGCCCCAGTAAAGTCCAAAAATAGGTAATTTTCACCATTTATATCTCAAAAATATATCAGATAACTCATCACAACACACATGTATAAGATCAGAGAAAACTTGAACCTGTCAGTTACTGCACTGGTTGCCATTATATATGTGTGCGAAAATGCATGGAGAAGCCCGTCGATTTCAGGGACGCCATTGATCGAGACAACCTTAGTTATCGTTGGTGTATATTCGAACTAGGTCTTCAAGAACGTCACGTGATAACATTGCATCTCATTACTGCTATGACATAGTACACAGGATTATTGTTTACACTTCCAATATTATGTCATCAGAGAGTAAGATTGCTCATTCTGAACCTGTTTTCTTATTTAGATGTAGTAAACTCTTCCTGTATTGATGATCAAATAAGCGATGATCAGCCTGTGTCGTTGTTTCTGTTTACAATGTCAATGAACTTACGTTTTTCAAGCCTAGAATGGGGACAAAATGATCAAGTATTGGCCAGTGAATAAAAGTTTCGTTTCGACGCCTTGAATGATCACGTGGTGTTTATGTCACTGTTTTGTGGGCACTGCGGAGATTTACGATGAAAAGTCGGCTAATCGTTGGCGATCATCGATGTAAACAAACAGATAATGGGACATGGTAGGATTCGTTCTAGTTTCAAAATTCTTTTTTCTGCCATTGACTGGAACTTTTACGAACTGCACCTTTACATATCGTTAAAGTCATAATAATCGCCATATTTTTACATGGTAAAAATGAAATTTACTTTTATTTTATAAACAGGTTTTTCTACATTTGGACTTTACTGTGACTTTAACTGTGTATTAACTGCAGCAAATAGAACATTATCCACAGTTCAAAAATTCCTAATGAAACAAGTAAGCCCGAGGAAGTTATTACTTATGTATATGAAAAGTCTGTTACCATTTTACTTGTAAAGAGTACCTATTTATCATTCTGAGGAATAAATCATTTGAAAATTCTGTGATAAATCAAGAAATTTCTCAGAATCATTTGTATAATTGCTTCTTTTGTCTGGATGTGTTGTAGATTTACTCTTTGTCCAAGTTTCATTTTGTACAGATGTTCTATTGTTTTCTTAAGACACCTTTCATATGGGAGAACCCTGAAGGTTGTGTATGCAGGGATAGGTTAAAAGAACCATCATTAAAGTTCAATCAAGTTTGTCTGATTGTATAAGCAGTTATATACTCTCTGTGGGGATCGATGCCATGGAGTACCAGTAATAACTTTATCATAATTCTTGTTTGATTCCATTCTTGATTCTTGGTTTATAAATTTTTACACTTAGTCATGTTCACCGGTACTTAACCCTTATGGCGCCAAAATTAATAAACCCAACAGAAATCTTCAGTTGAAAAATTAGACCCAAATAACTGCAATTTCACAGTTGCTTTTGTCTATAAAGACTCGGCAAAGGAGACAGTGTAGATCAAAGATCAGACTGCACATTTTGTGAAGTCTGATCTTGATCTACACTGGCCGCAAAGGCAGTTACAGTCGTGAAAGGCACTTGAATGGTTAACTCTTCACGAAATAACAAAATCACGGCTTCGTCCAAATTGAAAGCATTTGCAGACATCTTGTGAAGGGTTAAGTCTGTATCACAAAATCTCAAATTTTAACAACCTTTAGGAAGAAGGCTATGAAAACATTGTGAGAAAAGTGGTAACCAGCATTTTATTCTTTTCCCACAATGCTGTCTATCCTTTGAAAGACAAATTTGAATAACATTTGATTTGTCGTCTGAAAATGCTTTCACGTCAGATCAGGCTAAAATTTTGTTGTCTGGTAAAGAGTTAAAGGACCATTTTCCCACAGTGTTTTCTATCCATTCAAAGGCAATTATTACTATTTAACCCATTACCACAGAATCCTTAGTTTTAACAACCTGTGAAAATTAGACTTATGAAAATAATGTGGTAAAAGGAGAAAATGCTGGTAAACAGCATTTTCTCCTTTTCCCACAATGTTTTCTAACCTTTACAGACAAATCCAATCATTTGACCCACATATAACTTAACCTTTTCCCAAACAATCCCTGGTTTCTACGACCCTGAGATAGAAGCCTTTTGAAAACAGCATTTTCTCCTTTTCCAACAATGTTTTCAAGAGGCCTTTCTCTCTCAGGGTCGTTAAAAGCTGGGATTGTGTGGTAAAGAATGAAGACAGATCTCAACACTTGGGTCACATTTAATTTGTGGCTGCAAATTCTTTTAATTCGGACAAGTCTAAAAATTTTGTCTGGTAAACAGTTAACCTTTTACCACACAATCCCTGGTTTTTACGACCTTGAGATAGAAGCCTTTTGAAAACATCGTGGGAAGAGGAGAAAATGCTGGTAACCAGCATTTTCTCCTCTTCCCACAATGTTTTCTACCCTGCTCGAAATAAATTTCAATTTTTGAGTTACGTTCGTTGTGTCATCTGCAAGTGCTTTCAATTTGGACCAGTCTAAAATATTGTTGATTGGTAAAGAGTTAAGCCCTTTTTTGCTAATTTTCCCTGAAAAAGTTACAGCAGGTGAGTGTTGGTACCCCACAAGTGGTGCTTTTGTTACTGTTTGAAAGTTTCTATCTAATATAGTTTCATTTATTTGGTGTTCATAGTATATGAGCTGTGCTCTCACAAAAGCGAGTTTAATGCATCTTTGTGATGCATCGTACCAAAAAAGTTATAACATGATTATGGATCTATAAAATCCATTTTGTCTAACAGTTGACTGAATCATGAGTTCAATGGTCCTTTGACATGTAGAAAATTGATCAAGAGCAAAAAGGAGTGATCCATGTCAGCCTGCCCAGTTCGCTCAGCCTGACATTGGTCAATACTTTTTGCAGATGCATTAAAACCCCTTTTCACAGAGCATGTATTTCATTCTTTTAACTAATAAAGAAATGCCTTAAGGCATCTAAATGAGGAGGATGTAAAAGATTAATTGGGATTCCTAACATGTAATTACAGAAATTATTAATAGATGAATTAATATTTTTGTACTTAAAATGCTGAGCTCAACTTAATTCTTTACCACACTATTTCTGGTTTTAATGACAGTGAGGAAATAGCCTTTTGAAAACGTTTTGAGAAAAGGAGAAAATGCTGAAAAAATTGAAAGCATTTGCAGACAACAATGTCAGTGTGGCTTAAATGGTGCAATTTTACTTTGATGGAGTAGAAAACATTGTGAGAAAAGGAGAAAATGCTGGTAACCAGCATTTTCTCCTTTTCCCACAATGTTTTCAAAAGCTCTCTTTTTCAGGGTCGTTAAAAGTTCACTGTGTAGTAAAGGGTTAATATGTTGCCTGCAAATGCTTTCAATTTGGACCTAACTAAAATTTTGTTGTTTGGTAAAGGATGAATTCCTGTCTGCAACTTAACTTGCTTCTCCAAATATTGTGGATAAAGGAGGAATGGATGGAAGCTTTCAGTCTGATTGTTGATCTAACCTGCCATTACTTTATGTTACTTTATTGCAAAACATCTTTAAAACTCCTTACCAAACAGCAAAATGGTAAAGCTGTCCAAATTTGAAAACCGAGCCCTGGTAGCTCAGTTGGTAGCGTGCAGGACTTGAGAACAGGGGGTTGTGGGTTCAATTCCTGGCTACAACCCCTGGCTCGGCAAATTTCTTTCTGAGTATTGATGATAGTCACTGCGACAAGATTCATTCCTCTCTCATCACTGACCATTATTTCGACGATGGTTATGTGGGAAAGCAGCCAGTGGCTTGGAAAGAAGATTGTGTGGAGTACTGGTAAAAGAGACTCCAGGAAAGCATGGATAGGTGCACTGGCCGTCGCAGTATAACTGAAATAATGTTAAAAATGGCGTTAAACACCATATAATACAATCAATCCAAATTTAAAAGCAAACTGAATAGGACTCAAATGATGGGATTTTTTTTCCAACATGTCGAAAACATTTGCAGGAAGAGGATTTTTCCCTTTTTTTTTTTCAATAGTAATTTTCTCAATGTCATTAATACAGGATTCGTCTATCTTTGCAGCCTGATGATAGGTTATTTGATTGATTTGTTTTTATTACTTACCAAAAGAGATGTATTTAGACTTGTAAAAATTGAAAGTATTTGTATATGACAAAATAAATGCAACTTGAAACATTGAATTTTTAGTAAAGTCAAGGTACAACAATGTGTTAGGGAGTAAAGTCTGTACAAGGTACAGCAATGTGTCAAGGAAATAAAGGCAGTACAAGCTATGGTAATGTGTAAGGGAATAAAGTCAGTATAAGTCATAGCAATGTGATGGGGGAGTAGAGTCAGTACAAAGTAAAGCAATGTGATGGGGAATAAAGTTAATACAAGTTAAAGCAATTGGTGGAGAATTAGAAACAATACAAAGTAAAGCAATGTGTGTTGGTGTAGAGTCAGTATAAGTTATAGGAATGTGTGAAGGAGTAGGGTCAGTACAAGCTACAGCAAAGTTTGAAGATGGAGAGTCAGTACAGGTTATAGCAATGTGTGTTCAAGCAGAGTCAGTACCAGGTAGAGTAATGTGTGAGGGAGTAAAGTCAGTAGAAGGCACTGCAATGTGTGAAGAAGTAAAGTCAGTACAAGGTACAGCAATGTGTAAAGAAGTAAAGTCAGTACAAGGTACAGCAATGTGTAAAGAAGTAAAGTCAGTACGAGGCACAGCAATGTGTGAAGGAGTAAAGTCAGTACAAGATACAGCAATGTGTGAAGAAGTAAAGTCAGTACGAGGTACAGCAATGTGTGAAGGAGTAATGTCAGTACAAGGTACAGCAATGTGTGAAGAAGTAAAGTCAGTACAAGATACAGCAATGTGTGAAGAAGTAAAGTCAGTAAGAGGTACAGCAATGTGTGAAGAAGTAAAGTCAGTACGAGGTACAGCAATGTGTGAAGAAGTAAAGTCAGTACGAGGTACAGCAATGCGTGAAGAAGTAAAGTCAGTACAAGGTACAGCAATGTGTGAAGGAGTAAAGTCAGTACAAGGCACAGCAATGTGTAAAGGAGTAAAGTCGGTACAAGGTACAGCTATGTGTAAAGAAGTAAAGTCAGTACGAGGTACAGCAATGTGTGAAGAAGTAAAGTCAGTACAAGGTACAGCAATGTGTGAAGAAGTAAAGTCAGTACAAGGTACAGCAATGTGTGAAGGAGTAAAGTCAGTACGAGGTACAGCAATGCTTGAAGGAGTAAAGTCAGTACGAGGTACAGCAATGTGTGAAGAAGTAAAGTCAGTACGAGGTACAGCAATGTGTGAAGGAGTAAAGTCAGTACGAGGTACAGCAATATGTGAAGGAGTAAAGTCAGTACGAGGTACAGCAATGTGTGAAGAAGTAAAGTCAGTACAAGGTACAGCAATGTGTGAAGAAGTAAAGTCAGTACAAGATACAGCAATGTGTGAAGGAGTAAAGTCTGTACAAGGCACAGCAACATGTGAGGGAGTAAAGTCAGTACAAGGTAGAGCAATGTGTGAGGGAGTAAAGTCAGTACAAGGCTCGGCAATGTGTGAAGGAGTAAAGTCAGAACAAGGTATGGCAATGTGTGAGGGAGTAAAGTCAGTACAAGGTAGAGCAATGTGTGAGGGAGTAAAGTCAGTACAAGGTACAGCAATGTGTGAGGGAGTAAAGTCAGTACAAGGTACAACAATGTTTGAGGGATTATAGTCAAGATATGACAATGTACAGTAAAGAGTGAGGGATTAAAAACAGCACAGGGCACACTGAAGGGTGAGGGAATAAAATCAGCACAGTAAAGAATGAAGGATTTAAATCAGTACAGGGACAGTAAAGATTGAGAAATTAAAATCATTTCCGGTACCGTAAAGAGTGAGGGGGGAGGTAGTCAGCACAGGAAGTGTTTCTTTGTGTGGTGTTTAATTCAACATTATTTCAATTATCTTGCTGTGGCCAGTTCACCTATTCATGCTTTCCTGGACTTTCTCTTCCAACATTCCACAACCACACTACTTTTCCCATATAACCATTCTCACACATTGCTGTTGATTTATCTTAATATCTTAACCCTTAGAGTGCCGAATAAACGCAACAGACATATTCGGTCTAGAAATAAGACCCAAATAACTGCAATTTGATGGTTGCTTTTGTCTGTACTGTTTAAGTTAACCAGACAGTGTAGATCAAAGATCAGACTGCACATTTTGTGCAGTCTGATCTTGATCTACACTGGCCGCAAAAGCAACTATAGTTGCGAAAGGTGCCTTAAGGGTTAATTAAAACAGATAGGCATCTAGAAAACCTTCCTGGTGTTTAATGAGTTTTATGGGGTGATTTATACACTATTTATACATAAAACTTCTCTCTTAGAATATCCACCCACAAGTTTTGTACTTTTTATCTCATTAACCCATAACTCCTCATCAGACAATTAAATTCTAGACTTGTCCAAATTGTAAGCATTTGCTGATGTCTGTGAACACTTTACTACACAATCCGGAGTTTTAACGACCCTGGGGGAAGAAGGCTTTTGAAAACATTGTTGGAACAGGAAAAAATGCTGGTAGCCAGCATTTTCTCCTTTTTCCACAATGTTTTCTACCTATCAAAAGGACATATCATGATTCTAGCAACATTGAATATGTCATCTGCAAAAGCTTTGAATTTGGTCCAGTCCAAAATTTTGTCGTTGAAGTGTTAACTCATTATCACGTGATCCCTAGTATTAATTACCCTGAAAATTAAAAGGCTTTTGAAAACATTGTGGGAAAAGGGGAAAATGCTGGTAACCAGCATTTTCTCTTTTTCCCACAATATTTTTTTACCCTTTCAAAGACAAAATTTATCATTTGACACACATTTCTTGAGTCATTTGTAAATGTTTCAAGTTTGAACTAAGCTTAAATTTTGCTTTTTAGTGAGGGTGTAACTCTTTATTAGATAACAAAATTTTTGTGTGATTCATATTTAAAGCTTTTGCAGACGAAAAATCAAGTGTGACCAAAATGATGGGATTTGTTTTTGATAGGGTAGAAAACATTGTGGGTAAATGAGGAAATGCTACTTATGACGATGTTTTCAAAATGTTTTTTACTTATGGTCATTCAAACCCAGGATTGTTAACTCTTTACCACACAACAAAAATTGAGACTCGTCCAAACCCAAAGCATTTGCAGATGACAATTTAAATACAGTTCAGATGATAGAATTTGTCTGTGATAGGGTTGAAAACATTGCAGAAAAAGGAGAAAATGCTGGTTACCAGCATTTTCTCCTTTTCCCACAATGTATTCGAAAGGCTTGTTCCTCAGAGTTGTTAAATCTCAGGATTGTGTGGTGAAGGGTCAAAATACAAGGATGTTAAATACTGATGCAGACAGATTTTTTTCAGGAAAGAAAATGTTTAAGATAGCCGCTGGGTGTTTTCAGATGTGAACATTTACAAGGTTTCATTTTCCTTTAACGTTACAAGGTTTCATTTTCCTTTAACTTGTTACTAAACTTCTCGAAATCCAAGCTATTGCAGAAAACTATTGACTTGGCTCAAATTATGGAATTTGTCTTTCAGAGGATCAAAAACATTGAGAGGAGAGAAGAAATTGCAGGTTACCTGAATTTTCTTCATTTTCCATAATGTTTTCAAAAGCCTTTTTCTAGCATCATTGTTTCCTGGGATTGTTTAGTAGACAGTAAAAGTATATGAATGGTAACCCTTTTCCACACAATCCTGAATTTTAACCACCCTGAAAAAAAAAACAAACTCTTTTTAAAAAAAGAAATTGTGGGAAAAGGAGAAAATGATGATAACCAGCATTTTCTTCTTTTCCCACAGTGTTTTCTTACCTATCAAGGACAGAAATTATCATTTGAGCTACTTGTAATGCTGGTTATCAGCATTTTCTCCTGTTCCTACAATGTTTATAACAGTTTTCTACCCTATTAAGGACAGAAATGATCATTTGAGCTACATGTATTTGTCCATTTCAAACAATGTTTAAAATAGTTTCTACCCTATCAATGAAAAAAAAATCATCATTTGAGCTACTTGTAATTTGTCGTCTGCACATTCAACTAGGTGGAGCCCGAAATTTGGTTGTTACATAAAGAGTTGTGCGAGGGTTGTTCGGAAAGTTTGTAGAATTTTGTTATATCTCTAGAATTGTTCATCAAATAATTCTTTCTCGTAAATAATTTCCGTTTCGGTCTTAAATGAGATGTAATTGCGCATGCGCGGATCAGTGATTGCAAATGGCGGATAGTTCAAGTCGCCCGATTCATATGCATTGAACAATTGCAAGGTTCTGCGTTATTCACTGAAATTAAAGTGTTTAATTTCGTTTTTTGGAGCGGAACTTATTCGTTTCTTGTCGTAGACAAGGACTTTTGTGAAGTTGTTGACGCGTTTCAACATTATTGAAGATTAAATTTCGAGCACGTGGTGTTCGAGAATGGGCGACAAAGAGGAACGGAGTTCAAAAACCCAAGCCGGGGATCGTAGTATCCCAGAGAAAAAGAAAACGCAAGCGCCGGCTGGGAAAGCTTCGGCTACGAAGCAAGCTACACAGGATGTGGTGAAAAACTTGGTGGAAGAGACGAACTCCAAACTTTTGACGGCGATCGAGTCACTTAAAAAATCCATAAATCAGCAAACACAAAAAATGGCTGACCATGATAAATACTTTGAAGAGCAAAACTCAAAGCTCAAATGTCTAGCAGACAGGCTAGATTTTATGAAAATTATGAAGGCGAAGCCTTGGGAGATGAAGATTATCATTATGATGATCAAGAAATGTCACAAAATCAGACTCAGACTGTCAGCATAGACAGTAATAGTTCCAAGCGGAAATTGGAGAGTCCACACAGTAGATTTGAGTCCATGAACAAAAAATTCAAAGCAGCAGAAATCTGTGACAAAGATGTTGACAGCACTTTGGCGTCAAATGTAAATGAACTTTTCCGTCTGGGGATGGATGAATCTAGGTATCAGGAGCTGATAACTGATGATACTAATGCCCGCCCAAGCAATTGTGAGAGCTTAGTGGTGGTACAAACTAATCCCTTAATTTGGGACGCAGTGTCGGCTATGGCCAGATCTTCTGACAAGAAGATGCAAAATATTGAAGCGTCGGTGGTAAAAGCGGCCACTATAATGGTTAAAGCTGTCAATAGAATGGCCAAAATGGAGGAATTTCTCAAAGAGCAGTGTAGTGATGCTGACGATACGTTATGCCAAGATTTTGGCACCACTTTGGACGAGTGCAATAACGCCTTGGCCTTGATGGGCCATTGCAACAGACAGATAAACTTGGCACGAAAGGATTTCTTCCGGCCCCAATTGAACAAAGAATACAGCCATCTCTGTAATCACAACCGACCATATACGAGTTTTTTATTTGGAGACGATGTCTCCAAAGATGCCAGAGAAATAGAGGACTGTTCGAAAATATCAAATAATTATACTGGTACATGAAATTTGACATGCATGAACCTTGACTTATCCTTAAGCTATTTTTTAAAAAAAAATAGAAAATCGAATACAGAAACCAGATATATGGGTTGTCGTAGCAATGTCACCATAGGTACCAGGAGCAGTCCGTAAAAAACCTATTTTTGGATTATGTCATTGAAGAAATAAGCTTAAGTTCTGTATGTTTGCTCAAAGTAAAAAAAAGCGCAGAAATGTCAAGCAAAATTTGACAATGTTACGTCATTTCCTGAAAATTTCAAAACAATTCGTTGTTCCGAAACAAAATTATCTGTCTATATGTTAGATATCTTAATCTATCTGCGGAAGTTGTTACGGAAAAATCATGACGTCGAACTGTGGGATTGAGTTGTGGAGTGTGGTGAAATTCTGTGTTGCACTTAATAAATCGCCAACAGAAACACTGCGAATGATAAAATCAACAGGAGCATATGATAAATCCAGTCCAGTTTTTGTCTACAAATGGCATTTGCGTTTTAGGAGCGGAAGAGAATCAATTAATGACGATTCCAGGAGCAGTCGACCGGCAGTCATAACTTGTTCGGTAAAGGATATGGTTCAGACCGTCAGAAGAACCACCGTCAGAACTATTTCTAATGATTTCGGTGCTCTGTGCACAACAGTACATGGTATACTAACTGAGGAACTTAGCATGTCAAAAGTGAGTGCTCTGTGAGTACCATGATTACTCAAGGATAATAAAAAGGAGTGCCACGTACACTGTTCACAGAAGTTTCTTCACTGCTACGAATCTGAAGGCGAGGATTTTCTTGTTCAGATCATCATGACGGATGAGACCTGGTTACACCAGTTTGATCCAGAGACCAAAGCTATGTCTTCCGTTTGGAAAACCCCCAATTCACCTCCCCCGAAGAAGGCATGTTTACAGGAAAGTGCAGGCAAACACATGTTCATCGTCTTCATGGATCGGCACAGGATGATCTTACAGCACAGGGTACCAGACTGTCACTGCCGCCAACTGTTCTAAGGTTGGGGTTTTATTTTTGCGTGTTTTGGATTAAAAATTGTATGCCTACATTTTTAGCTCCACTGGCCGAAGGCCAGCGGGCTTATGTCATGGCCCGTTGTCCGTCGTACGTCCGTGCGTGCGTCCATCTGTGCGCGCGTGCGTGCGTGCGTGCGTCCGTGCGTTAACTTTTATTTCAAACATCTTCTTCTCTGAAACTACCCATCCAATTTTGATGAAACTTCACAGAAATGATCCTGCCATGGTCCTCTTCAGAATTTCTTGAAAGAATTTAATTCCTGCAAAAACTCTGGTTGCCATGGCAACAAAACTTAAAAATATTGGAAATCTTTGAAAATCTTCTTGTCTGAAACCATAAGGCCTAGGGCTGCCAAATTTGGCATGTAGCTTTATCTAGTAGGCCTCTATCAAGTTTCTTCAAATTATAGCCCTGGGGTCAAATTTGACCACGCCCCGGGGGTCACAAGTTTTACATAGGCTTATATATGGAAAACTTTAGAAATCTTCCTGTACCTAGCCATAAGGCCTAGGGTTACCAAATTTTGCATGTGGCTTTATTTAGTGGGCCTCTACCAAGAGTACCCAACTTATAGCCCCGGGGTCAAATTTGACCCCACCCCGGGGGGGGGGGGTCACAAGTTTTACATAGGCTTATATAGAGAAAACTTTAGAAATCTCCCTGCACCTAGCCTTAAGGCCTAGTGCTACCAAATTTTGCATGTGGCTTTATCTAGTGGGCCTCTACCAAGAGTGCCCAACTTATAGCCCTGGGGTCAAAATTGGCCCCGCCCCAGGGGTCACAATTTTTGATATGCGCTTATATAGACAAAACTTTAGAAATCTCCCTGTACTCAGTCATAAGGCCTAGGGTTACCAAATTTTGCACGTGGCTTTATCTAGTGGGCCTCTACCAAGAGTACCCAAATTATAGCCCTAGGGTCGAATTTGACCCCACCCCAGGGGTCAGAAGTTTTACATTGGCTTATGTAGTGAAATCTTTAGAAATCTTCTTGTTACTTACCATAAGAATTTGGGCTACCAATTTTAGTCCTGTCTCAGGGGTCTTAAGTTCAAAACCAATTGACCAAGTATTGTAATGTTTGGCATGTAGGGATTTTACGTATTAGCCAGTGGAGCGATACAGGGCCATCATGGCCCTCTTGTTTATAATTAATAGGAAGCTAATGTTGCCTTGTTTAAACATGCATGGTGAGGTTGTGCTTCGGTTGTTTTTCAGGTGCTTAGGCGAGATCTCATTAATGCCCACACATGTATCTGGACAGAATAATTCTACATCCCTGGGACACAGAGCAGAATCTACACAGCTTGAGATTAGTTTACTTGGTTTTGAAGTATTGGATCATCTGCCATACAGTCCAGATTTGGCTTCTAAGGATTTCTGGGTTTTTCCCGAGTTGAAGGCGAGTTTGCGTGGAAAGCGATTTGATTAAGCAGAGGAACTTACAAAACAGACTCAAAATGTTGTATCGTCACTAACTGAGGACTGGTACATTGAAGCTTACAACAAATGGATGACCAGACATAAGAAATGCATAGATATTGCTGGTGACTATGTTGAGAAGGTGTGATGGTCGCTTGATGTAAACCATGCTTGATGACTACGTGACATCCATATTGACTTTGGCGTGCTCTGGGTACCTCTAACATACTCGTTTTAAATAGACATAATTTTCGTGTGATGTAGAGCATCGTTTTGGTTTTCATAGAATTTATAGAAGAGATGTTGAAGTTTAAATAGGTATGAAATTCTTTGTAATACTGAGAATATTGTGTGATTTATAACAAAATTCTACGAACTTTCCGAACAACCCTCGTATACTAAATCAATTAGAGGCTGACAGAGAGTTTAACCCTTTACCACACAAATCCAAGTTTTAACAACTGTGAGAAAAAGGTCTTTTGAAAACATTGTGGGAAAAGGAGAAGATGCTGGTAACCAGCATTTTCTCATAATGTTTTCTACATTTTCATAAAAGAATTTCAATTTATTCACATTTATTTTGTTGTCTGCAAATGCCAACCAACCTAAAATTCTGTCGTCTGGTAAAGAGTTAGCAGGAAGATAGTGTTCTAGTCAGCAACTGCAGCCCAATTAATATATGTTTTTCCTGCAATAACTGTTTATTAATTTAAATCTAATATAAGGATTTATGGGTACATTTTTTATGTTATATCTAACATTTTGCATTCCTTGACCATTCTTAGTGGCAAAGTATGTATGTTTGTGTGCTGGCAGAGTGATTATGTGAAAGTCAGTTTTATATTCTCCCCACAAAAGCATTTTGTTTGTTTATTTAAATGGTGTTTTACAATGTTTTCAACATTTTTTCACTTACATCCTGGTGGCTAGAGCACCTGTCAATGCTTTCCACATTATTTCACTTACATCCTGGTGGCCAGTGCACCTATCAATGCTTTCCTGGAATATCATATTACATCGTTTACATCTCACAATATTCTTCTCAAGCCACTGGCTGCTTTCCCACATAACCATCATCAAACAATGATCAGAGTGGAGAGAGGAATGAATCCTGTTGCATCCTCGGAAAGGAATTGGCCTTGTTGGAGGTTTGAACCAGGGACCTCCTGGTCTCAAGTCCTGTACACTACCTACTGGGCTATAGGGGCTTGGCTCCACAAGAGGAGGTTCATGATTTAGACAAATTTGATGGGTGCTTGGATTGTTCCATTGGTCCCTCAAATGTTATATTACAAAGCAAATGATACACACAGTATCATATTATGAAAATAGTCCGGCAGGCTAACCAAGTGGTTTAGTTATCTGACTTGTGACCTAGTGGTTGCAAGTTCAGTACCCGTTTAAGGCAAATTTTCTTTCTGGACATTTTTAGCCTCTCACCTCTGATACATGTGAGAAAAGTAGTCAGTGACTTGGAAAAAAAGTTGGGTCAGTACTGGCATAAGAAAGCCAGGAAACATATGTGTAGGTGCACTTACTGCTGTGAAATGACCTATGCTGTTGAAACAGCGTTAAACTCCAATACAATCAACAAAAATATTTTCATTGGCCAAGAGATTTAAATTTCAAAAATGGTTGGCCATTGTATCTCTCCTAACTTGCATTTTCTACTTTTCCCGCAATGTTGTCTTCCCTATCAAAGACAGGAATAATTATTTCATTTACATTCATTTTGTCGTCTGCTCATGCTTTCAATTTGGTCAAGCCAAAATTTTTGTCATTTTGTAAAGGCCTAAATGTGATCCATTATATACAATTCTAAAATTTTGTCGACTGGTAAAAAGTCAACCAGCCAGAGGTAGCTCAGTGGTTGGGGTATTTGACTCATGACCTGGTGGTTGAGAGTTTGACTGGTTGAGGTAAACTTTCTTTTTGGCGATTTTTCGCCTGTCACCTTCTGGTGCATGTGAGAAAAGTAGTCAGTGGATTGGAAAGAAAGTTATGTCAGTACTGGTGTGAGAAAACTAGGAAACACATTCATAGTTGCACCGATGGCCGTGATATGATCAAAGCTGTTACAGTGGCGTTAGAAAATAGTGTTAAACTCCAATACAAACAAACAAAACAAAGGTAAAGAGTTATGTTGCAGGTACATGTTGTAATATTTCTGGTCTGTTGGAACAGCAGTCGAAATGTTCGACAATATTTTAATGTCAGATGAAAGTGTTCATGGTAAGAGAGATTGACAGTGACAGGGACAGATGTTATGTTTAACATGAACAGTGTCTAGACATTGTCAGTCTTACCTCCCAGATAAAACCCTGTACCACACAATCTGGAGTTTAAAGGCTTTTGAAAACCTTGTGGGAAAAGGAGAAAATGCTGGTAACCAGCATTTTCTCCTTTTCCCATAATGTTTTCTACCCTATCAAAGACAATTCCATCATAAGAGCCTCATTAAATTGTCATCTACAAATGCTTTAAATTTGGACAAGTCTACATTTTTGTCATTGGGTACAGAATTAAAATCTAAATTTGATGTGTAACTTACTGTACAATTTCAAGCTCTTTCTGTGATTATACTTGGCAAAGAAGCAGACAGCGTTAATCCAAGATCAGACTGCAAGTTCTGTGCAGGCTGACATGGGGCGATACTCTTTGTAGATGCAGGAAACCCCCTTTTCACAGAGCATGGCTTATTTAATATGTTTATACTGAAGTATTGAATATGTCTGGTATGTTTACATTATCTTCAGTATTACACTGAGAATGCACAAGTGTGCAAGCCCACAAAAACAAAACAGATTACTGTACAGCTTTGTTCTATTCCCTTTGGTAAAATATACGAACATGCCCTGTAAAAAGGGAGCTTAACGCATCTGCAAAAATTATCGACCCATGTCAGCCTGCGCAGTCCGCGCAGGCTGACATGGGCCGATACTTTTTGCTATTTTTATATTTTCTGCATGTCAAAGGACCATTGTACCTTATGATTCAGTTGGTTGCTAAACAAAATAAACTTTGGGGGGGTTCCATGTTATGTGATGTCTTGCTTGGTATAATGCATCATGGAAATCCATTAAGCCCCTTTTTGCCAGAGCGTGGCTCAGTATTATAATAAAACCTTTACCAAGCAGCCCTGTTATTTTTTGTGATCCTTAGAACAGAGATTTTTGGAAAAAGGAGAAAATCCTGGTAAACCAGCATTTTCTTTGTTTTTCACAATGTTTTCTGATCTTTTTAAAAAGAAAAATCCTGTCATGTTAGTCTTACTCTTTCTCTTTTTCCAGCGATGTTTTCTAACCTTTCAAAGACAAATGTATTTGTCCTCTGAAAATGCTTTCTCTTTGGACACAACTTTGCAAAGAATTTTGTTGTTTGTTTAAGAATTTTGTCATTTGTTAACTCTTTACCAAACGACAAAATTGTAGACCAGTCCAAATTGAAAGCATTTGCAGACGACAAAATAGATATGGCTCAAAAATTGAAAATTGTTTTGAGAAGGGTAGAAAACATTGTGGGAAAAGGAGAAAATGCTGGTTACCAGCATTTTCTCCTTTTCCTACAATGTTTTCAAAAGGCTTCTTTCTCAGGGTCGTTAAAAGTCGGGATTGTGTGGTAAAGAGTTAAAGAAGAATAAAATTTTGAATAAGTCAAAATCCAAAACATTTGCAGACAACATAGTCAATACCCCCGTCACACCAAACTCGTTCTCACTCCGTTCCGAAAATTTTTGCCAAACGGACTTAAACTGTGTTCGGACGAAGTGGACGTATTAGCAACCTTTTACCATCTGTTTACGAACTTAATGGACGGGTAAGGACGGGAAGGGTGCTCCAGAACTTTGAACCTGCTCAAAATTTTTTGCCGTCCATCCCGTCCTGTAATTAGACGGAGTGACAACGTACTTAAAACGAGATGGACGTACTACAAACGGAACTGTCGTACTTCGATCCTATTAGAGATGCGGTGCAGTCGGGCATCAATTGGTAGTGCGTTTACATTTTACCAACCGAAATTACACGTCATATCCCGACTGCAGCCCGTTTTTTTATTTTGTTGACTAGAGTTTTTAGGACCAGGTATGGTGAGAAAGGGGCTTCAGGCATTATCAGGCCAAAACTACATGTTCTGCCCCGACTGCAACCCGTTTTCCGATTATGTCAGGATGGGGTAAGACAGTCTAAGAGCCAGTTTGGTGTGACGGGGGCTTAATGTAGTTCTGATTGCCTTTGGAAGGGTAAAAAACTTTGTGGTGAAACGAGAAAATGCTGGTTACCTGAGCATTTTAAACAGGTAATTTTTAGCTCACCTGAGCACAAAGTGCTCAAGGTGAGCTTTTGTGATCGTGCTGTGTCAGTCATGCGTCGTCTGTTGTCAACTTTTACCTTGTGTACGCTCTAGAGGCCACACTTTCAGTCCGATACTCATGAAACTTGGTCAGAATATTTGTCTTGATGATATCTCGGACGAGATTGAAAATGGGTCATGTCGGATCAAAAACTAGGTCACTAGGTAAAATCTTTGAAAAACTTTGTGTACGCTCTAGGGGGCCACATTTTATGTCCAATACTCTTGAAAGTTGGTCAGAATGTTTGTCTTGATGATATCTCGGATGAGTTTGAAAATGAGTCATGTCGGGTCAAAAACTAGGTCATTAGGTCAATTCTTAGAAAAACCTTGTGTACGCTCTAGAGGACACATTTTTAGTCCAATACTCTTGAAAATTGATCAGAATGTTTGTCTAGATGATATCTTGGATGGGTTTGAAAATGGGTCATGTTGGGTCAAAAACTAGGTCACAAGGTCAAATCTTAGAAAAAACCTTGTGTACGCTTTGGAAAGAGATTTAAGATGGATCATGTTTGGTCAAAAAGCTCAGGTGGATGACTTCAGGGCCATCATGGCCCTCTTGCTTGGTAGAAGTATGTAAGCCATGCTCATGTATTATCAACGGCTTTCTTTTATAATCAGGCTTGTATTAACTTTGGGTTTTAGAAGCTTTATTCTTCATAGTCTTTAAAACTTGTGATAAAGGGTTATGCAATGTTCTTAATGCTGTTTCGTAGCAAGTCAGGATGAAATATGGTCTTTCAACTAAATAAACAGTGTTATATCATTAGCCCATGCTAATTATTAACTTGGGAAAACATGGTATGAATACAACATGGCAATTCTGTTGATTAACCATTTACCTCATACAACCCACAGTTTGACCTTTTACTAAACAAAAAAAATAAAAAATTAAAAAAGACAGGTCCAATTTGAAAGCAATTGTAGATGACAAATATGATTCAGTTAATGGGATTTGTCTTTGAAAGGGTTGAAAAAAACATTGTGGGAAAAGGAGAAAATGCTGGTTACCAGCATTTTCTTCTTTTCCCACAATGATTTGAAAATCTTACTTTCTCAAGGTCGTTAAAATACGGGTTTGTTTGGTAAACGCCTTCAGTTAAACAACCTTGATTATTAAAGAAAGCCTATGAAAACATTTGAGCATGACACAAATATGTCTTCCAATAAATTTACCTGCTTAACTCTTTACCACAACAAGCCGAGCCCCGGTAGCTCAGTTGATAGCGTGCAGGATTTGAAAACGGGTTCGTGGCTTCGATCCCCTGATTGGCTGATTTCTTTCCATGGATTGATGATAGTCATTGTGACAGGATTCATTCCACTCCCCCCGCAGTCCATTGTCTTGACGATGGTTATGTGGGAAAGCAGCCAATGGCTTGGAAAGAAAATTGTGCAAAACTCTGGTAAAAGAGACTCCGGGAAAGCATGGATAGATGCACTGGCCGCTGCGATATAACTGAAATAATGTTGAAAACGGCGTTAAACACCATACAATCCATCAATCAATCTTTACCACAACAAAACTTTGGACTTTTCCAAATTCACAGCATTTACAGACGACAATTGGCTCAAATGATGAAATTTGTCGTTGTTAGAGTACGAAACATTGTGGGAAAAGGAGAAAATGATGATTACCAACATTTTCTCCTTTTCTCATAATGTTTTCAAAAGTTTCTTCCTCTGAGTCGTTAAAATTCGGGATTGTGTGGTAAAGGGTTAAATCCATACTGGGATACACAATATCACTGTGGTATTTTTAACCCTTTACTCCACAGTCCCAAGTTTTAACACACCCTTGTGAGAGGCATTGTAAGGATGAACTGTTTGGATATCTTTCTACCTAAGGATTAAATTTTAGACTTGTCCAAATCGAAAAATATGCATGCGACAAACAAAATATTGCACAAGTTAGGAAATTTTTCTTTGAAAAGGTAGAAAATGTTTTCAGAAAGGGTCCTTGTTCAGGGTCGTTAAAAGTTGGGATTGTGTCCTATGCTTGGTATGGGGCCTGGAGGCCCTGGGTTTGAGCCACGCTTGACACACTGGGTTTTTTGAGGGAGCGTCCTTTGGCAAGATACTTCAGAGATCTTAGGCCTAGTACTAGTGAAACCCAGGATATACATGAATATGTGAGCTGTTGCCGTAATATGACTGAAATAATGTTGAAAGCAGCATTAAATACCATTCAGTGAATCAATCAATAGAATGCTTAGTGAATACGATCCCTGACTGCACATTTTGTGCTGTCTAATCTAGCTCAACACTTGGATAAATGCAACCAATGTTTAGCATTCACAAGAGAGCATTTAAGAAACAAAAGAATCGTGCTTTGTAAATTATTCTTGAGTGAATGCTAGGTGAAAAACTTTGTCAGATGCTGTTTATTTTCTGAATGAAAACATTTTTGGCATTTCTGATACTTACCTATAAACTTTAATGACATGGTATTATGTTTACTCTGAACTCTCTACCAGACGACAAAATTTTAAACTGGTCCAAATTGAAAGCATTTGCAGATGATAAAATAAAAGTGACTGAAAATTTGAAATTTGTTTTGGGAAGGGTAGAAAACATTGTGGGAAGGGTAGAAAACATTGTGGGAAAAGGAGAAAATGCTGGTTACCAGCATTTTCTCCTATTCCCACAATGTTTTCAAAAGACTTCTTTCTCAGGGTCGTTAAAAGTCGGGATTGTGTGGTAAAGGGTTAAAAAACCTTTCAAAATTGTTGATTTGTTTTGGGAAGGGTAGAAAACATTGTGGGAAAAGGAGAAAATGCTGGTTACCAGCATTTTCTCCTATTCCCACAATGTTTTCAAAAGACTTCTTTCTCAGGGTCGTTAAAAGTCGGGATTGTGTGGTAAAGGGTTAAAAAACCTTTCAAAATTGTTGATTTTGTGCCCAGTGTAGATCAAGATCAGAATTCATGAAACATCCAGTCTGGTCCTTGATCTACACTGTCCAGTCTTTCCTGAGACATAATAGTAACTATGATTTCATGGTGTTGAACAATTTTTCCAAGAGACTAACCCTCTACAAAATGACAAAATTTGGACTAGTCTAATTAGAGAGCATGAGCAGACGACCAGTTGAATGCATCGGTGGATCCAGCAGACTGGAGTTGGGGGGGCGGGGTTCAGACCCCCCCTCAGAATTTTCAAAGTAACCACTGTCTGCCTGAAATTTTGACCAAGTATAAATGTAGCAGTAGATTCTAGATCATTTCTTTGCATAGGTTTTCCAGAAATATTGTTATCACAAAAATCCTGGATCCGCCCCTGGAATGTGGTTCAAATGATAAGTCTTTGAAAGAGAAGAAAACATTGTGGGTAAAGGCAAAATTACCGGTTTTTGAAAATGCACAAAAAGTGCAATCTGATATTTGATCTACTGTACATTATCTGCTTTGCTGAGTGTAGCTAGATCAGAGCAACGTTGATATTAAAACTATTTGGGTCTTATTTCTTGGCTGAAAGTGTCCATTAGGGTTATCCCTATACCACACAATACTGACTTTTAAAGACTCTGAGAGAAAAGGCTTTTGAAGAAAACATTGTATGGTAAGTCTTCCTCTTTCTCCTTTTCCCACAATGTTTTTCTACCGTGCCAAAGATAGAAATAATCATTTTAGCAACATTTCATTAATTTTTTTGTCTGCAAATGCTTTCAGTTTGGTGGATTCAAAAATCTTGTTGTTTGGTAAAAGGTTATTTGGGGCTCTAAGGATTATTGGAGTTAGAAAGTTTTTCTATCTTCTTGGTGACATTATTTCTGTTATGTCAGGGCAGCTAGTACACCTATCATAGTTTTCCTGGAATTTCTCTTACCATTACTGCACACAATATTTCTCCCAAGCCACTGGCTGCT
Organism: Hippopus hippopus; assembly: GCA_946811185.2. Taxonomy (NCBI): domain Eukaryota; kingdom Metazoa; phylum Mollusca; class Bivalvia; order Cardiida; family Cardiidae; genus Hippopus; species Hippopus hippopus. Next base: position 28,132,903 of record OX328113.1, read on the forward strand.
TTTCCGCATAACCATGGTTGAAAGAATGATCAGCTGTGAGAAAAAAATGAATCCTTTCTGAATGACTGTCATCAATCCTTGGGATGAATTTGGCCATGCTGCAGATTTGAACCAGTGAGGCAGCGACTCTCTGGTCTAAAGTCCTGTGTGTTACCAATTGTGCAAACAGGCTCTGCAAAATTTTGTGTGGTTTAGTCAAGATCAGACTGCAGTCAAGGTTTATAGAATGATTTTTATACAGTATTCTTCTGTTAATTATCCAAAATGTGTGAGTTTATGCAAAAAAAAAAATGAAAGTAGAAGATAATTGCTATAGGTACAAGTCTGTGATTTACCAGATAATGGCTGGCAGATTTATGAGAGAAAAGTGATGATGCATTTTATGTCTGAGTAGTCTATGTTTATGATTTCAGGGTATTTTGGGAAGTACTTAAATGAATACAATGGGACATATGTACCACCAGGATGGAGAGAGTGGGTGGGGCTATGGCGAAACTCACGATACTACAATTACACACTGAATTTCAATGGACAGAAGGTCAAACATGATGATAACTACTTCCGTGACTATTTTACTGATTTGATTGCCAATGACAGTGTGACATTCATGAAAATGAGCAAGCAACATTTTCCCAACAAGTAAGCTTAACTTTTTCCTCAGGGACAATGATTCCTTTAACTAAAAATATTTAGTAAAGTTTCTTAATTTTTATTTATTTATAGTGGCAACTAGTTGCCCATATGGTTGGCCAGCTTAGGGGATCAAACCTACAGCCTCAAGTGGCCTGATACTTGACATTCACAAGTCTCATGCTTTAGCACCTGAGTCATTGAGGCTGTTACATACAGTGGATAAGTCAACTGTACAACTTATATTTACCCTTTATCGAATAAAATCCCAACTTTAAACAACCCTGAAGGAGACAGCTTCTGAAAACATTATGGGAAAAGGAGAAAATGCTGGTCACCAGCATTTTCTCCTTTTTCCTCAATGTTTTCTAACCTTTTTAAGACAAATCATATCATTTAAGCCACAATCCTTTTATTTTCTTGGACCCTTTACCACACAATCCAGAGTTTTAACGACCCTGAAAAAAAAGCCTTTTGAAAGCATTGTTTGAAAAGGAGAAAATGCTGATAACCCAGTATTTTCTCTTTTTCCCACAATTTTTTCTACCCTTTCTAAGACATATCCCATCATTGGAGCCAGATTCACCCTCTTGTGTTTCGATACGGACAGGTCTAACATTTTGTTGCGTAATAATACTCTAGATGATCACCTCCTTGAAACATTAACCAGTGCTTATACTGTGTTATAGAAAGTTCCAAAGACTTACCTCTGATTTCAGACTTTCCGTAATTAGAAGCTCTTATAGACAACAAAGTAAATGTGAATCAAAAACTAAAACTTGTTTTTGGAAGGGTAGAAAATGTCGTGGAAAAAGGAGAAAATGCTGGTTACCAGCATTTTCTCTTTTTTCCACAATGTTTTCAATAGACTTCTTCCTCAAGGTTTTTAAAACTAGGGATTGTGTAGTAAAGACTTAACTCTTTACCAAACAACAAAATTTTGGGCTTACCTTAGTTGGAAGCATTAAAGATAAGAAAATTATTGACTAAAGATAGAAATTCACTTTGGAAGGTTTGAGAATGTTGTGGGAATAGGAGAAAATGCTGGTTACTATAATTTTCTCCTATTTCCACAATGTTTTCAAAAGTCTTATTTCTCAAGGTCATTAAAACTCAGGACTGTGTGGTAAAGGGTTAACTCATTACCAAACATTAAAATTTTGGGCTTGCTTTAGCCCTAAAGCTGCTAAGGGCAACTCTGACCCTTTGAGGACAGTGTAGATCAAGATCAGACTGCATTAAAAATGCAGTCTGATCTTTGATCTACACTGTCCATTGAGGAGATATTTTCTCCAAAAAACTTGGTTTGAAATAACATTATTTAGATTTTTACTGTCGGCTCTGAAAGTTTTATTTTACTTTTTTAGCAGGTTAAGGGTTAATTGGAAACTTTTAACCCTTTACCACATGGGAAAATTTTAGACTGGTCCAAATTGAAAGCGTTTGCAGACGACAAAATGAATGTGACTAAAGAATTAAAATTTGTTTTAGGAAGGGAAGAAAACGTTGTGAGAAAAGGAGAAAATGCTGGTTACCAGCATTTTCTCCTTTTCCCACCATGTTTTCAAAAGGCTTCGTTCACAGTGGTGTTAAAAGTGGAGATTGTGTGGTAAAGGGTTAAAATAAAAAAAGAAATTTGCTTATGGAAGGGTAGAAAAAATTGCGGGAAAAGCATAAAATGCTGGTTACCAGCATTTTTTTCCTTTTCCCACAGTGTTTTCTGAATTTTTTTTTTTCTTAGAGTGGTTAAAATATTGGATTTTTTGGTGAAATGCGAAAAAAATATGAGTGTCATTGTGTATTTCAGACCTGTGATGATGATGTTAAGTGTGCCCGCCCCTCATGGTCCAGAAGACTCCGCCCCTCAGTACCAACACATGTTTGAAAATAACATGTTACACAGGTATTTAGTTGCAGCCCCAACCTGATATATTCAGTCCAGTCTTTGACAGTTGCAATCTCTTTTAAGCAGCCACCTGCATAAACAAGTCATAATCCCAAGTTCAAAATTTCTAGGTTCAATGCAAGTCTTTATCAGTGCCCATGCTTGTAAACCTTTACTCATGCTCAGGATGAATGATTGATTGATTGTATGGTGTTTAACGCCGTTTTCAGCATTATTTCATTTACATCGCAGCAGCCAGTGCGCCTATCCATGCTTTCCTGTTGTTTTTTTTTTTTAATCAGTACTCCGCACAATATTCTTTCCAAGTCACTGGCTGCCTTCCTACATAACCATAATTGAAGAATGGTCAGCAGTGAGAGGAATGAATTGTATCTCAATGACTATCATCAGTCCTTGGAAAGAAATTGGCTGAGCAGTGGATCTTATCAGCGACCCCCTGTTCTCAAGTCATGTACCCTACAGACTGAGCTATTTGGGCTTGGCCAATTGCACATGAAAAAAGTTTTATAAGCATTGACCCAGACATCAAAATTTTAGATTCTTCAAATGACAAATTAAATGCATCTCAAATGATTGGATTTTTTGTTGAAAGGGTAGAAAGATTGTTGGTAAAAGAGATAATGCTGGTTTCTTCTTATCCCACAATGTTTTCAACAGCCACTTTCTTCAAGGTCGGTGAAAATTGAGATTGTTTTATAAGGGTTAAAAAAAACATTTGTCTTAGTTTACATGTTTGCTTGATCAGATTTTTGAGACAAAAAAAATCATTTCTTTTTTTTATGCAGAGTTAATGGAGTGTGTAAACGTACCAGAACTTCCAAGATACAAGTCAATGTGTCTTGGAAAATGCATGGCCCTAGTAAAATTGATTTTCTGTGAAGATTTTTGTTTTCTAAAGTTACTAAAATAAAAATGTTTACTGCTTTCACGCCCAGTGGATGCCAAAGTTAAACAATGTTAGAGTTGGAATATATTTAAATTTAGATTATACCGTTTAACTCTATACCACACAATAGCATTGTAGACTTGTCCAAATTGAAAGCTTTTGCAGACAAAAATTTAAACGTGGCTCAAGTGATAGAATCTTTCTTGGATAGGAGGGAAAACATGGGAAAAAGAGAGAATGCTGGTTACCAGCATTTTCTCCTTTTCCTACAATGTTTTCAATAGGCGTCTTCATAAGGGTTGTTAAAACTCAGGATTTTGTGGTAAATGTTAAAAGTATGGAAATTTTTGTGAAGATGACAACCTGTTACTGTACAGTCAGTCTAAGTGTTAATCGCTGGCAATTTGCTTTTTAAAACTTGTTAAAAAGATGCCAAGTCGCTCTATCTTTTTTTGACCTTTTACTGTTTTCAAACTTCATTTTTCTGCCAGGGACTAACGCTTGGACAGACTGTCTAAGTTGAATTAGAAGGTAAGTTTAACAAATAGAGGACATTTTTTCTGTTCCCAATCAAACATGCATCATTCCTATATGTATTTGAGCCAAGCTCTGGCAAATGGGGGCTTAATGCATCTCCTAGATGCATGATACGGTACCAAGTAAGTCATCACATAATTATGGATCCATAAAATCCATTTAGTCTAACAATTGACATAATTTGGAGGAAGAGTGGTCCTTGGACATGCAGAAAATTGACCAATTGTAAAAAGCTTCGGCTCATGTCAGCCTGCGCAGGCTGACATGGATCAATACTTTTTGTAGATGCATTTAGCCCCCTTTTCACAGAGCCTGGCTCATTTATTTTTACAGGACCCCAAGCTGGAACTACATGAATAATTCTGACAAACAGTGGTTACTGAAAGAAATGAAACCTTTAGATCCTTCTGGAGTTAGATTTACAGATCTTTTACAACAGAAACGCTTACAGACTTTACAATCAGTGGACAGTTTGGTTCAAAAGGTATTGTGTTATGAATGTAGATTGTAGAATTCTCCAAATAAGATAAGTCATAGTTCAATCATCTGTTGAAGATGGAGCATATTATTTTGTTTCAGGTATACAATAAACTACGATAGTATGACAAGTTAGGCAATATATATATTATATATACCTCAGATCATGGCTACCAGACCATACCGAATAGCTCAAGTAGTTGAGGGTAGGACTTATAAACGTCAAGTCTTGGGCCACCTGAATGTGTCAGTTCTAGTCCCATGGCTGGCCATCTAAAATTACTAACAGTCTTTCAGTTGAGATCCCTTAACTCATTACCAAACGACAAAATTTTAGGTTTGTCCAATTCGAAAGCATTTGCAGATGACAAAATAAAAATGACTGAAAATTTGAAATTTGTTTTGTGAAGGGTAGAAAACATTGTGGGAAAAGGAGAAAATGCTGGTTACCAGCATTTTCTCCTTTTCCCACAATGCTTTTCCAAAGGATTCTTTCTCAGGGTCGTCAAAAGTAGGGATTGTGTGTTAATGGGTTAACTGAGGTCCCATGTGATGGTACTATACAAAAAGCATGTTAAGGCACTATCCCCCATAAGAAAACTAACAGCCTTTTGGGGGCATAGTCCAAATGGGCAACTGATGGGGACGATAGGTAAAACAATATATCAATCAATCGATCATGGTTACCACTTAGGGCAATACAGTATTGTTAAAGATTGTAAAGGTGAAGTGTATTTTGTTTCAGGTATACAACAATCTACGAGACCTCGGGGAGTTAAACAATACATATATGATATATACCTCAGATCATGGCTACCATTTAGGGCAATATGGTATCGTTAAAGGAAAGGCTTTGCCATATGACTTCGACATCAGGGTACCTTTGTATATACGTGGGCCAGGCATTTTGAGAGACACAAAGTAGGTGAAACCCTTTGCATATATCTGTTAAAGACATCCACTGTGCCTTTAGCTCTTTACCAATGGACAAAATTTTAGACCTGTTCAAATTGAAACCACCTGCAGTCGACAAAATAAATGTGACTGAAAAAATGAAATTTGGTTTTGGAAGGGTAGAAAATATTGTGGGAAAGGGAGAAAATACAGGTTACCAGCATTTTCTCCCTTTCCCACAATGTTTTCAAAAGGCTTCTCTCTCAGGGTCGTTAAAACTTGGGCGTGAGTGGTAAAGAGTTAACCAAATGGCAGAAGTCTAGTTTTTTCCAAATTGAGAGCATTTGCAGACGGCATATTAAAAGTGGAGCACATGTTGAATTTATTATACAAAGGGTAGAAAACATTTTTGGAAAAGGAGAAAATTCTGGTTACCAGCATTTTCTCCTTTTCCCAAAATGTTTTCAAAAGCCTTCTTGAACAGGGTATTTAAAACTAGGTGAAAGGGTAAAATACATGATCCACTTTGCCTTTACAAGTGGCTCAAATGGTGATATTTGTGTTAAATGGAAAGAAACATTGTGGAAAAAGGAGAAAATGCTGATAACCAGCATTTTCTCCTTTTCCCAAAATGTACTGCCCTTCCCAAAATGAATTTCAATTTTTTAGTCTCATTAAACTTGTCGTCTGCAAATGGTCTTAAATTGGACTTGTCTAATGATTGTCGTTTGGTAGGAAGTTAATGACTGTTATTTTATTACCTTGGCTATTTTTAGAGAAAGTGTTGAGTTATTGTTCTAGCCTTGGCATCGTCATCTGCGTCGTCATCATCTTTGTTGTTGTTGTTGTTGTGTGAAAACTTTGACATGTTAAAAAAAATTGACATTTTATAATATCTCAGTCATTATTAATATATTCACTTAGAACTGGGATAAGTCATTAACTATCAAAAGGAGAACCCATGCAGCAAGGGCAGATAACCATCAAAGTATTTTTGACACAATTATCCCCTTTTTATACTTACAATTTTCATTGAAAGTCAAGCACTCGCAGCTGAGTGTTAACACACACATGCAGTGCTCTTGTTTTTGTAATGTTTCAGAATTCCGAATGTGGTTGGTAATGTAGACATAGCACCCACTATACTGGACATGGCTGGAATAGAGATACCTGAACATATGGAAGGACGTTCTCTTCTGAAACTGATAAAGAGTCACAAACAGGCAAACAAGTAGGCATTACAGCTCTTTATTAACCCTTTACCAGACAATACCACGATTTAATGAGCCTTTTGAAAACATTGTGGGAAAAGGAAAAAATGCTGGTAACCAGCATTTTCTCCTTTTCCCACAATGTTTTCTACCCTAGCAAAGTACTTCATATCATTTGTATCAATTTCGAATTTTTTGTATGCAGATGCTTTCAGTTGAAAGGGTCTATCATTTGCTGTTTAGGAAAGGGATTAATGACCCTGAAGAAGAAGTCTTTTGAAAACATTGTGGGAAAAGCAGAAAATGCTGTTAACCAGCATTTAATTTCTGCTTTACCACTATGCTTTCAACCCTCTCATATGCAAATTCTATCATTCAGCCATATTTTATTATGTTGTCTGTAAATGCTTTCAATGTGGATGAATCTAAAATGTTGCAATTTGGTAAAGAGTATATCAACAAACTGGGTTTTTGGTTTTGTATGACAAGAACAGTCTGTTCAATACCAAAGACAAACTTTGCCAATATCAGAAAACTCAGCCCATACGAGAAAAACTTGGCCAATATTAAACAAAACAAGGCCAGTTTGACTGAGTTAGTATCAACTCCAAAGTGGATAATGAATCTTTGCTCTTAATTATGTCTTTCCCCCATCAGGGTCGGGAGACATATTGTTTTTCCCCGTGCGTGCATGCGTGCGTGCGTCTGTTTGTCTGTCTGTCTGTCTGTCTGTCCGTCACAAATCGTGTCTGCTCTATAACTCGAAAACCATTTAAGATATTTTGATAAAACTTCACACATTTGTAAAGCATCATGAGAAGAAGTGTCATGCACAAGAACCATAACTCTGGCTTGTATATTTTTCGAGTTATTTCCCTTTGATTATTTTCTGTCACAAATCGTGTCTGCTCTGTAACTCGAAAACCTTTTAAGATATTTTGATAAAACTTCACATTTGTAAAGCATTTTGAGACGAGGTGTCATATGCAAGAACCATAACTCTGGCTTGTATACTTTTCGAGTTATTTCCCTTTATTTTCCATCCCAAATCGTGTCCGCTCTGTAACTCGAAAACCTTTTAAGGTATGTTGATAAAACTTCACACATTTGTAAAGCACCATGAGACGAAGTGTCATGCACAAGAACCATAACTGTGGCTTGTATATTTTTCGAGTTATTTCCCTTTGATTATTTTCCTTACTCATTTTACATACAATTTCGTGTCCGCTCTATAACTTGAAAACCGTTAGAGAAAAATTACCATTATTTCAGTCAGAAATTGCCTTAGTCACATATCAATCCTTCTGATACAAAAAAGGGGGGGGGGACATCTGTTTTTTTGTAGAAAAACAAGTTCTAGTTAATAAAATTGTTATTTATCAAGTAATTTCCTCAGTCTGTGGTATAAGCCTTGGCCTGAGGCTTGGGGCCAATACCGCAAACCTCAAACCTCTAACTCAGTCAATACGAAATTATTTGATTAAACTTTCACCATACAACAAATTTTTAGACTTGTCCAAATTAAAACCATTTGCAGACGACAAATTTAACGGAGCTAAAAAGACTATTTCTTACTTTGATTGACATCGTGGGAAATGGAAAAAATACTGGTTACCAGCATTTTCCCCTTTTCCCTCAATTTTTTCAAAAGCCTACTTCCTCAAGGTGGTGATAAATCAGCATTGTGTGGTAAAGGGACAATAACATGATATTATCCTAACATGAAACAATGCCATAAAAGGAGAAAATCCTGGTAAACCTGTTACAGACATCTATATTCAATTATTTTTTGAGCCTACTTTAGTTTGTGATCTGCAGAATTTTTAATGCTTTCAATTTGGATCAGGTTAGAAATTTGTGATCTGGTGACAATTAACAATGTTAAGACATTATTTGTATTGCCTTTGGGTTGAAAATGTCCCTGCCCTTAGGGTCAGATATTTTACAGACTTATCGATGGAAAGCTGAAAATTGTTTTCTCCCTAATCATTAGACATAGAGCCTCAAATGTTTTCCATGCAATCACATGTTTTAATGACCATAAGGAAGAAGGCCTCGAAAAGAATGTTGAGAAAGGAGAAAATACTGGTGTCCAGCATTTTCTCCATTTTCGATAATGTTTTACTGCTCTTTTAAAGACAGTGCCCTCCATCTGAGCCACATTTGATTTGTGGTCTTCATACCATTTCGAACAAGTCAAAGATTCTGTGATCTTGTAATGAATTAATATTTTTCCGAATTTCTTCATCCAATGAACTTTTAGGGTGTGTGTTAAAATTTAGTCTCTATGTTCATAAATTGCTCCTTCTCCATGGGTCATTATGTACTTTTATTTGTATTCACCAACATATCACTGTGTAATTATAAAGAATTTCCAAAGATTTCAAGTAACACCATTTGTGAGCAGTTCAAAATTTTTGTTACTTTCTAGATCCAGAATGAGACTCAGAATGCAATCAGAATGGTCTGTAAATATGGACCCCAATGCGGATGATTCAGGAGAGCTATTATAGAACAATCATGATTCTTTTGTCCTGTCTTTCAGCTGGAACAATGAATTTGTCAAGACCAGAAGGCCCTGGAGGGACACATTGCTGATAGAAAGAGGGTACAATTTTTATTTCGTTTTGTTTAAACATTTTTTATTGTCAAGTAAGTTTAACAAAATTTACAAAACTGTACAATATGCATAATAATCAAATGACTAGGCAAGCAGGTCTGACCACAAATTCTCTCAACTTACATTTAGTCATTCCCTTTCCTGTTTTACAATTTGTAGAATCCCATTTTTAATGTTGGCTCTCTAAGGCTGCACTAATTTTTTATTTTTGGACGACAGTGTTGTTCCAGTTACTCACTGATATGGTAATGGCAATTATATGTCAAGTTATAATAGTAAAAAGATTGACTTTCTTTGTTGAAAAAAAAAAAATGACTATTAATTTTTATTTAAATCTTTACCAATCTCTACCCAACACAAAACAAATTTCAATATTTGTGTCACATTTATTCTGTCATCTGCAATTGGTTTCAATTTGGACTAGTCTATAATTTTGTCGTTTGGTAAAGAGTTAAACCTATAGATTATGAAGCAAATCTATTACTTTATTAACTCTTTAACAGATGACATTTTTAGACTGGTACAAATTGAAAGCATTTGCAAACAACAAATTAAATGTTACACAGATTAGAAATTTTTCTTTGGGAGGGTAGAAAACATTGTGGGAAAAGGAGAAAATGCTGGTTACCAAAATTTACTCATTTTTCCGCAGTGTTTTCAAAAGCCTTGTCCTTCTTAGTTGTTGACAATGGGATTGTGTGGTAAAAGGTTATATGTATGTATTTTATGCTGATTGTGAAGCAAGTTTATTGTTTTATTAATGCCTGAACCCATTACCACACAAAAAAATTTGGAACTTGTCAGAACTGAAAGCACTTGCAGGCATAAAATTTAATCTGGCTCGAATGAAGGGACTTTTTTTTTGAAAGGGTAGAAAACATCTTGAGAGAGGGTGAAAATGCTGGTGTCCAGAATTTTCTCCTTTTCCCAAAATGTTTTTAAAAGCTTTCCTCCCCAGGGTCATTGAAAAATTTGGTAAAGGGTTAAGTGCCTTTCATGACTATAGTTGTTTTTGCAGCCAGTGTAGATCAAGATCGAACTGCACAAAATATGCAGTCTGATCTTTGATCTTCCCTGTATGCTGTGCTGAAACAATATAGACATTTGGGTCTTACGTCTTAACCCTTTACAACACAATCTCAAGTTTTAACAACTCTGACAGAGAAGGCTTTCGAAAACATTATGGGAAAAGGAAATAATGCTGGTAACCAGCATTTTTAGCTCCACTGGCCGAAGGCCAGCGGGCTTATGTCATGGCCTGTTGTCCGTCGTGCGTCCGTCCGTCCGTCCGTCCGTCCGTGCGTTAACTTTTTTTTAAAACGTCTTCTTCTCTGAAACTACCCATCCAATTTTGATGAAACTTCACAGAAATGATCCTGCCATGGTCCTCTTCAGAATTTCTTGAAAGAATTTAATTCCTTCAAAAACTCTGGTTGCCATGGCAACAAAACTGAAAAATTTTGAAAATCTTTGAAAATCTTCTTGTCTGAAACCGTAAGGCCAAGGGCTACCAAATTTGGCATGTAGCTTTATCTAGTGGACCTCTACCAAGTTTCTTCAATTTATAGCCCTGGGGTCAAAATTGGCCCCGCCCCGGGGGTTACAAGTTATACATGGGCTTATTTAGGGAGAACTTTAAAATTCCTCTTCTACCTAGCCATAGGGCCTAGAGCTACCAAATTTGGCATGTAGCTTTATCTAGTGGACCTCTACCAAGATTGTTCAAATTATAGCCCTGGGGTCAAATTAGGCCCTGCCCGGGGGTAACAAGTTTTACATGGGCTTATATAACAAGTTTTACATGGGCTTATATAGGGAGAACTTTAAAATTCTTCTTTGACCTAGCCATGGGGCCTAGGGCGACCAAATTTGGCATGTAGCTTTATCTAGTGGACCTGTACCAAGGGTGTCCAAATTATAGCCGAGGGTCAAATTTGACTTCGCTCCGGGGGGTAACATGTTTTACATGGGCGGGCTTATATAGGAAAATCTTTCGCATCTAGCTATAAGGGCTAGGGCTATCAAATTTTGCATTTAGCTTTATCTAGGGGGTCTCTATCAAGGGTGCCCAAATTATAGCCCAGGTGGTCAAATGTAGCCCCACCCCAGGGGGTCACAAGTTCTACATGGTCTTATATAAGGAAACTTTAATAATCTACTTGTACATAGCCATATTTAGGCCTAGGGCTACCAAATTTTGCATGTAACTTTATATAATGGGCCTCTACCAAGAGGGCCCAAATTTTAACTTTGGGGGTCAAGTTTGACTCCACACCAGGGGTCACAAGTTTTACATTGGCTTTTATAGTGAAAACTTGATAAACCTGTGTCATGGATCACATATTTTACAGGGCCTTTTATTCAGCAAACTTGTTTTACATGACTTTTTATTGGGCAAGATTAAAAAATCTTTTTGTTTATAACCACACATTCTAGTTTCATATTGTAGGTCTGGGGTCAAAATTGCCTTCATTCCAGGGATCGCAAGTTTAACATGGGCTTCAAAATATTGTCACTTCAATTTAAACATTAATCAAGGGAAATAACTCTTTTTATGAAAGATAAAGTTCGTTACTATTTACCTCCCTTGATTATCTGAATTATTTGGTATGGAGCTTTATATTGTGGACCTCCACCAGGATTCAAATAATTATAGCTTTGCGATCAAAATTGGCTTTGCCCATGGATCACAACTTTCTCGTAGGATTAGATAGAAAAATGTTTGCATGTCCTCGTGTTTGAAATCAATTTGCTGAATATTGTAATGTTTGGCTTGTAGTGTTTTTACTTAATAGCCAGTGGAGCGATACAGGGCCATCATGGCCCTCTTGTTTCCTTTTTCCCACAATGTTTTCTACCCTATTAAAAACAGAAATCATCATTTGAGTCACACTGAATTTATCATCTGCAAATGCATTTGATTTGGTTGAGTCCAAAATTTTATTGTTTGTTAACCCTTTCCCAAACAATCCCTGGTTTTCACGACCCTGAGAAAGAAGCCTTCTGAAAACATTGTGGGAAAAGGAGAAAATGCTGGTAACCAGCATTTTCTCCTTTTCCCACAATGTTTTCTTCCCTTCCCTAAAAAAATTTCAATTTAGGAGTCACATGAATTTTGTCATCTGCAAATGCTTCCAATTTGGACTAGTCAAAAATTATGTCATTTGGTAAAGAGGTAAAGAGTTAATCTAAAGGTTGATGATTCTTCTCTTATGAGGATGGTCCTTTGTAGAATTTCTTTCATGAATGTGATACCATGAAGAACTCTTGCATTGGCAACAAAACTGAATGTATTCAAAATGTTAAAAAAAATCTTTTTGTTGGACAAGCACATGTTGAAATTCTATGCAAGTTGGTTCAATTGTTCCTTAACTCTTTACCAAACAATCCCTGGTTTTCACAACCTTGGAAAAGAAGGCTTTTGAAAACATTGAGGGAAAAGGAGAAAATGCTGGAAACCAGCATTTTCTCCTTTTACCACAATGTTTTCTACCCTATCAGAGACCAAAAGCTCATTTGTACCCATTCTGAATTTGTCGTCTGTGGATGCTCTCAGTTTGGGAGAGTCTAAAATTTGTCGTTTGGGAAAGGGTTAAGCAGACCTCTCTCTTATTTCATGATTGTATTTTGCTTCCACAAAGGATTATTGTTTCCATGGCTAGTCTTTTATTCATAACAAGCAACAGTGAAGCTTATATAATGATCAAAGGGAAATAACTTCTTTTCTTTCATGACGTATAGGTTACTCTTTATCTCCCTCTATTATCATACTACATCTACTATGTAACATTTGTGGTCCTGCGTGGCTCCGTGGTAAAGTGCAGGACTATAGCCAGGAGGCCTGGGTTTCGATTCTCACTGAAAGCACTTGGTTTTTGGCGGCACTGTCCTTGGGCAAGACACACATGAAACCCAGGACATACATGAATAATGTGAGTTGTAGCCTGATATGACTGAAATAATGTTGAAACCAATGTAAAACGCCATTCAATCAATCATTAAAACTGTTACGTGGTTTATTAAAGTTTTCTTGATAGTTCAGTATTTAGGCGCACAGGTAATTACGTATTAATTTTGATGTTTAAATTCATGACCTTTTTTCTTTTGTCTCGGCTCATTTTCTCTATGAAGTTAAATGGAAAAGAGAAGTGGTAGTCAACATTTTCTCCTTTTCCTACATTTTCTGTCCTTTAACTCTTTACCAAACAACAAAATTGTAGACTCTTCCAAATTTAAAGCATTTGCATGTAAGAACATAAATGTGACTCAAAATTCAAAATTTATTTTTGAAAGGGTCGAAAAGATTGTGGGAAAAGGAGAAAATGCTGTTTACCAGCATTTTCTCCTTTACCCACAATGTTTTCAGAAGGCCTCTTTGTGATGGTTGTTAAAACTCTGGATTTTATGGTGAAGGGTGAAAAAACAAATTTTACCCGATGCGTCATATTTCTTTGTAAATGTTTTCGAACTGGACGAGTCTAAAATTGAAACTTTAACCCTTTACCTCACAATGACGACTTTTGACAACCCTGGGGAGGAAGCCTTTTGAAAACATTGTGAGAAAAGGAGAAAATGCTGGTAACCAGCATTTTCTCCTTTCCCCACAAAGTTTTCTACCCTATCAAAGAAAAATTGCGTCATTTGAGTCACTATGAAATTGTTGTCTGCAAATGGTTTCGATTTGGATGGGTGTAAAATTTTGCCGTGTGGTAAAGGGTTAATCCTTTTCCTGCTAAATAAGTGAAACGAAACTTTCAAGCGGATAGTAGAAGACTTACAGTTTTCTATTTCAAAGGTATTTTTGAGGAAAGATATGCCCTTATCGGACAGTGTAGATCCAAGATCAGACTGCATGTTCTGTGCAGTCAGATCTTGATCTATACTGTCTGCAAAAGGTCAGTTAGTTGCACTCAGCAGCCTTAGAGTTATAAAAGAATTAATCTTACAGGATACACATGTAATATTATTTCGTTTATGAATTTTGCAGAAAAGTTACAAAAAAGCTTATGAAAGATATTGAAAGAGAAAATAACATCAAAATATTGGAGGACCATGCCGATGAAATTCTGCCTTATGCTAATCCAAAGCTGAGAAGAACTTTGAAAATTTGTTTAGATCCCAACAACCAGCCTCCATGCAAGATGAACCAGGTATAAAACAAATTGAGCATTACTGTGGCAAAAGGGGCTTATCCCTTTACCACACAGTCCTGAGGTTTAACTCTTTACCACACAAGAAAATGTTTGACTTATCTGTGATGAAAGTATTTCTAGAGGGGAAACTTAACATGGTTCAAATGAGGAATATTTGTTTTTGAAGGGGTAGAAAACATTTTGGGAAAAGGAGAAAATGCTGGTTACCAGCATTTTCTCCTTTTCCCAAAATGTTTTCAAAAGCATCCTCCCTCAGGGTCATTAAAAGTCGGCATTATGTGGTAAAGGGTTAACTAGCCTGGTGGAAAACACTTTTGAAAACCTTGTGAGAAAAGGCAAAAATGTTGGTAACAAGCATTTTTGCCTTTTGCAACAAAGTTTTTTATCCTTTCAAAGACAGATCCCATCATCAGATCTATGTTTAATTTGTCATCTGTAAACGATTCCTTTGTGAACCTGTCTAAAATTTTGTTGTCCAGTAAAAAGTTACCTCATTATTGTACAAGCTATTTTGGGGCATACCAGCAGCATGTGCAGTTGGCTTAAAGGAGAAATTTCTGAAGGAAAGGAAATCTTTCTCTTGAACCAGTTAGAAAACATAGTGAGAAGAGCAGTATTTACTTGCTTGTTGTATGAAATGTATTTTACGCTTTTTTCATGTTTTTTGTATGAAGGTGAAAATTTGGAGAGCTTCAAAAGTCGTTCAATATACCTCACACATAATTAAATGGAGGGTGAGGGGGGGAGGTGGAGGGGTGTGTGTTTGTGTGAAATATGGTCTTGTCCATATGTTTGTCATTACGCAGGAAAAATAGTTTGTTATTCTGTTACTTATGTGTATTGTATTCACATATTATACACACAAAAAGAGTATAGGCCAAGTTTGATTTCAGACGGTGAAGTCAAGATCAGACTGCACAGAAGTGCTTAGATCTACAATCTGTTATTTTTAGCTCACGTGAGCATGACCTGGTGACCTAGTTTTTGACCAGATGTGACCCATTGTCAACAAACATTCTGACCAATTGTCAAGAGTATTGTACAGAAAAGGTGGCCTCTAGAGTGTATATAAAGTTTTTCTAAGATTTGACCTTGTGGCCTAGTTTTTGACCCCACATGACCCATTTTCAAACTTTTCCAATATATCATCAAGACAAACATTCTGACCAACTTTCATGAGTATTGTACTGAAAATGTGGCCTCTAGAGTGTAACCCAAGGTGTTTCAAAGATTTGACTTAGTGACCTTGTTTTTGACTTGACATGACCCATTTTGAACTTGTTTGAGAAGTCATCAAGACAAACATTCTAAGTGTCATGAGTATGGGACTGAAATGTTGCCTATAGAGTGTACACAAGGTTTTTCTAAGATATGACCTAGTGACCTAGTTTTTGACCTGACTTGACCTATCTATGAACTGGTTTGAGATATCATCAAGACCCTGACCAAGTTTCATGAATATCGGACTGAAAATGTGGCCTCTAGAACGTACACAAGGTAAAAGTTGAGGACGCACCACGCACGACGGACAAAGCACAATCACAAAAGCTCACATGGAAAATATTGTGAAGATGATAATCTGTTATTGTATGCTCAGTCCAAGTGTAAGTCCCTGGCAGAGAAATCAATTTCAAAACTAGGTTAAAAGTTGCAAGGTCACTCTATCTTTTTCTTTTGTTTACTTTTTGCCAGATTTTGAAATTTATTTTTTTTCTACCAGCGACTAACACTTGGACCAACCACATAATAACAGATTGTCATCTTCACAATATTTTTCATACTTTTAAACGGTATGGTTTAAATTCATTTTAATACCTGCATTGTATTTTTGGCCTTTATTAGGCCTGTACATTCCATTTTCACCTTTTTATACTAGATAACACATTTAACGGTATATGAATTTCCTGTACCCAGAAATGGGTCTGTTTCAGGGACAACAAGGGCAGGAGACGAACAAAGAAATGTCGCAACTATAACAAGACGGTTGGTTTCGATGACTATGGTTACCAGCGTGACACGTCCTATCAGGTACCTCCAAGAAGGTCATGTGATTGCAGCAGGAAACCAGGCAGTATGACATTACACCAGCAGCGCTTACAAAGACAGTTTTTGAATAATCATGTGAAAAACAGTAAAGGTAATTAACTCTCTAACACTTTATCAATCCAACATTTTAACGATCTTTTCTCCTTTTCCCTCATTGCTTTCAGAAGCCTTCTTTGTCAAGTTAGTTAAAAATCGGGATTGTATGGTAAAGACTAAAAAGATGTATGTTAATTAACCATGGCACTTCACAATGACATATAGTGCAAGAATGAGAACTTTCTTAATGTCATCATAAAATTTTACTGTTGTCAAAAAAAAAAAACAAGAGCGGCAAATTGTCGCAAGATACGCCCGTCCCACCACCAGTTGTCGAGGGGGTATAATAATCATAAAGGGCAGGTAATGCAACAAACATGTTTACCAAAGTCTCAAGTCAATTTGACTTGAGGTGACAAAGTTCCGTTCCGGACAAGCAAGAAATACTGTAAAAATGAAGATCAAAGTGGAATTACTCAAAATCCGCACTAGGTAGAGTTATTGTTCTTGCGCACTGTACTCTGTAATATTGCAACAAACATGCATACCAAGTTTGACGTCACTCTGACTTGACATGACAAAGTTATATTCCGGACAAGCACTAAATGCTGTAAAAATGACGATCAAAGGGAAATAACTCAAAATTCGTGCTAGGAGGAGTTATGGTTATTGTGCACTGCACTCCGTAAATTTTCAACAATCATGCATACCAAATTTGAAGATGTTCAGACTAGAAATGACAAAGTTATATTCCGGACAAGCAGAAAATGCTGTAAAAATGACCATCGAAGGGAAATAACTCAAAGACAGCATGAGGTAGAGTAATGGTTCTTTCGCACTGCACTCCGTATTATTGCAACAAACACAAATACCAAGTTTCAAGTCAATCGGACTGGAGATGACAAACTTATGCTCCAGACAAGCAGAAAATTCTGTAAAAATGATGATCAAAGGGAAATAACTCAAAGACAGCACGAAGTAGAGTTATGGTTCTTTCGCACTGCACTCCATATTATTGCAAAAAACACAAATGCCAAGTTTCAAGTCAATCGGACTGGAGATGACAGAGTTATGCTCCGGACAAGCAGAAAATGCTGTAAAAATGACGATCAAACGGAAATAACTCAAAGACAGCACCGGGTAGAGTTATGGTTCTTTCCCACTACACTCCGTATTATTGCAACAAACACAAATGCCAAGTTTCAAGTCAATCGGACTGGAGATGACAAAGTTATGCTCCGGACAAAGAACTGGACGCCGCCCGCCCGCCTGCCCGGACAGACGCCCGCCTGGACGCCCGCCATGGGTGATCCCATAATACATCCCGTCTTCGACGGGCGTATAAAAATGGTCACCAGCATTTTTCTCCTTTTTCCACAGTGTTTTCAAAAGCCTTCTTTCTTTAGGCTTGCTAGAATTTGTAATTCCTTGGTAAAGAATTAAATTAACAATAAAGTCCAAATGTAAACAAAACGGGTGTTTCAATGCATTTGAATTAAAATCATAATTTTTTTTAAAACTTGGCTAAAACCTGCCAGATAGCTGTGTCTTTTGTTTACTTTTTGCCTGATTTTAAAATTCTTTTTTTCTGCCATCAACTAACACATGGCCCAATCACACGATAACAGACTGTCATCTCCATGATATTTTCTATACTTTTAAATGGTATGATTTAAATTTAAATGTATTATGACACCTGCTTTGACTTTTTGCCCTTTGCTGGGCCTTTAATCTTCTATCAAACAATGTTTTAAACTTTTAATACAAAAACCTTTTGGATAATAGCTTTCAAAAAAAATGTGGGAAGAGAGGAAATACTGGAAAGGAGTATTTTCTCGCTTTCACAGTGTTTTCAACCCTGTCAAAAATGATCTTATTCTCCTTTCCCATAATAGTTTCTATCCTGTGAGAGAATTTTGGTTTATTTGTTCCAGCTTGGAATGTGTCACCCAGGATGCTTTTAGGTTTGAAGAGTCTAAAATTTTAGAATTTTTTGTTTCGGGAAGGGTTAACCCTTTTCCATAGGACAAAATTTCAGCAATAGCAGATGACAATGGAAGAACTGTAGAGAAAATGATAAACCATGGCTTTAAAAGGGTACAATGTTTTCAAAAGCCTTCTTTATCAGGGTTGTTAAAACTCGGGATTACGTGGGAAAGGGTTAAATAAATCATTGTATGCTGTTTCCTATTCATTTGTGTGTTTTATTTTCAGATTTTGAGCCTCATTTTATACAAAAACGAAGTATAGCTTTATCAGCCATGACAGACGAAGAGATGAGATTGAAAAAACTTTTGATAGGTATGTTTAGCTCATTTTGAATTAACACTTCATCCCTCTACCAAACTATCCCATGGTTAACTCTTTACTAAATGACAAAAGTTGGACTGGCCCAAACTGAAAGCATTTGCAGACAAAAGAGTAATAAGTCGTCATCTTCAGGCTCATTAAAACACAAGATTGTGTGGGAAAGGGTTAAGTTAATGAAATAGCTACTTTAACCCTTTACCCTGGGCTTTTCTCAGGACTGTCCGTGGGAGAGACACTTCAGAGCCCTAGGCTAGAACAGGTGCAACCCAGCAATTACCGGGCTGAATAGATCATAGTCATTTTATATGTTCTGTGGAGTCTGATCTTGATCTACGCTGTTAACAGAGGCAAATGAAAGTCATTTTTGGAGCTATTGCGTCAATACTTCAAGCAATTTGCAACCCAGAAAAGTAATCAATTAACTTGATATGGGCCATGCCCTGTGGATAGCGGGTTTGAGGTACCAGCAAAAAGTATCGACCCAGGTTGGCCTGTGCAGTCTGCACAGGCCAACCTGGGTCATAAGTTATTGCTTTTTTTCAAATTTTCAGCATGTCTATGGATCATTCTACCTCAGGATTCTACCAAGCATTTAACAAAATGGATTTCATGGGTCAATGATTACCTGGTATAATGCATCACCAAGATGTGTTACACAACCTTTTGCTAGTGCATGGCTCATATACATATGAGCAGTGCTCTGTGAAAAGGAGGCTTAATGCATCTGCGAAAAGCATCGACTCAGGTCAGCCTGCGCAGTTCGCGCAGGCTGACCTGGGCCGATACTTTTCGCTATTGGTCAATTTTCTGCATTTCAAAGGACCAGTGTACCTCGGTCTTTGTACAAAATCGATTTTATGGATCCATAATTAGATGATGACTGAATAGATATGATGTATCGCGGAGATGCATTTAGCCCCCTTTTGCCAGAGCATGGCTCATATGTATGAGCCATGCTCTGTGAAAAGGGGGCTTAATGCATCTGCGAAAAGTATCGACCCAGGTCAGCCTGCGCAATCCGCGCAGGCTGACCTGGGCCGAAACTTTTCGCTGTGGGTGAATTTTCTGTTTGTGAAAGGATCGGTGTACCTAATTATTAAGTCGGTTGTTTAAAAAAGTGGCTATTATGGTTCCATACTTATGTGATCGCTTGCTTGAAATCACGCATCACAGAGATGCATTAAGCCCCCTTTTGCCAGAGTGCGGCTCATATATATGAGCCATGCTCTGTGAAAAGAGAGTTTAATGCATCTGCAAAAAGTATCAACCCAGATCAGCCTACATAGTCCAGACATGCTGACCTTGGTTGAACTGTTTTGACATTGATCAATTTGCTGTATGTCAAAGGACAGTCTACCTCATGATTCAGTTGGTTCTTATATGAAATGGTTTTTATGAATCTATAATTATGTAATTATATGCATGGTATGGTGCATCATGGAGATCCACTAAACCCCCTTTTGCCAGAGTATGGCTTATGTTTATATTTAGCATTTTTACTGCAGAACAACAGCTGAATTTTAACAAGCACAAATGCCGTCACCATCCTAACGGTACATTTACTTGCGATAGAGACATCATGAAAGATCCGGAGAAATTGTGGAAACAAATGATGCAGTTGGATGATATGATCGAAGAGACAAGGAAATGGCTGCAAAACTTGAAGGTAAGTCATCCACCTCGCAATTTTATTTCGGGCTTGTAGGTAGTTTATCAAGAAATAATGGTGGGTTATGGTATGATATTTCATGGTTACAACCAGTGAAAAATACCAGTTTCATATTTTCTAACTCTTCAAATGAAGGCAGAAACAGTGGTTCCTGCCCACTAGTTACCTTGGTAAACATTGTGTGCCATTCAGCAAGAAGGGTAATGTGTTGTTATGAGGAGGGGGCATGCCACGGGGAATTACCAAAAACAATTTGTTGTGCTGGATTTTGATGAAAATCCCAACAAAAAAGGGGTTAGAAGCATGAAATAAATAGAATATTTGTTTTTTTCGATGAGAGATAAAAATTTATTTCATCTGGAGAACATCATCAGTAGTATTTTCATGAGTGGCAGCCACTCATGAAAATATTACTGATGATGTTCTCCAGATGAAATAAATTTTGACCTCTAACTGAAAAAACCCCCAAATATCCTCTATATATACCATCATGACCAAGTTGTAAAGATATGAACCGTTAACCTGCTAAATAACTTTAATGAAACTTTTGAGCCGAAAGTAAAACACTAAAATGTTGCTATTTCAATCTTAGTTTTTGTGGAAAACATCTCCTTTTTTGACAGTGTAGATGCAAGATCAGACTGCACTTTCTGTTTAGTCTGATCTTGATCTACACTGTCCGCAAAAAGATCAGAGAGTCACGCTTAGCAGCCAAAGGGTTAACAAATTTTGAGGGCTCAAGCCTAGAACATGTGGAGCCCTGGAAAAATATGAATAGGTGAATAATTGGTGTGATATGTTTACAATACTGTTGAAAGCAGAATAAAACCCCATTAAAAATATGTAAAGGAATTTGATGCAGAAAAAACTTCAATCTTCTGAAAATGCAACAATTGTAATTGTAATAATTTGACAGGCCTTCTGAAAATTGTCAGGCTGCAGTTCTGTTGGTGGGGAGAGTTTTTTTGGATTGAAAGGAATCATTCTTGGAAAACCTGAATGAATTTAAGATTGTTGTTTATCTTTTTACCATTATAATCTTTTTATGTAGTTGACAAATCATGTTGAATACATACATGTAGATCAAAATCATGTATTATATGCATGTACCTGAAAATTTTCTGGCTCAGATACATGCATCGCATGCAATTAACATATCACAAATGACAGAAAGAATTCCGTATCTACACAGTGTCAAATACGGTTCCAAATATGATATGGCCTGCAACATGTGAAAAGGGGCATTCGGACATTTTGGTAAAGTGTCATCCCTGATCAGCCTGCGCAATCCGTGCAGGCTGATCCGAAACAACACTTACTGTTTTTATGTGATTTTCTGTTTTGCGCAAGTCTACTGTGGCACAAAATCTAATGTAGCCGTAAAGTGCCATCTCGGATTAGCCTGCGCAGACTGCGCAGGCTGATCCGAGACGACACTTTACGCAAATGTCCAAATGCCCCTTTTTGCATGATGCAAGCCATATGATGTCATATCTTGGGTGAATACACGTTTATTGATTTTCAGTTTTATTTGTCAAAATGTTACGCTCAGATATTCATCTGCCATTCACAATAACAAAGTTATTACAGATGTATCCATTAATTGCTTGATTTTTATTATGGTTTTCGAATAAAATGTCAATAAGTGCAATGTTTTGTCATTGAAACTTGTAGGTATATGATAAAAGAAATATTATGTTGTAGTAACTTTCCTGTTGCTTGTATAAGCTTCTTGCAGCATAAGAAAATTCTGACATTCTGTCTCCAAAATATCAAATTTTCTGACGCTGCTTGAATCAAATACAAGGACCAGAAAAGTTACTAAAACATATTAATATTGCCGTATTGTATGAAAAGAGAAACAGTATTCCCAATCTATTTTCGTACTTTGTTGACAGAAAATGCGCAAGAATATAAAGAAACAAAAGAAACTTTGGAAAAAGGAGTATTATGAGGTAGAGAGTAACGAGTCGGAGTTACCTGTGGATCGGAACCATTTTTATTCCAACAGTCTGGGAACTGTGCCGTGTAATTGTGAGGATGATTACAAAAATAAGGACGAACCCTTTGAGATGCCCCCTGAGCTTAGGTGAGTGAATTTTCTGATCATTTCGTCCTCACCAAAATTAGAACTCAACCCTGTACCAAACAATCCCAGACTTTTAATGACCCTGGGGTTGGAGCCTTTTGAAAACATTATGGGAAGAGGAGAAAATGCCGGTGACCAGCATTTTGTCTTTTTTCTCATCATGTGTTCAACCTTTATTAAAGCCTTATTTATATTGTTGTCAGCAAATTTTTTCTATTTGGCTTGCTCTAAAATTTTTTAATTTCGACAAGAGTTTATTCTTGGAAACAGTCTTGTTTGAATTATCAAATATTTACTGTTTATTCCTTTCATGTTTAAGTCATCAGTTCCCCTATACTTCTTTGTTTTCATTAGTGGAACTCTTCAGGTTTAAGTTGCCCGTAGCTCAGTAGTTAGCGTATCGGACTCGTGACCTGGTGGTAGCGAATATGATGCCCGGTTGAGGCAAACTTTCTGTCCAGCAATTTTTTGCTTCTCCCCTCAGATGCACGTGAGAAAAATAGTCAGTGATTTGGAAAGAAAGTTGAGTTAGCACTGGTGTATGAAAGCCAGGAAACACATGCATAGGTGCACTGACTGCCGTGATATGACCTAAGCTGTTAAACCAGTGTTAACTCTTTACCAAACGACAAAATTTTAGACTTGTCCAAATTGAAAGCATTTGCAGACGACAAAATGAATGTGACTCAAAAATTGAAACTCAACTTTGGAAGAGTAGAAAACACTGGTTTAAGGGGAAAATGCTGGTTACCAGCATTTTCTCCTATTCCCACAATGTTTTCAGAAGGCTTCTTCCTCGGGGTCTTTTAAACTCCAGTACAATCAATGAACCAAGTTAAAGGTACATTTAGACCTACTACACAGATCATGTGTGAACAAAAATCAATGGCATCAATTATGAAGTAAAATCAACTGCAGGGGCACATTTCATTGTGATTCGGCATCTTATGATTGGATTAACTCTTTACCAAATGACAAAATTAAAGACTCTGCAAATTGAAAAAATTTGCATACAACAAAATAAAGGAGGATTAAATGTTGAAATTTGTCTTTGATAGTACAGAAAACATAGTGGTTACCAGCATTTTCTCCTTTTCCCACTATGTTTTCAACAGCTTTCTTTCCCACGGTTGTTAGAAGTTTGGATTGCATTGTAAAGGGTTGAGGCTTTCATTTCTCAATTTAGTCTACGGGTATTACGGGTATTGTGTAGGTTCAAATAATTTCATTCTGTCTGTCGAGACTTGTGCATTTTCTTGCCATAGATGCAAAGGAGTGCTTAACTCTTTAAAA
Organism: Hippopus hippopus; assembly: GCA_946811185.2. Classification (NCBI taxonomy): domain Eukaryota; kingdom Metazoa; phylum Mollusca; class Bivalvia; order Cardiida; family Cardiidae; genus Hippopus; species Hippopus hippopus. Next base: position 28,156,660 of record OX328113.1, read on the forward strand.
CATAATCCTGACTTTTAACAACCCTGAGGAAGACTGCTTTTGAAAACATTGTCAGAAAAGGAGAATTGATAGTGTAGAAAACATTGTGGGAAAAGGAGAAAATGCTGGTTACCAGCATTTTCTCCTTTTCCCACAATGTTTTCTACACTATCAAGGACAAATTTTTCCATTTGAACCACACTTAATTTGTTGTCTGCAAATGCTTTCAATTTGGACAATTTGTTGTTTGGTAAGGAGTTAAAGGGAGGTAACTCTATCAGACAGGCAATAATAATTTTTTTCAAAATATGTGAGACAGAGCATGCAAGACTTATTCAGAGGTAGATTTTAATTCTTTATCACTCAATTCCGAGTTTAAGTGACCAAAAGAAAGAAAGCCTTTAAAAACATCGTGAGAAAAGGAGAAAATGTTGGTTAGCAGCATTTTCTCCTTTTCCCACATTTTTATCTATCCTTTCATAAACAAATTCCATCAGTTGAGCCACATTTTATTTATTGTGCGCTATATGGACAAGTTTAAAATTTTGTTGTTTGATATAGAGTAAGATATAAAGTCCCATCTATGTGCATTCCAATGGAACTTTTGTCCTAAATCCACCAAGCCCAGGTTGCTCACTTGGTAGCATACAGGAATAGAGAACAGCGAGTTGTTGGTTCGATCCCTGGCATGGCAAATTTCTTTCCGAGGATTTAGGGTTTTGTATGGATATCTGTTGGACCATCTTCTTCTCTCTATTATACAGCAATATAGGTCAAGGTATATTCGAAGATGATAATGCCGATTCCCGAGAGGAAGTTACGACCAATAATTATCCGATCATTTGGAGCAACAAGAAGCGAAAGAGAAAGGATTGCAATCACTCGGAGTTGAAATGTACAATTCAAGATAATGACCACTGGCATACTCCACCATATTGGACATGTGAGTATGAGTTTTGTTTATATCATAGAAATTAACTCTTTACCAAATGACAACATTTTAGCTTTCTCCAAATTGAAAGAATTTGCAGACAATAAAAGAAATGAGATTCAAAATTTGCAGTTTGGTTTGGTAGAGTTGAAAACATTGTGGGAAAGGTAGAAAATGCTGATTAGCAGCACTCTGGATTGGTGCTCCTTTTCCCACAGTGCTTTCAAAAAAGTCATTTTCATAACTTAAGGTTAAACACATCAAGGTAATTTTGAAACATTGTATTAAAAGGAGAAAATGCAAAGTAGAATGGTTCTAACTATAGTCAGTTTCAATTTTACAAATTTAATCTTTAGGCAATAAGTTGTCAATGTTGACACATTTGCAGATGACAAATAAAATGTGGCTCAAATGATGGAAATTATCTTTAAAAGGGTAGAAAACATTGAGGGTAAAGGAGAAAATGCTGATGACCAGCATTTTCTCCTTCTCTTTCAATGATTTAAAAAGCCGTCTTCCCAGGGGTTGTAAAAAACATGGAACCGACAGGTAAAGGGATAATCTATGTTACTTTTTGTTTACAGATGGTCCATATTGCTACTGTACGAACGCCAATACAAACACATACTGGTGTCTACGTACAGTGAATGAAACTCACAACTTTTTGTACTGTGAGTTTATAGACAGCTTTCTCAGCTATTACGACTTTATAACTGATCCACATCAGGTGAGTGTACTTAACCCCCCCTTTTCTTCATGCTTTTCAGTTGTTATAGAAATCTAACAGTGAATTATATCTTATAATTCAATGGTAAATTTTGTACCTTTTATTTTTGATATACCAAAGAAATGAATTTTTAGCAGATGAACATCATGTTTTATGACATATTCAACATCACTCCTGACCTTATTATAACAGCTAGCCCATATTGGACTAGAATGAATAGATCTATTTTGCTTGGAAAATGCACATATTTTTCATGATGAACAAAATTAGACGTGGAAAGAAAAGTGAAAATGAGGAGCATTAAAGATATAGAATAATTGTCTGTTTCGGTGTTTAATCGAAATTTCTTTCATCTCGTGAAAAGCGAAGGCCGTATTTTGACTCATGGCTTCACCACTCTTGAAAATATACTACTCGCTTTACACTTGATGAAAGAATTTTCGATCATACACCGAAAAAGAGAATTATCCTCGACATCACACAATCCCAACCTTTAATGACCCGTAGGATGAAGGCTTTTGAAAACATTGTGGGAAAAGGAGAAAATGCTGGTAACCAGCATTTCTCCTTTTCCCACAATTTTTTCTGTCCTTCCATCAACGAATTTCAGTATTTGAGTAACATATTTTGTCATCTGCACATGCATTAAATTTGGACAAATCTAAGAATTTGTGGTACGGTAAAGGGTTACCTTTTTGTAAATTTACCAGTTTTACCCAATTTAATTTGTTTTATTACTTAACCCTTTACCAAACCATCAAGTGTTTTAAAACATTATGGAAAACAGAGAAAATGCTGGTAACCATTTATAGACATAATTTTATAGGAGCATCATTGTCTCTTTGTATATTTACATACAGTTGTATGTTGAATTTGTAGTTAACTAATCAAATCAAGAGTCTTGACTATGGAGTGATGCAACAACTTCATGAGGAACTGACAGACTTGCGTAGATGTGAAGGAGTTAAACAGTGCAATAAAACTAGACAGACAGGTAGAGTAGACTGCAGCATTTCTGTTTTCAGTTTTTGCTTTGATACACTTATTGGAAAATTCTATTTTTTTGTTTGAATTTCATTTCACTGTGAAAAAAGCACTTATGCTTTGAGTTTTTTCTTACATAGTGATAACATTCTTTCAAAGCCACTTGCTGCTTATTAACATAAAATCAGAAAAAAAAAAAAATGTTTACTTTTTAAGGAAAATGAATAGACAATTTGCCAGTTTCATTTGATATAAGGGATGTTTCCTTGTTATCATAAGCGGCGCATCGGAAGTATCGAGTTACACCGGACAAACAAAGCACTATTTCAAAGACAAATGCCATATGTCCCGTTTGCAAATCTTTTAAATTTGGACAAATTCACAACTGAAAAGAAAATGACATAGCAAGAAATCTAAAGGAAATTAATTCTAACACAGTTGAAACGTATTTTATGATATTGCTTTTGAAATAAAAAAAATTATGGACAGACAAAATATGCATTTTATGAGATGGTATTGGAGTATGTAGAGGCTAAGAATGAGCTTACCCTCTGTAACCTGTATAAAATTTAAAATTCCATCCACTAATGATCAACAAACGGGTAAATTAATATGAAACAAAAGATAAGAAGAGTCAGTTTAATGTGACACGTGTGCGTTAATCTGTACGAAGCAAGTACATTACAGCTCTCTAAAGGTCACCCACCCTGCAGTGCAATACCAAGATCAAAGGAACACCGAGTTGACCCTTCACCCATTTTTAGCTCCACTGGCCAAAGGCCAGCGGGCTTATGTCATGGCCTGGTGTCCGTCCGTGCGTCCGTCTGTGTGTGCGTTAACTTTTATTTCAAACATCTTCTTCTCTGAAACTACCCATCCAGTTTTAATGAAACTTCACAGAAATGATCCTGCCATGGTCCTCTTCAGAATTTCTTGAAAGAATTTGATTCCTTCAAAAACTCTGGTTGCCATGGCAACAAAACTTAAAAATATTGGAAATCTTTGAAAATCTTCTTGTCTGAAACCATAAGGGCTAGGGCTACCTAAGGGATTTGGAATTGTTAAAATCTGTTACAGAGGGTAAGTCCATTCCAATAACTGACCCCAAAAGATGCATTTTTCTTCCTGACAAACTTTTGTTTTCAAATGCATTCAGGGTTTTCCCTTAGCAACAAAAATAGGGGGTCATTGTGACCCCCTAGTCGAAAATAATGGGGGTCATTTTGGAATTTGTGGGGGTCACAACAAAATGTAATTTTCTTAGACAAAAGCTACTATTTATGAAACTATGTGTGTTTTTTGTGTTTTCTATTCACTGTAAATCTTTGTTTACCGTACATGGTGATAGATACATAATAACACCAGAGATTCTCTATATAGAGGGAGCTTACAGCTTCAGTGGCACCTTCTTATAAAGAGTATCTGTACTATGCTTTATTTAAGCCTAAGCAATTATGCTGTAGCTGCAGACAAGCTGTCATATTTCTAAGTAATTTTAATCTTTCAAGGGTATTCTCACGACCGCTAGTGTTTTGATGGTGCACAAGGATTGAATTTCGAAGTATGTGCCGCCTGTCTCTGTGGTAAAGGGTTATTTTGTTTTGTTTTTATCACAGGAATCGACCGTTTAATTGGTGATAATAGCTTGTTGTCGGCCGGATTGGGAAGTCTCCGTTATTTTTCTTGATAGAGAATATCCATATCGGCCGAAAATAAACTATTTTCACCAATTAAACGGCTGATTCCTGTGTTTCGACACACGGGTCGCATTCATGCTGCTATTTACAGTGAATAACCAAGTGTATCTCTTTAGCTAACTTACAGTAAACCCTTCAGACCTTGAAATGTTTCTGGGTGCTCTTACAAGGCATTGTATCGTCTGATCTTTGTTTAAGGGCTCTTCTTTCTTGCAGACAGCAAGAATGACGTCGATTTTGACAGAGCCATATTGTTTTCATTAGAGATCGACTGGTTTAGTTTAGACCCATTTAAAGACCGACGGTATTCTAGTAAAATCGATACACAGTCCAGTTTTTTGTCCCATTTTCTCTTCGTACTCCAGATTTTTATTCTACTTGCGATGTAACATTTTCGGTAGTATATATATGATCGTTATTAACTCTTATTGTATTTGTGCGTCAACAATGACGCACTGTTGAAAAAATTGCGGGTCATTTTCCATAAAAATGTGTCAAAACGCACAAAATCATGCGTCAAGGAAAACCCTGTGCATTATCATGTTACCCTGGGTTAGCTGTATGTTGGAACTCATTATTATTATCATTATTTTTTTTTTTTTGTTATTGCCCTATGAAACAAAGGCAGTTGGCAAGAAATCCATTTCTTTATCAGGGATTCGTTTTTTCAAGTGAATGTAGTCTGCATACAAAAGGTTCTATGAAATCGCCTTGAGATACGACTTTTCTTTCTGTAGGCCAACGAAAGATTGATAAAATGGATTTGTTCTTTTTTTTGTGTGTGTGTGGGTCTTCGAAAATGATAGTTGATACAACTACCGGCACGGCTGGGTTTTTTTGCTCATTTATCACGTTTAGGGTAAATCAAATTTAAAAAATGTGACCCTATAGCTATTCCGGTATATTCATGATAGGATTATCTTGTCTGGTGGAGAGTATCCGCAAGGGAAGTAACTCTTGGTGACACGTCGGTATCAGTAATTGGCAAATGGTCTATTCAGTCCTCAAAGATTGCTGGTAACCACCATTTTGTCCTTTTTCCACATTTTTGTTGTAAGTCTCTATAGGGTTTTTAGAACTGGATTGTGTGGTAACAGGTTAAAATTTTAAAATATCATAGAACAAAACTGAACTGAAATACCTACCACAACAAAGAGATATGTATACAGAAGTAAACTCTGTAGCTACATGTTTAGGACCAATGCTCTGCAAAGGGGGCTTAACACTTTACCATACAGTCCTGACTTTTAACAACCCTGAGGAAGAAGCCTTTTGAAAACATTGTGGGAAAAGAGGAAAATGCTGGTAACCAGCATTTTCTCCTTTTCCCACAATGTTTTGTTTCCTTTGAAGGACAAATTTGATTTTTTAAGTAACGCTTAATTTGTCATCTGCAAATGCTCTAAATTTGGACAAAGCTAAAATTTTGTTGTTTGGTAAAGGGTTAACTCTTTACCACACGATCCCAAGTTTTTGCAACACTAAAGAAGAAGGCTTTTGAAAACAATCTAGGAAAAGGAAAAAATGCTGGTAACCAGCATTTTTTTCTTTTCCCACAATGTTTTCTGCCTTATTCTATGCAATTTTCATCATTTGAGACACTTTTCATTAGTCGTCCTCAAATGCTTTGAATTTGAACGAGCCTAAAATTTTGTTGTGCGGTTAAGAGTTAATGCATTTCCGTGATGCATGATACCAAGCAAGTCATGACATGATAATGGACCCATAAAATCTGTTTTGTTATGAATTATAAGGTACACTGATCCTCTGACATGCAGAAAATTAACCAAAAGCAAAAAAGTTTCGGCCCAGATCAGCCTGTGCGGCCTGCGCAGGCTAACCTGGGTCAATACTTTTTGCAAATGCATTAATCCCCCTTTTCAAAGAGCATGGCTCATATATTTTGACTTTTTTACAGCAAGTGTAAACAGAAGGAGAAGAAGACGTAGGAGAAGGAAGGTGAATCAACATCGTCGATCAAATAGACATAGATATTAACTTTTTACATTTTTATGGACACACGAAAAACTAGTGCAACGTGCAAAAAGTTGAAATAATGAAAGGAAAGAAAATGTCCTTTCTAAATGATGTGGAAAACAAAGTGGCTTTAGGTACAATAACTTGTAGCAAGCATTTGCCCCTTTTACCACAATGTTTTGATGACTTATTAAATGCAGGGATGTGGACAGATATATTAAGTGGCAGTGATGTTTTCAGTAGAGACTTCTTTACATAGTTCTTTTAATTTAATTTTGTACTTGCTGGTATGAAGGGCTATTCAGAAGTTCTGCTGAAAATGTATGAGTATATATTTCGATATCACTATGAGCTGAATTCAAAATTTCATTAAAAAATACAAACTAATGAGTAATTTACATGCAGTTGATTGATGCCACGTACAAAGATATGTGGCATGTCAAAATTTGAAATGATGTTGCAAAGTTAGTTTTTCTCAAAGTATGCATCTTGTGACTCGTGGCTCTATCTCATAATCATTCACTAACTGCAGAACCCAACCGGCACTAACTCAGTGCAGTTCATATTTCAGTATCTGGTGTACAGTCCAGTAACCCATGTCTAGTTCACTCAGTTAAGCGCTGGTCCACACTCAGACAATCGTTAACTGACTTAATGTCATTTGGTTTGGATTTTGACTATGGGCGGCTGCATCTATCATCTTCCATTATCATTTACCATACTTCACCATTTCCCCTTATGCCATTGGTACTCTACGGATTGCTTCTTGTTTGATCTGTTTAACATGTCTATGGTTTGAACTTGCAGCTGTCCAAGGCCCTCACAGAATTGAATAAATGCCCATTGTTTTAGCTTTTCTACAGATAACATTTTACATTGTTTGAAATTTTGCGTTGCGGCACATTGCTGTGGTGATTGTAACTTCTGTTGGACCTTTTGAAATTGAAAGAAAAAAATATTGAGTTTGTCCACAAACTTCTGGATAGCCCCTCATACATTCCATAAACTGCTGAAGTAACGCAGTTGGAAAGTTTGAGATGAAAACTGTAAAGAAAGCCATGGCAGCAGATTTAGAATTGATTTGAAACTTGTTCTTAATATAATATTCCGTTACCTGTTTTACTGCTTGAGAAAAATCAATCAGAAGGTGTAAAGAAAAAAAGATAACCATGGCAACAGATTTCTACAGTTGGTAATGAAAGAGTTTACCCTTTACTGAACAATTCTGGAATTTAAGGACTCAAAGGAAAAGAACTTTTGAAAACATTGTGGAAAAGGAGAAAATGCTGGTAGACATTTTCTCCTTTTTACCCACACTGTTTGCTACCCTTCTAGAGACAAATCTCATCATTTCAACCATAGTAACTTTGTCATTCACAAATGCTCTCAATTTGGACAAAGCTAGAATTTTGTTGTTTGGTACAGAGTTATTGTATGCATACATAATTAGGCATGAAAACGTAATGTGAAATTACTAGTGCTTGTTTTGAACAGTTCCTCTTTTTGCTACAATGTTTTCAAGGATGAGAATGCGTCATCTTTAGGTTTTTGTGCTTTAACTCTTTACCAGATGGAAAAATTTTAGACTGGTCCAAATTAAAAGAAGATGCTGACGATAAACTAAGTGTACTCAAATAATGCAATTTGGCTTTGAAAGGGCAGAAAACATTGTGCAAAAAGGAGAAAATGCTGGTTACCAGCATTTTCTCCTTTTCCTACAATGTTTTCACAAGGCTTCTTCCTTAGGGTTGTCAAAAGTCTGCAGTGTGTGGTAAAGGGTTGACTCTCTATCCCTATTCAAAATGAAGAATTTTTCTCTCAAAACATGAAGTTTGGCCTTGAAGGATAGAAACATTGTGGGGAAACGGAAAAAAAAGCTGGTCACCATAATGTTTTCAAAAAACGTCTTTCTCTGGATCATTAAAACTTGCAATTGTGGGTAAATGTTAAAATACAGAAAATTGAAATTTGTGCAAAAGTTTATTACCGTAGAGTAGCTGATTTTACATTGTTCATATGGATAGAAGGATCTCAGCGTTTATTTTGTTCTGAATTTAAATTCAGTTATTATGTAAATATTGCATTTTGTTTGAAAAATGTTTTGTTTGTATGATTTTTTTTTTTCAGTTTCTCTTTCAAGCTTTTTTTCTTTATGCATGTTTATTGAAAATAACTGCTATGAAATGATGAAATCTTTTTTAACCCTGTACCTTACAATCACTAGTTTTAGCAACCCGGAGGAGGAAGCCATTTGAAAACATTGTGGGAAAAGGGAGAAAATGCTGGTTACCAGCATTTTCTCCTTTTCCCACTATGTTTTCTACCTTTTTAGATACAGGTTTCATCAATTGAGCCACATTTAATTTGTCATCTGCAGCACCTTTGAATTCAGATGAACGTAAAATTTTGTCGTTGGATAAAGAGGTAATTCTGTAACAAATGAGTTTGGACCGGACCAAATTGAAAGCATTTGCAGACAACAAATTGAATATTGCTAAAATGATGTTTGCTGTCCTTGACAGGATAGAAAACTTTGTGGGAAGGGAGAAAATGCTGGTTACCAGCATTTTCTTCTTTTCCCACAATGTTTTCAATAACCTTCTCTCTCAGCGTCTTTAAAAGTTTTGATTGTTTGGTAAAGAGTGGGAAAAAAGTAACCAATTAGCTCAAAGCAGGTATCTTCTTTTCCACATTTTGATTTTTTACTTTGAATGCTGTCGTAAATTTTAACAATTTTTCAGTATTTCACATGACCTATTTAACATTACCCAGCAATCCTGAGTTAAAAACGAACTTCTTTTCCACCCTACCTAATTCACATTGAAACCATATTTACCTCTTCACTAAACAATATCAAGTTTTGAACAACCCTGATAGAAAGAGTGTTTGTGAAAACTTTGTGAGAAATGAAGAAAATACAGGTAACTAGCATTGTCTCCTTTTTCCACAGTGTTTTCTACCCTTTCTCAAACAAGAACTTTCATTTGAGTAACATCTGTTTATGCCTTCAATTCCGACTGGTCTATAACTATTTTTTGTTTGGTGGCCTTGCGGGGTAGCTCAGTGGTTAGCAAATCCAACTTGCGATATGGTGGTTGCGAGTTCGATACCTGGTTGAGGCAAACTTTCTTTCCGGCGATTTTTCCCCGTCACACCTCTGATGTGTGTGAGAAAAGTAGTCAGTGACTTGGAAAGAATGTTGTGTCAGTACTGGTGTGAGAAAGCCAGGAAACACATGCATAAGTGCACTGACCGCTGTGATATGAGTTGTGCTGTTAAAATGGCATTAAACTCCAAGACAATCAATTTTTTATAGGTAAAGACATCAATAATTTGTCATCTGCAAATTCTTTCAAAATGGTCAAGTCTAAAATTTTGTCATCTGGTAAAGGGGTTGATAAAAAATGTGAACAGTGGCTACTAAAGTCCTGGTCCCTGTTTCATGAAAAAACTTTAGTCTCTTGTTTTAACCCTTTACCAGACAACAAGATTTTAGCCTTGTCGAAATTGAGAGCATTAACAGACGACAATTTTAATGTGGCTCAAATGGTGAAATTTTCCTATGATAGGGTAGAAAACATTGTGGGAGAAGGAGAAAATGCTGGTTACCAGCATTTTCTCCTTTTCCCACAAAGTTTTCGAAAGGCTTCTTTCCCAGGGTCGTTAAAAGTCGGCATTGTGCGGTAAAGGGTTATTCAAATCTACTGGCAGTCCCAGGTTCTGACTTAATATGAGTTTGTTATTTAAGACATATTTCAGTAACATTAACAGACTATTGTAGCGTTCTCAAATCCTATGTTTACACAATGTTTCAGACTTAGCTCAGCAAAATAATGGACTTAAGTCATTTTAACAGTCTTAAGTCCATTATTTTGCTGACTTGAGTATGAAATGATGTGTCAATTGAAGATTTGAGAATGTTTCTTAAGTCTGTAAATATTAGTCTCAGGTATCAAACTCACCGTAAGACTGAAATGGGGTTTGTCAGCAGACTTGAGCAAAATAAGAGCCCTAAGTTTTTTCGAGAAACTGGGCCTTGGCCCATGCATGTAAAACTTAAGTTTATGCACAACTAAAGAAGCACTAGTGAAATTAAAAGTTGAGCACAGACTCTCATTTCATTAACTCTTTACAAGATGACAAATTTTTAGCCTTCTCCAAATTGAGAGCATTTGCAGACGACAATTTCAATGTGGCTCAAATGGTGCAATGTTTTGTTTATTAGGGTAAAAAAAACATTGTGTGAAAAGGAGAAAATGCTGGTTACCAGCATTTTCTCCATTTCCCACAATTTTTTTTAAAGGCTTCTTTCCCAGAGCCTTTAGAAGTTGACATTGTGGGCTGAAGGAGGAGTAAGAGAAATGAAAAAGTTGCTCTGTGAGGTGTATTGTATCATATCTATTCTGTATAATTTTTGAAATTTTATGCTTATACCCCCGTCACTCCAAACTCGTTCTCACTCAGTTCCGAAAATTGGTGCCAAACGGACTTAAACTGTGTTTGGATGGAGTGGATGTATTCGCAACCTTTTACGATCTGTTTATGAACTTAATGGACAGTTAGGACGGGAAGGATGCTCCAGAACTTTGAGCCTGCTCAAAATTTTTTTGCCATCCGTCCCATTCTGTAATTAGGCAGAGTGACAACGTACTTAAAACGAGATGGACGTACTACAAACTGAACTGTCGTACTTCGATCCTATTAGAGATGCAGTGCAGTCGGGCATCAATTTGCAGTGCATTTGCATTTAAATGACAGAAATTACATATCCTATCCCAACTGCAGCCCGTTTTACGATTTTGTTGACAGGGGTAAGACTTTCTATGTACAGGTTTAGTGAGACATGGGCTTCAGGCATTATTAGGCCAAAATTACACGTTCTACCCCAACCGCAACCTGTTTTCCGATTATGTTAGGATGGGGTAAGACGTTCTAAGAACTAGTTTGGTGTGACGGGGGCTTAAGCTGATTTGAGCATGAAAAAAGTTTTATGAGTATTGACTCTGCTTCATGCCACACTTGGTGAGACTTTAGATATTGGGTGTCTCAGAACTTGTGCACCATCCCAGTTTTCTCTTTATCTGTTAGGCTGCCAAGCCTGACTCACTGACCTTTTGTAGACAGTGTAGATCAAGATGAGACTGCACAGAATGTGCAGTCCGATCTTGAATCTATGCTGTCTGATAAGGAGATATTTTTCCTATAAAAATGTTGTTAAAATGGGAAAATTTGGATTTTTATTATCGGCTCAAAAGTTTCATTTCACTTGTTTAGAAGGATAAGGGTTAAAGAATGTTTTTTTTTTTCTTTGATAAAAAGTGCTTAACCCTTTACCACACAATCCTGAGTTTTAATGACCCTGAGGAAGAAGCCTTCTGAAAACATTGCAGGAAAAGGAGAAAATGCTGGTAACCAGCAGAAACTATCATTTTATTTTGTTGTCTGCTTATGCTTTCAATTTGGTTGAGTCAAAACTTCTGTTGTTTAATAAAGAGTTAAAGTGAACAACCTGTGCAACAAAATAATCCATCAGCTTTCTTTCTGAAACTGTCTGTCACATTTCTGAGTGTCCAGGGGTGATCCTTTGCCATATAATTTTTAACCATGAGCGTCGAATAAATTAAATGGATATTTTCAGTGTATAAATGTGACCTAGATAATTACTGTATACATGTATATACATGTATGTATGCATGTGAAAAAATTTGCGAAGTACTGATGACAGACATTTTGCGTACGGAAATGTTTGTGAAATCAAGACACTGGTTATTTGTTGGTATGCTTGTGGTAAAATACATGAATGAAAAAGTTCGCAAGATTTTCAAATTTGTGAAATTGTAAAAATTTCCACATCGCAAAAATTTCCACATACATGTATATAGTTCAGTGTCGAGGCTGCTCTTGTCCTGAATATCTCAGCAATGCAGACAGTGTATTTCAAAGATTAGATTATACTTTTTGTGTAGTCTGATCTTGATCTACACTGATCATAAAGGTATTAATGACCTTGAAAGGTGCTTTACAGACGTAAGTTTTTAATGACCCCAAAGAAAGCGACTTTTGAAAACATTGTGGGAAAATTAGAAAATGCTGCTAACCAGCATTTTCTCCACAATGTGTTTTTTCCTTTTAAAGACAAATTTCATAATTTATGAAACATGTAATTTGTCGTTTGTAAAAACTTTCAATTTGGAAATGTCTAAAATTTTGTTGTTTGGTAAAGAGGTAAGAGTTTACCCTTTACCACAAAATCCCAACTTTTTTGACCCTGAGAAAGAAGCTTTTTGAAAACATTGTGGGAAAAGGAGAAAATGCCAGTAACCAGCATTTTCTGCTTTCCCCACAATATTACTAACCTTCCTAAACCAAATTTCAGTTTTCGATTCATATTAATTTTGTTGTCTGAAAATGCTTCCAATTTTGACAAGTCTAAAATTTTGTCATTTGGTAAAAAGTTTATGCGCCCTTTTGTTTTGATAATCAGGATGGTATGAGACTTATGGGACACCCTGTAGTATGTTTTAGTATAATTCTCAAATTGATAAACCTTTCATTAACAGTTTATGTCAATATTTGTTTTTTTTTTAAAAACAGGTTTAAAACCATGGACAGTGACGGGATAATATAAACATTATCCATTTGGGTTTATAAATTATCTCATCTTGGTTTGTGATTTTAAACCTGTTATCCCAAATACAAACATTCATATAAACTGTACAAGACAAATTTATGATGCAAAGCATCATAGAAGCCGCAATCTTTTGGTGGACAATTTCAGAAATATTGACTCTCTTCAGAAATTTCGATTACATTTTTTGTATCTGTTTTCTGTTTTTACAGTCTGATCAAAACAGCTTGGACACACAATACATTAAATGCTGAATTTTACAGGGCTCATAAGATAGATCTTCCAAGTAACAAAAATCCATTCGGAAAGCGGTAACGAAGGGAAGAAAAAGGGTTATCTTTTCACACGTATTCTATAAATAGCTGACATTAGACTGTTCTTTGTTGTACTAAACTGTGTACCCAGTCTATACCTTGATCAAAGGTTAACCGCCCTATTATCTTTACAGATTAAAACTGGACGAAAACTTGTTTATAAAACCGCTTCTTATTATCATATTCTAAGGTGTTCTCTATCTCATAATTATCATTATTTTTTTTGGTTAAAAAAGTAGACAAATGCGAAAACCGTTGAGAATTGGGAGGGCCTGTGATAAACGGAAAGCATTACAACTTAATTTGGGAACACGGAAGGAATCCTATAAGATGGAAAAACTCGGGGGACTAGCCAATGAGAGGAAGTTTGTTTCTGTATTTTGTTTATAGTTATTTTGGGAATGAACTTATATCACAAGAAAACCAGGCTTAATTTTCATGTAGGTCTCTTTGAATATTTAAGAAAGTGTCATGTGGAGTAATTTTGCAACACTAACACGACATTATTAGAAATTTTCCAAAAATTATAACCAATCGAATAATTACTGATCATCTACATGGTAAATAGTTTAGGTACATTCCTACTGGAAGCCGCTTTCGAGCAGCTTCCAATAATGAAAGGTTTATCAAGTGATAGCTATAATAGTAGATTTGTTGTACTTAACATTTGTAGGCCAGTAAACTATTTACATCTGGGTGTAAAAAGTGTTTGATTGCTTTTGTCTTTTGTTGTTGTTGTATTGGGGTTTAACGCCACTTTAACAGCTAAGGTCATAATCATGGCGGTTGATGACGCACATGTGTTTCCTGGCTTTCTCACACCAGTACTAACACAACTTTCTTTCCAAAGCCACCGACTACTTTTCTCACATGCTTCAGCAGAGGTGAGAGGCGAAAATACGCCGGAAAGAAAGTTCGCCTCAACCGGGTATCGAACTTACAACCACCAGGTCATGAGTCCGACACGCTCACCACTGAGCCACCCGGGCGGGCTTGTCTTTTGTGAATATTCAGTGTTGCGATTTTCTCTATCTATACCATATGACAAAATATTAGGCTCATCAATTACTAAAAAACTTGCGGACATGTGTGGCTCAGATGATGTTTTTTTTTTTTTTAATTTTTTTTATAAGGGTGTAAAACATTGTTGGAATAGGAGAAAATGCTAGTTAACAGTATGAAAAACAGTGAAAAAATAAGAAAAAGCTGGTTACCAGCATTATCTCCTTTTCCCACAATGTTTTCAAATGCCTTCAAAGTTTTAAACTTGTCTATTATTAAAGCATATGTAGAGATACGGCTCTAATAATATTTATTTTCAAGGATGGAAAACATCATGGGAATTAGAGAAAATTCTACTTAACAGTATGGAAAACATAGTAAAAAAAAAATAGAAAATGCCGTTTACCATAATCATCTCCTTTTCTCACAATGTTTTCAAATGGCTTCTTCCTCAGGATATTGAAATATGTTTTCTTTTTATGCTGCATGTTTTAACCTTTTCCCAAATGACAAATTTTGGACTCTTCCAAACTGAAAGAGTTTGCAGACGACAACGTTAGATTTGATAAAAGTGGCAGAAAGTTGTCTAATCGGGTAGAAAACATTGTGGGAAAAGGAGAAATTGCTCGTCACGAGCAATTTCTCCTTTTCCCACAGTGTTTTCAAAAGACTTGTACTGCAGACACATAAAAACACAGGTTTGTTTGGGAGAGGATTAAGAAAAATTGAATTTTACTGATATGCTGTCTTGTCTGAATACATGACCAAAATTTTAGAGTTGTCCAAATTGAAAGCATTTGCAGTGGCTCAAATGGTGCATTTTTTTTTTTTTTGATAGGGTAGAAAATATTATGGGAAAAGGAAAAAATGTTAGTTACCAGCATTTTCTCCTTTGCTTTCAAAGGGCTTCTTTCCAAGGGTTGTTAAAAGTCTGCAAAGAGTGTGGTAAAGAGTTTGTTGTGTGTCAGATGATTGGATTTGTCTATGAAAGGTTAGAAAACATTGTAAGAAAAGGAGAAAATGCTGGTTATCAGACAGTGTAGACCAAGATTTGGATGCTCTGATATGTGAATCAGGATCTCGGTCTGTATTCACCAACCATTCTACTTTTCATTCCAAGTTTAATTTTTGAATTAGAAAGTAACACAACTTCTGATTGGCTAAAGCTTTTGGTTTAGCCAACCAGAACTTGTATTACTTCAAAATTTAGAAAGAATGTTTGTAAGAATGTTTGGTGCATACAGGCCTGCATTCATGACTAAACAGAATGTGGTGCAGACTGGGAGCATGTTTCCCAGCTACTTTAACCCTTTATCAGACGGGAAAATTTTAAACTTGTCCAAATTAAAAGCAATTGCAGACAACAAATCAAACATAACTCAAATGAAAAGATTTGTCTCTGAAAGTGTACAAAACAATGTGCAAAGAGGAAAAAATGCTGGTTACTGAAAAGTTATTTTCTTCAGGGTCGTCAAAATCCTTGAATGTTTTGAAAGGTTCAACATTGTTTCAAGTCTAGATTCTAATTTAGAGCCATCTGATTGGATGACAATTTATGTGTCTCATCCAATAAGAAAATTAGTTTTAATGTGTAGCACTAGAAATGACTGTAGAGTAGACAGTGCTTGGTGAAAATAGCCTCTGAAATTCTCTCTCTCTCACATCCCTACTACCCCTCCACCTCTGAGATTTGGACATAAAAATGATACACTGTAACCCTTTACTGCACAGTGCTGTGCTGACTTTAATGACCCTTGGAAAGAAGTCTTTTGAAAACATTGTGGAAAAAGGAGAAAACACTGAAAATCAGCATTTTCTCCTTTTCCCATAATAATTTCTACCCCATTAACTCTTTACCACACAATCCTGTGTTTTAACGACCCTGAACATTGTGGGAAAAGGAGAAAATGCTGGTAACCAGCATTTTCTCCTTTTTCTACAATGTTTTCTACTCTTCTAAAGACAGAAATCATCATTTGAGTCATGTTTAATTTATCGTCTGCAAATGCTTTCAATTTGGTCGAGTCTAAAATTTTGTTGTCTGGTAAATGGTTAACTTTTTACCAGACAAAACATTTTTGGACTCGACCAAACTGAAAACATTTGCAGACAAAAAAAAAAAATGTGGCACAAATGATGATTTCTATATAGGATAAGAAGGATCAAAAACATTGTGGGAAAATGAGAAAATGCTGGTTACTAGTTGGTTTTTGAAAGGCTTCTTCTTCAGGGTCATTAAAATTAGGGTATGTGTGGTAAAGGGTTAAGTCTTGACCAGACGACAAAATTGTAGACTTGCCGAAATTGAAAGGATTTGCAGACAAACAAACTCAGTATGGCTCCAATGATAGGATTCGTCTTTTACGGGATATAAAAGGTTATAAGAAAAGGAGAAAAAGATGCTAGTTACCAGCATTTTCTTCTTTTTGTCACAATCTTTTTGAAAGGCGGCTTCTTCAGGGTCATCAAAACTAGGGGTTGTACGGTAACAGGTTAATAATTTGGTGCAAGTATTATTTGATATCATGTGAAAAAAGGTGACTTGTAGACTTGCCGAAATTGAAAGGATTTGCAGACAAACAAATTCAGTGTGGCTCCAATGATAGGATTCGTCTTTTACGGGATATAGAAGGTTATATAAGAAAAGGAGAAAAAGATGCTAGTTACCAGCATTTTCTTCTTTTTGTCACAATCTTTTCGAAAGGCTTCTTCTTCGGGGTCATCAAAACTAGGGGTTGTACGGTAACAGGTCAATAATTTGGTGCAAGTATTATTTGATATCATGTGAAAAAAGGTGACTTGTATGAAAAGTAGAGCCTCGTGAGCAATGCTTGTAAATATCATTTTATGCGCTATTAATTGTGTCTTTCAATTGCTTTGCTTTAAGCCTAAGTATTCTATGTATTTGTTTTATTTTGTTCTGTACAGTTCTATACATGTACTTCTTTTTTGTGATAGTTACATTACATGTACAAACATGTTTTTTCATGTTTTCTTTAGTTCATTGCTACATACATACAACTTCCAGTGTTTTTAGCTGCACTGGCCAAAGGCCATCGAGCTGATGCCTTGGCCCTGGTGTCTGTGGTGTGTCCGTGTGTACATATGTCTGTGCATGCATACATGCTTTAACTTTTATTTCAAAGATCTTCTTCTCTGAAACTACCTATGCAATTTTGAAGAAACTTCACAGAAATTTTCCTGTCATGGCCCTCTTTATATTTTCTTCAAAGCATGTGATTCCAATAAAAACTCTGGTTGCCATGGCAACAAAACTGAAACAAGAGGGCCATGATGGCCCTGTATCGCTCCACTGGCTATTAAGTAAAATTCTGACCAGTCGTTTCAGAGAAGAAGAATTTTTAAGAATTTCTAAATTTCCATATAGTGCAAGTAGTCCCCATTCACTAGAGCCATTTTTTGACGGATCAAAATTTTACGAACAATTTTTGAAAAAGGTCACCCAAGCAACAATCCTGTGAAATTATTTCAAAATCTGACCTGCTGTTTCAGAGGAGAAGATTTTTAAAGAATTCCTTCATTTCTGTATAGTGCAAGAAGCCCCCATTCACCAGAGCCACGTTTTTTGACGGATCAAAATTTTACGAACAGTTTTTGAAAAGGGTCACCCAAGGAACAATCCTGTGAAATTATTTCGAAATCTGACCAGCGGTTTCAGAGAAGAAGAATTTTGAAGAATTCCTTCATTTCTATATGGTGCAAGAAGCCCCCATTCACCAGAGCCACATTTTTTGACGGATCAAAATTTTACGAACAATTTTTAAAAAGGGTCACCCAAGGAGCATATCTGTGAAATTATTTCAAAATCTGACCCGTGGTTTCAGAGGAGAAGATTTTTAAAGAATTCCCTAAAAAATTCCATTTGGTTGCAATGGCAACCAGAATTTTTGATGGAATCAAATTCTGTGAACAGTTTTTAAAGAGGACCTTCCAAGGAACATTCCAGCCAAGTTTGGTCCAAATCCGCCCAGTGGTTTAGGAGGAGTTGATGTTTAAAGAATTGTTGACGACACACGACGCACGACGGACACCAGGTGATCCTAAAAGCTCCCCTTGAGCACGTTGTGCTCAAGTGAGCTAAAAAGTTAACATACGGATGGACGCACAACGGACAACGGGCCATAACATAAGCCTGCTGGCCTTTGGCCAGTGGAGCTAAAAAACTTGTCTAGCACCAATCATGTATCACTGCAGCTTGATAATCAAGGGAGGTAAATAGTAACGAACTTTATCTTTCATAAAGAGTTATTTCCCTTGATTGTTTAAATTGAAGTGACAATATTTTGAAGCCCATGTTAAACTTGCGATCCCTGGAATGAAGGCAATTTTGACCCCAGACCTACAATATGAAACTAGAATGTGTGGTTATAAACAAAAAGATTTTTTAATCTTGCCCAATAAAAAGTCATGTAAAACAAGTTTGCTGAATAAAAGGCCCTGTAAAATATGTGATCCATGACACAGGTTTATCAAGTTTTCACTATAAAAGCCAATGTAAAACTTGTGACCCCTGGTGTGGAGTCAAACTTGACCCCCAAAGTTAAAATTTGGGCCCTCTTGGTAGAGGCCCATTATATAAAGTTACATGCAAAATTTGGTAGCCCTAGGCCTAAATATGGCTATGTACAAGTAGATTATTAAAGTTTCCTTATATAAGACCATGTAGATCTTGTGACCCCCTGGGGTGGGGCTACATTTGACCCCCTGGGCTATAATTTGGGCACCCTTGATAGAGACCCCCTAGATAAAGCTAAATGCAAAATTTGATAGCCCTAGCCCTTATAGCTAGATGCGAAAGATTTTCCTATATAAGCCCGCCCATGTAAAACATGTTACCCCCCGGAGCGAAGTCGAATTTGACCCTCGGCTATAATTTGGACACCCTTGGTACAGGTCCACTAGATAAAGCTACATGCCAAATTTGGTCGCCCTAGGCCCCATGGCTAGGTCAAAGAAGAATTTTAAAGTTCTCCCTATATAAGCCCATGTAAAACTTGTTATATAAGCCCATGTAAAACTTGTTACCCCCGGGCAGGGCCTAATTTGACCCCAGGGCTATAATTTGAACAATCTTGGCAGAGGTCCACTAGATAAAGCTACATGCCAAATTTGGTAGCTCTAGGCCCTATGGCTAGGTAGAAGAGGAATTTTAAAGTTCTCCCTAAATAAGCCCATGTATAACTTGTAACCCCCGGGGCGGGGCCAATTTTGACCCCAGGGCTATAAATTGAAGAAACTTGGTAGAGGTCCACTAGATAAAGCTACATGCCAAATTTGGTAGCCCTTGGCCTTACGGTTTCAGACAAGAAGATTTTCAAAGATTTTCAAAAATTTTCAGTTTTGTTGCCATGGCAACCAGAGTTTTTGAAGGAATTAAATTCTTTCAAGAAATTCTGAAGAGGACCATGGCAGGATCATTTCTGTGAAGTTTCATCAAAATTGGATGGGTAGTTTCAGAGAAGAAGACGTTTTAAAAAAAAGTTAACGCACGGACGGACGCACGGACGGACGGACGCACGACGGACAACAGGCCATGACATAAGCCCTCTGGCCTTCGGCCAGTGGAGCTAAAAATAGTAGAAAATTTTTGAAATTTTTCACATGCAAAACTATAAGGTGTAGCAAGGGTTACTTAATTTGGCATCTAGCTTCAATTAGTAGACCTTTACTAAAGCTCTTCAAATTATAGCTCTTGGGTCAGAATTGGCCCCACCCCAAGAGGGGGTCACAGGTTTTACATGGGCTTATAAAGAATTTGATTTCTTCAAAAACTCAGGTTTTCATGGCAACAAAACTGAAAAATATTGAAAATCTTAGAAAATTTGCTTGTCTGAAACCACAAAGCCCAGGGCTACCAAATTTGGCATGTAGTTTTATCTAAGACCTCTACCAAGTTTCTTCCAATTATAGCCCTAGGGTCAAAATTGGCTTATTTAGTGAAAACTGTAAAAATCTTCTCGTACCTAGCCATAAGGCCTAGGGCTACAAAATTTTGAATTTAGCTAAATATAATTGGCCTCTACCAAGAGGATCCAAGTTTGGCCCCGCCCCAACAGGTCACAAGTTTTACTTGTGTGTTTATAGTGAAAACTTTAGAATCTTCTTGTTACTAACCTAGGGCTACCAAATTAGCCCTGTCTCAGGGGTCTCGTGTTTTTCAGGGCCTTTTATAGAAGAAAATTTGAAAATCTTGTTTAAAACCATACATTCTAGACTTGTATTATTTGGCATGGGGTTTTATCTTTTGGACCTCTACCAGGATTCAAGTAATTATAGCTCTGTGGCTAAAAATGGCTTTGCCTGGATCCCTAATTATGTGATGTCTTGCATGGTTGATGCATCACAGAGATACATTAAGCCCCTTTTTGCCAGAGCATGGCTCATATGTGTATGACATTGTGCAATCTAAAATGCATGTCCAAGGATGCTGGTCCCCTTTCATGCTCATACATAAATTCTTTCCTTGCAAAAGATCAATGTATGATCACAAAGTATTATCTGCATAAATATTGCAGGGGTGTCATTGGATACCATCCAACTCATTGTAGCCAGCTTTAGGACTGAGTATGTACATAATTATAATAATTTGCCATCATGAAATTTGGTAAGATTGTCATTGTATATAATGCTAATGTGAATAATGTGTACTAAAATAATGTATTTGTAAGCCAATAATACTTTAATGTATAATGTATGGTAAAACTATGTATTGATTGATTGAATGGTGTTTTACGTAGCTTTCAACATTATTTTAGTCATATCACGGCAACAGCTCACATAATTATTCATATTTTCCTGGTTTTCACCAGTACTAGGCTAGGGCTCTGAAGTGGTAAAACTGTGTAAAAAAACTACAATCAGTGAAACTATGTAAAAGAATTATAAACAGAAAAACCATGATAATCTGAGGCCTCAGGATGATAAAAAAAATCTTATCATTGTAATTCTTTGCCAATCCATACAGTAATATATAAAAGATAAAAGGTAAATGTAATTGCATTGTGGGGAAATAAAAGCACTGTAATTTGTAATCTGTCATTGGTTTATGAAGGAAAGCTGCTAGCGGGTTTAGAAAGAATAGAAAGAATAAAGTGCTTAAAAATGCATTCTAATTTGCAATCTGTCATTTGTTTATGAGGAAAAGTAGCTAGCGGGTTTAGAAAGAGTAAAGTGCTTAAAAATTCATTCTGATTCGCAGTATTTCATTTGTTTACAAGGGAAAGCAGCTAGCAGATTTAGAAAGAATGAAGTGCTAAAAAATGCAAGGTGGCAGACTGGAGAAAACATTGGCTGCTACCATATAAACGTCACTGGAATAAGAAAATTAGTGTCCAATAAAACTCTGCCTCCACTCTTCATGTCATGTCATGTCACATCATTAATGAGAAATATATGTGAAATTTTTTCACTGTACGACATGGTGTTCAAGAAATATTCTAGTACATGTTAGCTTTAAATACAGACTGTCAGTTGGTGATACCCCTGCATTGCATGTAGTCTCATCAAGGTAAATGTGTATGAAATATCTTATAAAATTAGGGGATCAAGTGACATGGAGTGCACAAAAAACCATAGATAGACAGTCAGGCAAATGTAAGAAACATCTCAATTGGACTTTGAAAGCCTTCATGAAAAATGCTGGTTTTGGTATATAACATTATGTCAACATCTCTAAGTGACAAAGCCTGAGAAAAGTTTTATATAGAAATTCTGTTTCTGTTATATATTAAGTTAATAAAATACTTTATGAATTATGTCAACATCTCATGGGGACAATTAAAGACATTTGAGACTACTTATATGCAACATTAGTTATCTAAATTAAGCTCAACTTAAATTCAACTATAATCAACACCTCATGGGGATAATGGCCTACATATTTCTGTTTCTGATATTTATTTAAAGCTCAACTTTACTTGAATCACTTACCACACAATTCCAAGCTTTAATAACTTTGAGGTAGAAAGCTTTTGAAAACACTGTAGAGAAAGGAGAATACCAGCATTGTCCTTTTTCCATCTTTTCTACCCTTTCCAAAGAAAAAAAAAATTCATTACTTGTGCCACATTTACTTAGTTGTCTGAAAATGCTTTGAATTTGGACCAGCTAAAATTTGTTGCCTGGTAAAGAGCTAACTACTGATACCTTATTATGCCCACATCCCATAGGGATAACGCCCTAGAGAAATTTAAGATAACAGTTCTAGTTCTGGTATTAGTTCAGCTATGTCTTATGCAAGAGTCTTCAAAAATTCATATGCAATCTGGATTTGTTGTCTAATCTTTAACCCTTTACCACACAATACTGATTTAACAGACCCTGAGAAAGAAGCCTTTTGAAAACAATGTGGGAAAAGGGTAACCAGCATTTTCTCCTTTTCCCACAATGTTTCTCCTCATCCAAAGACAATCTCATCATTCAAGTCACATTTGTTGTCTACAATGCTTACAATTTGGATAGGTCTAAAATTCTATCATTTCGTAAAGAGTTAAACATTAAGTTTGACTTTAAGTACATTATAAGTCAACATCTCACATGTGCATGTATGGCCTCGGTTAAACTTTTATATAATTGGTTGGTTGTATTGGGGTTTAACGCCACTTTAACAGCTAAGGTCATATCATGGCGGTCGGTGACGCACATGTGTTTCCTGGCTTTCTCACACCAGTACTAACACAACTTTCTTTCCAAAGCCACCGACTACTTTTCTCACATGCTTCAGCAGAGGTGAGAGACGAAAATACGCTGGAGAGAAAGTTTGCCTCAACCGGGTATCGAACTCACAACCACCAGGTCATGAGTCCGACACGCTCACCACTGAGCCACCCGGGCGGGGCTTTTATATAATAATAATTTTGGTTTTGTTCTTCCATGTAAGTTAGCTTTTTATTTCAACTGTCTACATGTATGTCAACATCTTAGCCTCCGATGGATTTGAGCAAAGTGTAGTCTTAGTTTTAATTTTGGCAAAAAAGTCTATTAAACCAAAATTGTATAACTGACACAAAAATATCCATAAAAATCATTGCTCAGACTGGTTTTCTTGCCTGAATGGTAGTTTCTTTGCACTGTTCAGTATCCAGGAAATTAAGGTTGTGTTGTAGACGTTCGTTGGTAGGCAAGAACTAAGCAAAATAAACACTGGCGTTGGTTCAGGAAACATTTTCTTATAACATAGACAAGGTACAACTTTAATTCTCCTTTTTTTAAGTTACAGCTTGGGTCAATGTCAGCTAGCCTAATTCTGATAGAGGTCAGGGTTTCTATGTATAAATCGTTGGGAGTGTTTAGATTTCCTTCAGTGTAAGTCATGTTTGGACAATTGTAGGCAAGATGTTAATTTATGCAAGCTAATTACTGGTATGGGTCCAGGCAAACATGCACCATAATGTACTATATTACTGGTATGGGTCCAGGCAAACATGCACCATTATGTACTATGGTGGAACTTGCCATTCTTCTGACAAGCTTAGGTTAAGCTTTTTTGTCAGATTGTCAAATGCTACATCAATGGATTTATTTATGCCTCTCAACAAGAAAAGGCAATATTAGTAACTTTTATTGACTTTGCAAATTAAACACACCTGCCCCTGAATAGATCGACAACTTTTCTAGCTTGCCTTGATCCGTCATTGGTGACAGCATAAACTCTCTATTTGTAGACTATTGTCAACCTGAATTTACCTGGATTTCAGCTAGTACTAGGGTAGCTTGTATAAAATATCTTGTCTACAGTTATTCTAACAATTGACCCATACTGGTGGGAATCTTACTCTTCCCAAAAATTCATGGATAGAAAAAAAAAAAGCAGTGGGGGTATGAATTCCTAATCAAATTTATATTTCATGTATACTTACTAGTGCAGTGAAATCACCCATTTAGCCAGGTCAACTTGTCTGAGCTATTCATTCCAAAGACACTGTTTCTATAAGATCTTTCCCAATTTTTTTAATGTTATCAACTTACCAATGCCATTTTCAGACTGAACTGCAAAAGGTTTAAGTCATCGATTTATTGACTTCAATGTTGTTACTAAAGGAATGAAATCTAATCTGAGCTTTACTTAAGGTATTACAACTATAACTATTGCTTTATTTTGACTAGATATTAGCCAGAAATTTTTTGTGTAGTTTTAGTTTACAATAATTATTACTTTATTTCAACCAGATACTTGTTTGCATCAAATCTTCCTTCAATATGATAATAAAGGATGAGTGCATGTTATGTGAAACCTCTGCATGTCATCTCATTATGGTAGACATGTGTGTGTGAAATATTTTTTTATGACTGGGTAAGCAGTTGAAGAGATTATGGAGGATAAACAAAATTTTGACACATGGATGGACAGACAGTCAGCCATGTAGGCAAATTCAATGCAATCAACATGTCTTCCCGGAATAAAGTTATGGGAGACATAGCCATATACACCAACTTGTCATGGGAACAAAGGCCTTTGAAAACTTTCCTATATAATACTGGTTCCGATAGTGAGTACTACTATGAGTCTACTTCAGCAAAATTATAATGTCAACATATTTATGATGGCCCCTGAGAATTTCTAAGGGACATTTCCATGATATAACATTCAATATAATCTATATCTTATGCAGACACTGACCTCTGAGTATGCACAGCCTTACCAGGGTCCAAACTTAGGCTATTGGTCAAATTGTGGTAATTTTCCTCAAGATTCAGCTCGTATTTAGACAAAATGAAGTAAAACTATGTGACAGCTTTCTTTGTATAATGCATCACAAAGTTACATTAAGCCCCCCTTCCCCTGAGTGCTGCTTACAGTATCAATATCTTTTCAGGATAAGTGCCTTTTTGTGAAGTTTTATAGGCAGTACAGGTTCCGACGACGTGATATGTGTGAATGATCTTCAAAATTGGACAAAGTTCAAGAGATATTCATCAGCATCAAAATCTGTGTTTTTGACCTTTTAAACACCCTGCTATGACCTTGGCCTTACAGACAGGTATGCAAAACTTCTACTCTGCATGCCATCAAGTATCAAGGTTGACGCGTGTGGAATAGTTTTAAGACCAGGCAAAGGGTTCAAAAGATATGAGAGCAGACCTTTATCTCTTAGCAAAATTGACGCTTGACTTGCAAATTTGATGCAGGACAACAATATGATGCTATGTAACAAATATCTACACACCAGACCTTATGGTCTTAAGAGAGATGCTTCTTTTAAAATAGTTACTAATGTTACTTTCTGTAAAATATGTGTACCTGAGGCAGGACCAGCTTTGACCCAAAGGGTACAATTTGAACAACTTTGACTAGGGACCACATTATTATACTACTGTATTTATCAAGCTGTAGGCTCCATGTTTTCAGACAAGAACAAAAAAATCACAAATTTCTGAAAAAGATTCCTACAGAACTCAAAGTAAAGTAGATGACCCCTTTGCAGGCCCCTCTTTGACCCAGAAGCACATTTTGAACAACTTGGATTTAAATCATATATTTTATATTACTGAGACCAAATGCCAGGCTCATAGCCCAATACTTCAAGACAAGAAAAGAAAAAAAAAAAAATGAAATTGTAAGTCTGCAAAATAACTGACCCATGGGCAGGACTTTTTTTGGTGATGTTTACTCTATTCATACAAGACCATGTGATGCTACATATCAACACACCAGGCCTAATGGCTTAAGAGGAGAAGGTTTTCATTAATTGTATAATAATTATTTATAGTTTTTTTTTTATATATGTTTACCCTGGGCATGGCCAACTTTGATAGCATTTGACCAATTTTAACAACTTTTAGGACCATCCCTTGATGCAACATACCAAATATCAGTGCTGTTGGCCAACAACTCAGATATGGTAACTTTTTTGACTTTTTCTAATCCAAAGCACTTGAAGACAACAAAATTAGTGTGGCTAAAATGGTGGAGATTGTCTTTGAAAGGGTATAAAACATTGTTGAAAAAAGAAAATGCTGATCACCACATTTTCTACTGGTTACCAGCAATTTCTTCCTTCCCCAACAATATTTTCAAAAGCCTTCTTCACTAAACTCAGGATTGTGTGGTACAGGGTTAAGACTCTAAGTGGTCATAGTTTCAGTCAAGATTTAAGATAAAAACATACAGAACGCCATGTTATACATTAAGCCCCTCTTCTTCCATGACATGACATTTTATTAGATATAAATAAATTATGATTGTCGACTGCTTATGATAAACAATACAAATATGAAGTTTCATAAAATTTTGTCTAGTAGTAAGAGTTATTGGAACATAATGAAAATATACATTAAGCCCCCCTTTTCCATGAAAGGGCATTAGATAAAAAAAAATTATCCATTTCAGCAAACTATGATAAGGAACACATAAATGTTCCATTAATTTTTCGTCACAGGTTTTAGAAGATATCTGTCAGGATGGACGGACGGTTTAATTGATTGATTTGTATGGTGTTTAATGCCCTTTTCATCATTATTTCAGTTATATAGCTCCGGCCAGTGCACCTATCCGTGCTTTCCTGGAGTTTCTTTTTACCAGTACTCTGCACGATATTCTTTCCAAGCCACTGGCTGCTTTCCCACATAACCATAATTGAAACAATGATCAGCAGTGAGAGAGAAATGAATCTGTCACAATGATTATCATCAATCCTCGGAAAAAAATTGGCAGAGCTGGGGATCGAACCAGCGACCCATTGTTCTTGATTCCTGTATGCTACTGACTGTGCAACAGGGCTCAGTGGATGGATGGACAGACAGACAACGCAAAAACTATTTAAAACTTGCAGAAGTACAAGTACATGCACAACGACAGACATTTCAAACAGGGCCATCTTTGACCCAGGATGCAGGACTTGAACAAATTTTAGATGAATACTTATCTTTTAATGCTATACACTAGATATTCAGACTTAGGCCTAACATCTCCATAGTTTCAGCAAAGAAGATTGAAAACTTTTAGAACCCCATGTACAACAACAGACCTTCACAAAAGGGCCATTTTTGACACTGTGTGCAGGACTTCAACAACTTAGATGAATGATTAACTTTTGATGCTACATACCTAATATTCAGTCTTTCGCCTCACATCTCCATAGTTTCAGCCAAAAAGATTTTAAAACAAGAGTGGAAAATTGTCGCAAGATATGCCCGTCCCACCACCAGTTTTCGAGGGGGGATAATAATCGTAAAGGGCAGGTAGAGGAAAATAGTAGTGCAGCAGAAATCATGTAAGTGATTGCAGTTCCTGCGCAATATAATTGCAATAAACATGCATATAAAGTTTCAGGTCATTCCAACATGAAAAGACAAAGTTATGTTGTAGAAAAGCATGAAAAGCTGTAAAAGAAAATAATGAATATAGGGAATGATTCAAAAAGGGCATTAGGTAAGGTTACGGCTCCAGTGCATTGCACTTTTCGTAACTGCAATAAACATGTTTACCAAGTCTCAAGTCAATTTGACTTGAGGCGACAAAGTTACGTTCCGGACAAGCAAGAAATACTGCAAAAATGAAGATCAAAGTGGAATTACTCAAAATCCGCGCTAGGTAGAGTTATTGTTCTTGTGCACTGTACTCCGTAATATTGCAACAAAACATGCATACCAAGTTTGAAGTCGTTCTGACTTGAGATGACAAAGTTATATTCCGGAAAAGCACTAAATGCTGTAAAAATGACAATCAAAGGGAAATAACTCAAAGACAGCACGAGGTAGAGTTACAATTCTTGCGCGCTGCACTTCCAAATATTGCAACAAATAAGCATACGTATTTCAAGTCATTTCTACTTAAGATGAAAAAATTTCACTCCAGACAAGCAAGAAATGCTATAAAAATGATGACCAAAGGATGATAAAGTTATACTCAGGACAAGCAAGAAATGCTATAAAAAAGAAGATCAAAGGAAAATAACTCAAAATTCGTGCTAGGAAGAGTTATGGTTCTTGTGCACTGCACTCCATAATTTTTCAACAATCGTGCATACCAAATTTGAAGATGTTCAGACTAGAGATGACAAAGTTATATTCTGGACAAGCAGAAAATGCTGTAAAAATGACGATCAAAGGGAAATAACTCAGACTGCACAAGGTAGAGTTATGGTTCTTTCACACTGCACTCCGTATTATTGCAACAAACACAAATGCCAGGTTTCAAGTCAATCGGACTAGAGATGACAAAGTTATGCTCCGGACAAGAACTGGACGCCGCCGGCCCGCCCAGACACCATGGGTGATCCCATGATACGTCCCGTCTTTGACGGGCGTATAAAAAGAAAAAATTATATAACCCCAAGTACAACCATAGACCTTAGGAACAGGACCATCTTTGACCCCAGGTGCAGGACTTGAACAACTTAGATGAATAAGTTTCTTTTGATGCTATGATACTTAATATTCAGAGTCTTTGGGCCAATATCTCCACAGTTTCAGCCAAAATGATCAAAAAATAAATATAGAACCCCCAGTGTACATGTACAACAACAGACCTTGGGAACAGGGCAATCTTTGACCTCATGTGCAGGACTTGAACAACTTAGATAAATAATTATCTTTTGATGCTACATACTTAATATTCAGACTCTTAGACCTAGTATCTCCATAGTTTCAGCCAAAAAGATTGAAAAAAAACCTTAAAGAACCCCAAGTACAACAACAGACATCAGGAAGAAACAGGGTAATATTTGACCCCATTTGCAGAACTTGAACAACTTAGATTTATAATTACCTTTTTATTTTATATACTAGATGTTCAGACTCTTAGGCCTATAATCTCAATAGTGTAAGCCAAATAGATTTTAAAAATTATAGAACCCCAAGTACAACAACAGACCTTGGGAACAGGGCCATCTTTGACCTCATGTGCAGGACTTGAATAACTAAGGTAAAGAATGATTATATGTTGCTTCATACTTACTGTAATATTCTGACCCTAGGCCCAACATCTACCATTTCAGCCACAAAGATTAAAAAAAAAGATGAATAATTGTGTTTTGATCCTAAATACTTATTATTCAGATTCTTTGGCCTAACATCTTCATAGTTTTGGCCAAAAAACTTTTTTTAAAAATTTATAGAAACCCAAGTACAACAACAGACTTTGGGAACAGGACCAACTTTCACCCCATGTGCAGGACTTAAGGTAAAGAATGATTATAATGTTGCTTCATACTTACCCTAATATTCTGACCCTAGGCCCAACATCTACCAAGTTTCAACCACAAAGATTAAAAAAAAAAACTATAGAATCCCATGTAAATGTACAACAACAGACCTTGGGAACAGGGCCATCTTTGACCCCATTTGCAGGACTTCAACAACTAAGCTAAAGAATGCTCTTTTAATGCTATGTACTAAACATTTAGACTCTCGGCTTAAACTCTCCTTAGAAGATTAAAAAAAAATTATAGAACTCCATGTACAACAACTTTACAGACCCTCGATACAGGGCTAATTTTGACCCCCCTGGCAGAACTTGAAGAATCTTATTTTAAGATTCTAGGCCCAACAATTTCAGATGAGAAGAACAGAAAAAAAAATTCATTTAGGAGGGCATACCATCTTAGACTTCTTGGTTCCAGTCAAGAAGATTAAAAAACAAAAGAAAAAAAATACAACACTATACAAATGTGACAATCAGGCAGAATCCTATCTCCAAAGAGCACAGTTTAAAACAACAGTAAGTTTTCAGTAAATGACAAAATTTTAGACTAGTCTAAATTGAAAGCATTATGCTGACAACACAATAAAAGTGATTCAAAAAATATTTTTTTTTTTTTTTAAGAAGGATAGAAAACATTGTGGGAAAAGGAGAAAATGCCCTCCTTTTCCTACAATGTTTTCAAAAGACTTCTTTCTCGGGGTTGTTAAAAGTGTGGATTGTGTGGTGAAGGGTTCATGCTTCATACCAAGTATCAATGCTCTAGGTTCATTGGTTCCAGACAATATTCTTTTAAAAAATGCTAAAAATACCCTCATTCATGTTACTTCAAACACAGATATATTGGTTCAGGACAATACTCTTCTAAATATTCCTAAAAATACCCTCATTCATGTTACTTCAAACACAGATATATTGGTTCCGGACAATACTCTTCTAAATAATCCTAAAAATACCCTCATTCATATGTTACTTCAAACACAGAAATAATGGTTCCGAAAAATATTCTATTGAAAAATGCTAAAGATACCCTCATTCATGCTACTTCAAACACAGATACATTGGTTCCTGACAGATTTCTGTTAAAAAATCCTAAAAATACCCTCATTCATGTATTACCTCACAGAAACATCGGTTCCAGACAGTATTCTGTTAAAAAATCCAAAATTTACCCTCATTCATGGTACTTCAAACGCAGATATATCGATTCCGGACAGTATTGTGTTAAAAAATCCTCAAGATACCCTCATTCATATGCTACTTCAAATACAGATGCATCATTTCCGAACAGTATTCTATTAAAAAATCCTAAAGATACCCTCATTCATATGCTACTTCTTATGCAGACACATCAGTTCCAGACCATATTCTATTAAAAAATGCTAAAATTACCATCATTCATATGCTACTTCAAATGCAGATAATCGATTGTGGACAGTATTCTATTAAAAAATGCTAAAATTACCCTCATTCATACGCTACTTCAAACGCAGATACATCAGTCGCGGGCAGTATTCTATAAAAAAAATCCTAAAGATACCCTCATTCATACGCTACTTCAAACGCAGATAAATCGGTTGCCGACAGTATTCTATAAAAAAAAATCCTAAAGATACCCTCAGCCATACGCTACTTCAAATGCAGATGCATCCGTTCAGGACAGTATTCTAATAATAAATGCTAAAATTACCCTCATTTATGCGCTACTTCAAACGCAGATGAATCGGTTCAGGACAGTATTCTATAAAAAAAAAAAAAAAAAATGCTAAAATTACCCTCATTCATGCGCTGCTTCAAACGCAGATGCATCGGTTCAGGACAGTATTCTATTAAAAAATGCTAAAATTACCCTCATTCATGCACTACTTCAAACGCAGATGCATCGTTTCAGGACAGTATTCTATTGAAAAATGCTAAAAAGTCCCTCATTCATACGCTACTTCAAAAGCAGATACATCGATTCAGGACAGTATTCTATTGAAACTATCCTAACAATACCCTCATTCATACGCTACTTCAAATGCAGATACATGCGTTCAGGACAGTATTCTATTAAAAAATGCTAAAATTACCCTCATTCATACACCACTTCAAACGCAGATGCATCAGTTCCAAACAATATTCGGATAATAAATGCTAAAATTACCCTCATTCATGCGCTACTCAAACGCAGATACATGCATTCAGAACAGTATTCTATTAAAAAATGCTAAAATTACCCTCATTCATACGCTACTTCAAACGCAGATACATCAGTTCCAAACAATATTTGGATAAAAAATGCTAAAATTACCCTCATTCATGCGCTACTTCAAACGTAGATACATGCGTTCAGGACAGTATTCTATTAAAAAATGCTAAAATTACCCTCATTCATACGCTACTTCAAATGCAGATACATCAGTTCCAAACAATATTCGGATAAAAAATGCTAAAATTACCCTCATTCATGCGCTACTTCAAACGCAGATACATCAGTTCAGGACAGTATTCTAAAAAAAAATGCTAAAGATACTCTCATCCATGCCCTACTTCAAACTCAGATGCATCGATTCAGGACAATTCTCTATTAAAAAATGCTAAAAAAACCCTCATTCATGCGCTACAGCAAACACAGATGCATCCGTTGCGAACAGTATTCTAATAAAAAAAGCTAAAATTACCCTCATTCATGTGCTACAGCAAACACAGATACAACAGTTGCAGACAGTATTTTAATAAAAAAAATCCTAAAGATACCCTCATTCATACGTTACTTCAAATGCAGATGCATCAGTTCAGGACAGTATTCTAATAAAAAAACTAAAATTACCCTCATTCATACGCTACTTCCAACGCAGATGCAGCGGTTCAGGACAGTATTCTAATAAAAAAACTAAAATTACCCTCATTCATACGCTACTTCAAATACATATACATCGGTTGTGGACAGTATTCCAATAAATAAAAAACTAAAATTACCCTTAACCATACACTACTTCAAACACATATATATGCATTCCAGACCGTATTCTGTTAAAAAAATCCTAAAGATACCCTCATTCATACGCTACTTCAAACGCAGATACATTGGTTGCAGACAGTATTCTAATAAAAAAACTAAAATTACCCTCATTCATACGCTACTTCAAATGCAGATGCATCTGTTGTGGACAGTATTCTAATAAATAAAAAACTAAAATTACCCTTAACCATACACTACTTCAAACGCATATACATGCATTCCAGACCGTATTCTGTTAAAAAAATCCTAAACCCTCATTCATATGCTACTTCAAATGCAGATACATCAGTTAAGGACAGTATTCTATAAAAAAAATGCTAAAATTACCCTCATTCATGCGCTACTTCAAATGCAGATACATCGGTTCAGGACAGTATTCTATCGAAAAATGCTAAAAAGTCCCTCATTCATATGCTACTTCAAAAGCAGATACATCGGTTCAGGACAGTATTCTATTGAAAATATCCTAAAAATACCCTCATTCATACACTACTTCAAATGCAGATACATGCGTTCAGGACAGTATTCTAATAAAAAATGCTAAAATTACCCTCATTGCACTGCACTCCATAATTTTTCAACAATCATGCATACCAAATTTGAAGATGTTCAGACTAGAGATGACAAAGTTATATTCCAGACAAGCAGAAAATGCTGTATAAATGACGATCAAAGGGAAATAACTCAATGACAGCACAAAGTAGAGTTATGGTTCTTTCACACTGCACTCCGTATTATTGCAACAAACAAAAATGCCAGGTTTCAAGTCAATTGGACTGGAGATGACAAAGTTATGCTCCGGACAAAGAACTGGATGCCGCCGGCCCGCCCGGACACCATGGGTGATCCCGTGTTACGTCCCGTCTTTGATGGGCGTATAAAAAGAAAAAATTATATAACCCCAAGTACAACCATAGACCTTAGGAACAGGACCATCTTTGACCCCAGGTGCAGGACTTGAACAACTTAGATGAATAAGTTTCTTTTGATGCTATGATACTTAATATTCAGAGTCTTTGGGCCAATATCTCCACAGTTTCAGCCAAAATGATCAAAAAATAAATATAGAACCCCCAGTGTACATGTACAACAACAGACCTTGGGAACAGGGCAATCTTTGACCCCATGTGCAGGACTTGAACAACTTAGATGAATAATTATCTTTTGATGCTACATACTTAATATTCAGACTCTTAGACCTAATATCTCCATAGTTTCAGCCAAAAAGATTGAAAAAAAAAAAAACTTACAGAACCCCAAGTACAACAACAGACATCAGGAAAAAACAGGGTAATATTTGACCCCATTTGCAGAACTTCAACAACTTAGATTTATAATTACCTTTTTATTTTATATACTAGATGTTCAGACTCTTAGGTCTATAATCTCAATAGTGTAATCCAAATAGATTTTAAAAATTATAGAACCCCAAGTACAACAACAGACCTTGGGAACAGGGCCATATTTGACCTCATGTGCAGGACTTGAATAACTAAGGTAAAGAATGATTATATGTGGCTTCATATTTAGTGTAATATTCTGACCCTAGGCCCAACATCTACCAAGTTTCAGCCACAAAGATTAAAAAAAAGATGAATAATTATGTTTTGATCCTAAATACTTATTATTCAGACTCTTTGGCCTAACATCTTCATAGTTTTGGCCAAAAAAAATTTTTTTTAAAAATTTATAGAACCCCAAGTACAACAACAGACTTTGGGCACAGGGCCATCTTTCACCCCATGTGCAGGACTTAAACATCTAAGGTAAAGAATGATTATAATGTTGCTTCATACTTACCCTAATATTCTGACCCTAGGCCCAACATCTACCAAGTTTCAACCACAAAGATTAAAAAAAAAACTATAGAATCCCATGTAAATGTACATCAACAGACCTTTGGAACAGGGCCATCTTTGACCCCATGTGCAGGACCTTAACAACTAAGCTAAAGAATGCTCTTTTAATGCTATGTACTAAACATTTAGACTCTCGGCTTAAACTCTCCTTAGAAGATTAAAAAAAAAATTATAGAACTCCTTGTACAACAACTTTACAGACCCTCGATACAGGGCTAATTTTGACCCCTCTGGCTGAACTTGAAGAATCTTATTTTAAGATTCTAGGCCCAACAATTTCAGATGAGAAGAACAGAAAAAAAAAATTCATTTAGGAGGGCATACCATCTTAGACTTCTTGGTTCCAGTCAAGAAGATTAAAAAACAAAAGAAAAAAAATACAACACTATACAAATGTGACATTCATGCGCTACTTCAAAAGCAGATACATCGGTTCACAACAGTATTCTAATTCAAAAGATACTAAAGATAATCTCATTCATGTGCTACTTCAAACGCAGATGCATCCGTTGCGGACAGTATTCTAACAAGAGGGCCATGATGGCCCTGAAGTCACTCACTTGAGTCTGTTGACCAAACATGATCTATTTTCAATCTCTTTTGAGATATTATGACAAACATTCTACCCAGCTTTCATCATTATTTGATTGAAAACTTTGCCTCTAAGATTTGACCTTGTGACCTAGTTTTTGACCAGACCTGACCCATTTTCAAACTCGTCCGAGATATTGTCAAGACAAACATTCTGACAAACTTTCAAGAGTTTTGGACTAAAAATATGGCCTCTAGAGTGTATACAAGGTTTTTCTAAGATGTGACCTAGTGACCTAGTTTTTGACCTGACATAACCCATTTTTTAACTCGTCCGAGATATTATCAAGACAAATATTCTGACCAAGTTTCATGAATATCGGATTGAAAATGTGGCCTCTAGCACATACACAAGGTAACAGTTGACGACGCACGACACACACAGCATGATCACAAAAGCTCACCTTGAACACTTCGTGCTCAGGTGAGCTAATAAAAAATGCTAAAATTACCCTCATTCATGTGCTACAGCAAACACAGATACATGGGTTGCGGACAGTATTCTAATGAAAAATGCTAAAAATACCCTCATTCATGCGCTACTTCAAACACAGATACATCGGTTGTGGACAATATTCTAATAAAAAATCCTAAAATTACCCTCATTCATACGCTACTTCAAACACAGATACATCGGTTGCGGACAATATTCTATAAAAAAATCCTAAAATTACCCTCATTCACACGCTACTTCAAACACGGATACATCGGTTGCGGACAATATTCTATTGAAAAATCCTAAAAATATCCTCGTTCATGTTACTTCAAACACAGATACATCGGTTGCAGACAATTTTCTATTAAAAAATCCTAAAATTACCCTCAATAATATGTTACTTCAAAGCATATACATGCTACAAAATACGTTTTTTCTCAGCAGGCGTAAATAAAGTGGATGGTCAAATTCCTTATAGAAGACACTAGCATATTGGAGAATAAGTAATACCTAATGACCTTCTTTTAAATGGGTGTTTAGAGAAAGAGTGTCATTAAAGAGACTTTTCTGCAGACAAGTTGACATTGGTGCCCAAGTTGTAGTTGTTACCTAAAGTAAAAAGTCTGTCTTGTGAGAAAATCTTTCTATTTGCAGCAATTCTACTGATTTTACCTCAGATCATATTTGAAGACATTAAATAATGCTCATAATCATCAGAGACACTGCTATTCAATATTTTGCTTTACTTTTATTCCTTTCCAGTTTGCTGAAGGCTTGAATGTTATCTGAATTAAACATTCTTCTTATAGAACTCTTATGTTATCTCCAAGCACAACATGTGACCCCTAGGACAGGGCCATCTTTGATCCCAAAGCCCAAGTTGAACAACTATGATATAGAACCATCTTACACTTATATCGTAGCAAATTACGTAGAGCTCATGATTCAAGATAACAAGGTTCACAAACAAGAGCTCCTAGAGGGCCTGAATAGCTCTGGCAGTTACTGATCATTGTTCCTTAAAGAAACAATAAAAAGACATCACATTATTTCCTTAAAGCATTAGCTTTAGCTGAAGGGAAATCTCTTTGTTTAATCAATTTATTTATAAAGCAACCCTCAAGTTACATCTTAGGACTTCATGTATATGCAAGTAAAGTAGATTTGGAAGACATCCCCCTTCAACAGTCTTTGACAATGAAAGGTTAGAAATAATTTCCTGAAATAAATTAATGGAAATTTTGGTTACTTTCTAGGGTAAGTCATGGACTCATGATGGTAAAAAGAAAATATGAAACACAGGAAAAGACAAATTCTACTTTTTTTGAAGGGGGGTTAAGTCGGACTTGAACCCTTGCCAGTATGGGTGACAAGCAAATTAATTGCAAATTGAACTTGTATCAAAATAATCAGGGTATAATTTCTCAAAACATCTGTTTTGGAATCAAGCAAAAGTTGATTTTAATCCCTGCAAGTTTCAAAGCAATGGGACAAAAAATGTCGACCTTGTTGAGTAAACAAGAAAAACTCATCAAACGGCAGCTTTTCCTAAACTGATCATTGGACTTTCTCCATTTTCAATCAGGTTCAACCCTGTTGATGGTACAAATAATCAGTGCAAATTTCAAGAGAATGGGACAAAAGATGCATATTCAAGTATGTAAACAAGAAATGCAAATTTTCAACTTTACATGGCTTTTTCCCATCAAATCATGAGTTTTTCTTCAAGTTCAATAGGATAAAAGCTATTCATGATATAAAGAAACTGCACAAGGTTTAGGAAAATTGGACCTAAAATAGGGATGCTCCTGTATAAATAAGAAAAAAACTAGAAATAGGTGTGTCAGAGACACGTATGCCCCAGCTAAATGGTAATGGTCACAGGTATGTCATATGAGTGAATCAATAGGTATTACAGAAAATTGTTGTTTTGGATAACAGCTTAGACAGGGTTAAGAAGGTTTGTTATATATATAGCCAAGCAAATAAAAGATTATTTATACCTGATAACAGAACTGAGGACTGGTCCAAGTTGAAAGCAATATGCAGACAATAAATTATATGGTTTTTATTGCATATGGTAGAAAACTTTGTGAGAAAAAGAAGCAAATGCTGGTTTTGAGCATTAACTTCTTTTTATTCAGCGTTTTCCTTAATCTTTCAACTGAGGGTTACTTATACTCAGGATTATGAAGATCTTAACTTGAGGAATGAGAGTGAGAAATATAGCAATAATAATTACTTTGTTGGACTTCCTCTATGAGACAGGAACAAATTGGATCGAATATTATCACACTGGACTATAGTTGAAGGGTAGGTTGCAGTCTCAATATTCTCTGGCATAGTTCTTTGGATGAGTCTTTTTAAAAACCAAAACTGTATCTTCATTTCACAATTCTGCTGAGCAGGATGTAAAACTGGGTTGAACAGTCAATTTAAACATTTGACCTTCAACTGTGACCTTGACCTTGGGCATATTGAAACAAACTTTTCACATGACACTAGTACTTGTTAAGGAGAACAAGTGTGCAAAGTTTTTTTGAAATCCATTGATAAATGTAGAAGTTATGCTCCGGACAAGGTCAATTTAAACATTTGACCTTCAACTGTGACTTTGACCTTGGGCGTATCGAAACAAACTTTTCGCATGACATTAGTACTTGTTTAGGAGAACAAGTGTGCGAAGTTTTTTTGAAATCCATTGATAAATGTAGAAGTTATGCTCCGGACAAGGTCAATTTAAACATTTGACCTTCAACTGTGACCTTGACCTTGGGCGTATCGAAACAAACTTTTTGCATGACACTAGTACTTGTTAAGGACAACAAGTGTGCAAAGTTTTTTTGAAACCCATTGATAAATGTAGAAGTTCTGCTCCGGACAAGGTCAATTTAAACATTTGACCTTCAACTGTGACCTTGACCTTGGGCGTATCGAAACAAACTTTTCGCATGACACTAGTACTTGTTAAGGAGAACAATTGTGCAAAATTATTTTGAAATCCATTGATAAATGTAGAAGTTATGCTCCGGACAAGAATGGGACACACACCAACACACACAGACGGACACAGGTAACTCTATATGCCCCCCCCCATTGCATGGCGGGGGCATAAAAAAGAACAAAGACAGATGAACAGATAGGCAGCCAACCACAATCACAATAGGACACGGGTTCTTTAAACAGAAGGTCAGTAGAGCTATGACTATGAAACTCTTTGCAAAGGATGAGACAGAAAAGGAATCCATGTAAAACAATTCAACCAGGGACAAGGAGTTCACATGGACCTTTAAGCCCTTGCTGTGACCTTAACCTCATATGCAGTGGTATATAAAACCTCAGTTCTTCATGTTGTCTTATCAAGGCAGAAATTTAAGTGACATATAAGCAAAATTCAGACAATTAACTCGGCGCTTTGGGAGCACGCACACAAAAATGTGACAGGTGCTCTGACAGACAGACAACTCTACCAAAGAAGAGCTGGTAGAGAAGGGTGATTTTCCATGAATGTATTTTAGCCAAAAGAAAGAGCTGTAGGTGTATGATGCACTCTGTCCACAAGGGTAACCATCCATCCATTAATTCAATAATGATGGAAAAAGGGCCGAAACTCAAAGAAAATTTATTGAGCCAGAGCACACTGACACTGACACACTGATATTCTTCGGGTTTATTCATTGGTTTGACCTAAAATATTTAATCTCATTTGGTAAACAGTGTTTTATTATCTTACTTTATCTTATCAGATTTTGTCATTTCATTCCCTATTTATTTTGAAAGTTTTTATTTTTTTCATTATTAACTTTATTTTAATTATTTAGATCAGTTTTATTAATTTTACTATTATTCTTATTATCGGTCTCCACTGTTTCTGGGGACTCTTACCGCCCATATGCCACAGAGGCAAAGGCAGCCACCTATTTCTAAGGCCCCGAGTGGCGGGGGCCCAGCATGGAAACAAACTTAGGAACTATAAAATTCAAGGGCGATGACTGATGTGGCATTTGTCAAGGAAGCCATTGTGTGCAATTAATAATTTGAAAAAAAAAAGAGAAATATTATTCAAATATTAACTTGAAAATCAACCTCCTAAGCAAATTAATACATCTTTTTTTTTGTTAAAGGGAGAGTACTGGTGCCAAAGTTTGCATTATTTGTGTATTGGTGGTCTCCCTTTGATCATTCAGGAGTCGGGAGTAACGTCCCTTGACGGTAGGATGCATGATGGGTAGAGAAAGAAACCATGTAAATATGTTGAATTAAATTAAGTTTATACCTGAAAACTAGGATTTTGAGATATCTTTGGCCGTCAGGACCTAATTCCCAACATTACAATAAATTTTTCGACCTGTAAATATTCATGCACAATCAAATGGAGTAGCGTGCATATCATGGGACAAACAAGCCCAGGGACGAACTGATTTTGAAACGAACCAGTCAAGAACCAAAGCGGTCAGTACACAAATTTTGTGTATATCATTGCGCCAATTGAAGGCTATGAGGGGGTGAAGCTATTTTCAATCAAAAGGAAGTATTTCCGCGATCGATGGCCTAATGCAGTTTATTTCAATACGCCATTTTCAATTATATATCTGAGTGCTATCGAAAAACTCATTTGACCTAGTGACCTAGTTTATGACCCGAGTTGACCCAAATTCAAACTCGTGTAAGATTTGATCAAGACAAACATTCTGACCAATTTTCAAGTCAATTGAGCACAAAATGTGGCATCTACAGTGCCCTAAAGGTATTTCTTTAATTTGACCTAGTGACCTAGTTTATGAGCCCAGTTGACCCAAATTCAGACTCATGCGAGATTTCATCACGACAAACATTCTGACCAATTTTCAAGTCGATTGAGCAATAAATGTGGCCTCTAGAGTTCCCTAAAGGTATTTCTTTAATTTGACCCAGTGACCTAGTTTATGACCCGAGTTGATCCAAATTCAGACTCATATTATATTTTATCAAGACAGACATTCTGACCAATTTTCAAGTCCATTGAGCAAAAAATGTGGCCTCTAAGAGTGCCCTAGAGGTATTTCTTTAATTTGACCTAGCGACCTAGATTATGACTCCAGGTGACCCAATTCTGAACTCATCTTGGATTTCATCAAGAGAAACATTTTAACCAATTTTCAAATCAATTGAACAATAAATGTGGCCTCTAGAGTGCCCTAAAGGTATTTCTTTAATTTGACCTAGTGACCTAGTTTATGACCCAAGTTGACCCAAATTCAGTCATGTAAGAATTGATCAAGAAAAATATTCTGACCAATTTTCCAGTCAATTGAGCCAAAAAAGTGGCCTCCAGAGTGCCCTAAAGGTATTTCTTTAATTTGACCTAGTGACCTAGTTTATGACCCAAGTTGACCCAAACTCAGATTCATATGAGATTTTATCAAGACAAACATTCTGACCAATTTTCAAGTCAACTGAGCAAAAAATGTGGCCTCTAGAGTGCCCTAAAGGTATTTCTTTAATTTGACCTAGTGACCTAGTTCATGATCCCAGGTGACCCAAATCCAAACTCTTCCCAGATTTTATCAAGACAAACATTCTGACCAAATTTCAGGTCATTTGAGCGATAAATGTAGCCTCTAGAGTGCCCACAAGGTATTTCTTTAATTTGACCTAGTGACCTAGTTTATGACCCCAGGTGACCCAAGTTTGAACTCACTGAACATGTGCTCAGGTGGGCTAACAAACTTAGAACAGGTTCACTACATACCAATATCAAAGCTCCAAGCCTTCCAGTTTCACAGAAGAAGAATTTTAAAGTTTTCCCTTTTTTGTTCTCATGTTCAAACTTGTGACCCCCGGGGTGGGGCCAGTTTTGACCCCAGGGGCATCATATGAACAAACTTGGTAGAGGTCCACTGGAAGATGCTACATACCAAATATCAAAGCTCTACACCTTCCAGTTTTAGAGAAGAAGAATTTTAAAATTTTCCTTCTTTGTTCCAACTTGTGACCCCCGGGGCAGGGCCAGTTTTGACCCCAGGGGCAGCGTATGAACAAACTTGGTAGAGGTCCACTACGAGATGCTACATACCAAATATCAAAGCTCTGGGCCTTCCAGTTTCAGAGAATTTTAAAGTTTTCCTTCTTTGTTCCTATGTTTAAACTTGTGATCCCCGGGGCGGGGCCAGTTTTGACCCCAGGGGCATCGTATGAACAAACTTGGTAGAGGCCCACTAGGAGATGCTACATACCAAATATCAAAGCTCTGGGCCTTCCAGTTTCAAAGAAGAAGAATTTTTAAGTTTTCCTTCTTTGTTCTTATGTTGGAACTTGTGACCCCTGGGGCACGGCCAGTTTTGACCCCAGAGGCATCATATGAACAAACTTGGTAGAAGTCCACTAGGAGATAATACATACCAAATATCAAAGCTCTGTGCCTTCTAGTTTCAGAGGAGAAGATTTTCAAAGATTTTGCTATTTTTTTTCCCTTTTGGTTGCCATGGCAACCAGAGTTTTGGGTGGGATTCAATCTCTTGAATAACTTTGGTAGAGCTTCACCCAAGGAACATCCCTGCCAAGTTTCATCAAGATTGGCCCAGTGGTTTAGGAGGAGAAGATGTTTAAAGAAATTGTGGATGATGGACGACAGACATTGGGCAATCACAAAAGCTCACCTTGAGCACTTCGTGCTCAGGTGAGCTAAAAAAAAATTTGAAAATGGATTTTTGTCTTTTTTAAATAATTCACTGTATGTGATTTTCTATCAAATTGGTTAAAACACAATTCTGTCATAATTCTGGTCTATACTAACAAGCTGTTTTCTTTGTGAACTGGTAAATATATTTTTATTGCAATGCGGTTTTACATGGCAGGGTGGGTGGGTGTGGGGGGTGTTACACCATAAGGGATTACCAAAAACATCTGTTCTGGATTTTGATGAAAGTCCCATCAAAAAAGGGGTTAGAAGGATAATATACATGGATTTTTTTTTTTGTGAAAGATTGAAATTTATTTCATCTTGTGAACATCATACAGTAATATTTTCACTCCTGGTTGCACCATTGGTGAAAATATTACCGAAGACACTCACTTGAAATAGATTTCAATCTTTCCCGGACAAAACAAGTATCCTCTATATATTGCTTTCTTTATTTGCCATGGTTTATTTCTGTGCTCTTTTGGTTAAACAAGAGGGCCATGATGGCCCTGAAGTTGCTCACCTGAGCCTTTTGATCAAACATGACCCATTTCCAATATCTTCAGAGATATTAAGACAAACATTCTGACAAACACTCATTAGTATTGGACTTACAAATATGGCCTCTAGAGTGCACAGAAGTTTTTTCTAGAATTTGTCTCAGCAGCCTACTTGACATGTAGAAATTATCCAGACATACATTCTGACAAACTTTCAGAAGTATTTGAGAGAAAATGTGGCCTGTAGGGTGTACAAAAGGTTTTTCCAAGATTTGACCTAGTGACCTATTTTTTAATCCAACATGACCCATATTCATACTAGTCTAAGATATTATCAAGACAAACATTCTAAGCAAATTTGAAGATAATTGGACTGAAAATGTGGCCCCTACAGCGTACACAAGGTTTTTCAAGGATTAAACTTGGTGACCTAGTTTTTGATTCCATGTGACCCATTTTCAAACTCATGCAAGATATCATCAAGACAAACATTCTCACCAAGTTTAAAGAATATTGGACTGAAAATGTAACCTCTAGCGTGTACAAAAGGTTTTTCTGAGATTTGACCTAGTGACCTAGTTTTTTATCCAACATGACCCATTTTCATACTAGTCTAAGATATTATCAAGACAAACATTCTGACCAACTTTCAAGATTATTGGACTGAAAATGTGGCCTCTAGAGTGTACACAAGGTTTTTCTAAGATTTCATCCAGTGACCTAGTTTTTGACCTGACATGACCCATTTTTAAACTCATTCAAGCTATCATCATGACAAACATTCTGACCAACTTTCAAGAGCATTGGACTGAAAATGTGTCCTCTGGAGTGTACACAAGGTTTTTCTAAGATTTAACCAAGTGACCTAGTTTTTGACCCGACATGGCCCATTTTCAAACTCATCTGTGATATCAAGACAAACATTCTGACCATCTTTCAAGAGTAGTGGACAGAAAATGTGGCTTCTGGAGTGTACACAAGGTTTTTTTAAGATTTGACCTGGTGACCTAGTTTTTGACCTGACATGGCCCATTTTCAAAATCGTCCAAGATATTATCAAGACAAACATTCTGAACAACTTTCAAGAGTTTCGGACTGAAAATGTGGCTTCTGGAGCGTACACAAGGTTTTTTTTAAGATTTGACCTAGTGACCTAGTTTTTGATCCGACATAGCCCATTTCCAATCTCATTTCAGATATCATTAAGACAAACATATTGTACAACTTTCAAGAGTATTGGACTGAAAATATGGCCTCTAGAGCGTACACAAGGTTTTTCCAAGATTTGACCTGGTGACCTAGTTTTTGACCTAACATGGCCCATTTTCGTACTCGTCCGAGATATCATCAAGGCAAACATTCTGACCAACTTTCAGGAGTATTGGACAGAAAATTCAGCCTCTAAAGCATACACAAGATTTTTCTAAGATTTGACCTAGTGACCTAGTTTTTGTCCCGACATGACCCATTTACGAACTCGTCCGAGATATCATCAAGATAAACATTCTGATCAAGTTTCATGAGTATCGGACTGAAAATGTGGCCTCTAGAGCGTACACAAGGTAAAAAGTTGACGACAAATGATGCACAACAGACGCCGGACACAGCATGATCACAATAGCTCAACATGAGCACTTTGTGCTCAGGTGAGCTAATAAAAAAAAGTTCAATCTCTTTCAAGGCCAAATAAACCAAATAGAAGTTTTTCTAAATATGATCCATGTCAAATGAAGGTAATCTATAGTCTAATCTTAATCTAGAATAAAGCAACAGACAGCATGGATTTAAGATCAGACTGCACCTTTCACAATTATAGAACACAATATGAACAAGCAACAATGAGCAGGCTTAAAGCCCTGAATGTATTGAAAACTGGAATTTTTCACTAACTGGGCAGAAAACATTGTGGGAAATGGAGAAAATGCTGGTTTACAGCATTTTCTCCTTTTTCCACTGTGTTTTCATAAACCCACCCTGTCAGGATCATTAAAACAGGATTAACTGGTAAAGGGATAAACCAGGGGCCACTTAGGGAGAATATTCCAAGTGGCATAATCTCTGATGTACAATGTATTTTGTGAGGTGTTCTTGTGAGAATAGCCTTGAAATTGCATAATCTATTAGGGCCAAAATCATTATAAACCTTGGTGATTCGGCAGCAAATTCAATCACCTCTAGGAACATACCCTGTGTTGGCAACCTGTTGATGACAGCATGACACCGGCATGTCACTATCGCACAAGTGTGGTGTGATGGGACAATTCTGGCAATCTTCAGAACGTCACTGACAACAAGCCGTTGGTATTCCATCCCAAAGCGGAGCGTAACC
This sequence comes from Hippopus hippopus, assembly GCA_946811185.2. Taxonomy (NCBI): domain Eukaryota; kingdom Metazoa; phylum Mollusca; class Bivalvia; order Cardiida; family Cardiidae; genus Hippopus; species Hippopus hippopus. Next base: position 28,201,439 of record OX328113.1, read on the forward strand.
TCGATAGTCTGTGGTCAAAGCACACAATACAGCTTCTTTACCAGGATAAAACCAGGGAAACATCAGGTGTATGAGATTGTTAACCCATTTCTAGGGTGAAAACACCCTCTGATTACCAGCTACACTTCACTGGGAGGAACCTAGCAATCACTGTGATGATTGTGAGAGTGGGGCTTTAACAAGAACTTGGGCTGATCTTACATAAAGTAGATTCTGAATCTGTATTATCTGACCCTTCTTGGATTGCATAACAGAGACTGGTTACTAAAAATCATAAGCCAAGTACAACTTAAAGTTCATTTTGCAGATATGGTAGATCAAGTTCAGACTGCACAGAGCATGCAGTATCATCTGTGATGTACAATGTCTGATATTTTGTTTGGTATTCTGATGAAATCAACCTCGAAATTACATGATCTATGCCTGTCTATTGATTTTAATGGTGCTTTTCTTATTGTGCAGGCACTTTCAAGGATCAAGCTTATACCATTAACCCCCCCCCCCCCTTTAGAAAATTCTAACTACTCTAACTTGTACACTGCTAAAGAGATGAAGATCAAGCTTGTATGTGTCTTGCCTTAAATGTAGCAAGACTTATAAATAAAAATATTGTACAACAAATGGAACAACAGGCCCATGAGGGCCTAAATCGCTCTACCAGCAGTTATTACTGACTTGTATAGTGAAAGAAGCAGTTAAATTTTCCTACAGTATGTAACATCAGCTTCAAGTCATGAGGGAAAATTCCCTGATTCCTTTTGAGCAATATTTCAGGAAATTTCTGTCATTTTCTAACAACCATCCATTACTAATGCTAAAAACAAAAACCAGGTTTGCACTGGGCCTGAATGCGTGCCAGTCTGGGTAACAGAATAAAAACAGCCTAATACATATACATGTTGCAAGGAACAAACAGGGCAATGATCAGGGTAAATCCTCATATCTTTAGATTGATTGATTGATTGTATGGTGTTTAACGCCATTTTCAACATTATTTCAGTTATATCGCGGCGGCCAATGCACCTATCCATGCTTTCCTGGAGTCTCTTTAACCAGTACTCAGCACAATTTTCTTTCCAAGCCACTGGCTGCTTTCCCACATAACCATCGTCGAGACAATGGTCAGTGGTGGAAGAGGAATCATATCTTTAGAAATCAAGCCAAATTCAACAGGGCTTTAGTAATCACTGTAATACACAATTGCATCAAGTTTTAAAAAAAGTGCAACAAATAATTTGGACTTTGTTTTGTAAACAAGAATCAGTCAACAAATACAGCAGCTCCTTTACCTACACCCAATCGTAAGATTTTTTAAATTTTCAATAAGATTCAACCTCTTACCATACAATCCCAAGTTTTAACAACTTTATGGAAGGTGCTTTGAAACACTGGGGGAAAAAGAGAAAATGCCTGTAATCAACATTTTCACAACATTTGTACCATTTTTAAAAGACAATTTTCACTATTTGAGCCATGCTCAATTTGTTGTCTACAAATCCTTTCAATTTGGTTGTGTCTAAAATTATGTTGTTTGGTAAAGAGTTGATACAAATAATCTGTGCAAGTTTCAGAAATATCCCCAAAAACAAAAAAATGTAGACCTTATTGGGTAAAAAAATCAAACTTTGCCTCCATGTCAGAATTTCTTCAAGTTCAAAGGGTTTCACGCTTTGGATGAATTGAATAATCTGCATAATTTTTAGAAAAGATCAAATCACAAATGTTGACTATATCACAAATATAATGTATATAAATGGACACATGGATGGATAGATGACAGAAACCTTGCCTTGGCACTGGCTCTTCTGGCCTTAGGCCTGTAGAGCTAAAAAATGCACTCCTTGAATTTTCTCTCATAAAAATTCTCTAAACACAAATTTTGAAAATAACTTGAATAAAATGCAATAATAAATGGATTTTGTAAAAAAAAAAAAGAAAAAAAAAAAACCTTAATAGCATGCGGTAAAAAAAAAAAAACCTGGTAGAAAAAATTTCTATCAATTTCACAAAAACATTCAAAAACTTTTTATTTGCTCTGTTTAGCATCAGGGAAATTCCAGTCAGAAAAAGTGCAGTGTTGATTACTCAATGGGAGACAGAATAGTGTTAGTCTTATGTCTTAAATGAAAAGACCAAGATTTTCAGTTTCTCAGCACAAAAGAGGAGATATACTGCTTCTAAAGTAGGATAAAAACAAACCAGAATGGTTATTGACTTATTCAGGGGCAGACTGTTGTAAAAAAAAACTCATCCTCTCAAGCTTTATTTTCTCTATCAGAGATATCAAAGCTCCTGGTACATTGGTTGTAACCAGCCAGTTTAAAAAGAAATGATTCGTGGTTAGAATCCTACCAGTAAGTGCAATGGTAAGCAAAAATATGCAAGCTATATACTGGTTTGGATCCAGGAAAAACTCTTCATAAAAGATGTATTTTAATTTGGTAGGACTTAAAATTATCTCTACAAGTATTAGGTTATAACAAGGGCCAATGTCAGCTACTCTAATACTGGTAAGAGTCTAGGTTCTATCCATACAGTTAAGGAAGAGTTAGAGTTACGCCATTTTAATTCCTGGTTAGGACAATTTTAGGCAAGATATATTATACAAGCTTGTTACTGTTTTAGATTCAGGAAAAAATTCCCCTGAAAAATAAATTTGGTTATAACTAGCCTAGTACTGGTTTTTACACATTTTTTGCAGTCTGATCTTATCTATGCGATCTGCGAAATTTATTTAAATCACCATCTTTGATTAGAAGGTGAAAAAAGTCCATTGATGTAGTCTTTAAAAATGGTCTGTCCTGTAGGCAATTTACTTGTCAATAATTTTCCATTTCTTCATTTTGAAGAAATACCTAAGATGTGTAAAATTAACTGTACACTTGAACACAGCTGCCCCTGAATAGACCGACAACTTTTCTAGCTTGCCTTGATCCGTCCTTGGTAACAGCATCCTCACCCCATTTGTGGACAGTGTTGCCAACCTGCCATTATCCTGGACTTTAGCCAGTACTAGTCTAGCTTGTATAAAATATCTTGCTAACTATAATTGTAGAGACCATGACTTATACTGATGGAAATCTTACCCTCCCGAAAATCTATGGATACAGAAAGATAAGGGCTGTTGTAATGAATTCTCTACAATTATCTGCATTGAATAGAGACAAATAAATCATGTTGGAATTACTTTCGTATAATTATCTGCCCCTTAATAGGTCAACAAGCTTTCTGGAGTGGCTTGATCCTTCATTGGTGACAGTCTATTTCAACTTTTCTGTTCATAATACAAAAATCCTTTAGATTTTAGAAGATTTAACTCACTAGTTAAACTTTGACTTCAGCAGCATTAAAAAGAAAATGAAAGGTATTTTTGTGTTTTATCATACCACTGTTAAGTTTTTAATATACACGAGGATTACAATGGTTCTATATTGCTCACCTGAATTAACCTGGAATGTAGTATGTCAAAAGGTAAGTTTCTTGCTGACAAATTCCGTATTTTTTTTTTTCAAAAACAATGACCTTATGCTTTACATTTTTTTTTTTAAAGATTTTGTGCATGATCTGCAGATCAAGATAGATCACATGGCTTGTATTCATCATTCTTGCTTATAGATTCTCTAGCAATTTTGATTCTTGACCAGTATATGGAACTGTTTATAATACTTGTAACCACAGAGGGGTGGACAATCAGTGACCGACCCAATTTGGTAAAGGATCATCTTATGATAATACATACCAAATATCAAAACTCTATGTCTAGTATCACAGACAAAAACATTTTCGAAGTTTTCACAACGGATTGTATACAACATAATAGCCTGAAATTTTGACCATAAAAAAAAAATAGGTCAAAGGTCAACTTATGGTAACCATTTTAACACTGTTTGTTACAGCCTGATACTGGTTATCTAGGCAAAGTTTGACAATAAGACCAGGGCCAAGCTTTACAAAAAAAAACTTAAGTCTCTTATTTTACTCAAATCCCCTAACTTCTGACTTAAGTTTGTTATTTGAGACACATTTCACTAACATTATCAAACTGTCATTTCATTCTAAAATCCTGAATTGACACGACATTTCAGACTGAGCTGAGCATAATATAGACTTACATCAGCTCAGACTTAAGTCCAATACCTTGCTGAGTTGAGCCTGAAATGTTGTGTCACCTCAGGATTTGAGATTGTCACTCTGTAAATCTTAGTAGAATGTGTCTCAAATAATAAACTCAACCTAAGCTGGAATATAACTAAGTTGATTTGAGTACAAAAAGAGACCTTTGTTTTTGCATGAAACTGGGCCCGGTTTCACGCAAAAACTTAAGTCTCTTATTTTGCTGAAGTCTGTTGACGGACCCCATTTCCAGCTTATGTTAAGTTTGTTACTTGAGAGTTGAGACCCATTTTACTCATATTAAACGACTTAAGAAACATTCTCAAATCCTAAGTTGACACTACATTTCTCACTCAATTCAGCAAAATAATGAAATTAAGTCTGTTAAAATGACTTCAGTCAAGTCAATTATTTTGATGAACTGAGTCTGAAACATTGAGTCAACTTGGGATTGGAGATGTTTCTAAAGCCTGTTAATGTTAGTGAAATTCGTCTGAAATAACCAAGTCAACTTAAGTCAGAAAATAAGTCTGTTAGTGGGCCAGAGCAAAATAAGAGACTTTAGGTTTTTTGTAAAACCCGGCCCAGGTTTTAGCTATTTCAGCACCAGAAATCATGCTGGTTCTTGTCCTGAATGACAATGACTCTTTTTACCTTACCCTTGAGTTTAAACAATACTTTCATTTGGTCCAGTTGTTTCTAAAGACATGTAATTTATCTAACTAAGGGTGGACAAATGCACGGACTACAAGCAATCACAATAACTACAGAGAAAAGGTTCCATTGGCTGTCTCTGCAGTGACAAAAAGGAAACTCTTCTAGGTGAGCAATTTTTCCATTTGCCTAAATGTATTTTTATTAATAATTGTGTCTTCATTTTAGGTAAAATACATACAAACTTATTCTGCATTTCTTTGGCAGCATGCAAATTAGAGTAGTCAAAAAAAAATGGGGTAATGGTATAAGCTTGACCTCCTTACTGTTAATCCTTTATTGAATAAAGCTTTTGAAAAAATTGTGAGAAGAGAAAATGCTGGTTACCATTGCAAAGAAAAATCCATCAGTTGAGCAAAATTTCAATTTGTAAATGCTTTCAATATGAACATGTCTAGAGTCTTGTCATTTGGTGAAGAAATAACACTTCACAGAATAATTTTGTGATTTTAAAATCCTAAGTAAGGAAGTTGAAGAAACTAGAGGCCCTTGAGGGCCTGAATTGCTCTACTGGCTGTAAGTTTGCTTATTTTCTAGCATACATCATTGATGTAAAAAGGAAAAAGACAACAACACAGACCAAAAAAAAAAAAGGGGGGGGGGGCTGTAATTGGACTTGAATCCACTAAGGCAGCATAATGAGTAGGCATGACAAACTGAACAGTTAGTGAAATAATTGAAGTAGAATTTGATGAAACCACATGTTTGGAAGTCTGACAAGGATTTAGTACTTGTTAGATTGCTGCTTATTATGACATATGTTTTGAATTTCATGCAGTTTACATGAAATAGAACCAACAATGTGGACTTTGTTGAATAAACAAGACTTAGTTATCAAATGGCTGCTTTTCCTTGAGTGATAGCTGGATTTTCTTCATTTCTAAACGCGTTAAATCCCTTGATGATACAAATGATCTGTGTAAGTTTCAAAACAATTGGATCAAAATTGCCTACTCAATCAAGTAAACAAGAAATGCAACTTAAAATGGCTACTTTTCCTAATAGGGTTAAAGTTATTGATGATAAAAATAACCTTTGCAAGTTTCATGAAAATCTGACAACAAATGTAGTTTTTGTGTAAACAAGAAAGGCAAATGTGTAACTTTAAATGGCTACTTTTCCCTTTCTAATTGCCACATTTTTTTCAAAATCAATAGAGTTAAAGCTATTGGTATTACAACTGATCTGTGCATGTTTCACAAAAATCTGACCACAAAGGCAGACTTTATTGTGTAAACAAGAAATGCAAATGTTCTACTTCAAATGGCTACTTCTCCCTTATTAATCGTCAGATTATTTTCAAAATCAATAGGGTTCAAGTTAATGATGATATAAAGAAACAGTGCACGTTTCACAAAAAATCCAACCACAAATGTGGACCTCATTGCATCAACAAGAATTGAAAATTTTCAACTTTTTATGGCTACTTTTCCCTTACTAATTGGCACATTTTATTCAAAATCAATAGGGTTCAGGCTTTTGATGATATCAAGAAACTGTACAAGTTTTACGAAAATCTGACGACAAATTTGGACTTCAATGCTTAAACAAGAAAAAGGCTAACAGACAGACGGACAGCCTGACTAGGGAAACCACGCCATGATGTAAGCTCTGCTGGCCTTTGGCCAGTAGAGCTAAAAATTGGGAGTATACAGCATTTCATTTGATTTTGTATTGTTTTCTTCCTTTTGAAAAACAAAACTTATCATTGGAATCACAAAGAATTTTCCATGATCTTAATGTTTTTTCATGTTGGCAAGAGTTAAAGTGCCTGCCAAATATGAAAAGGATATCTTAAACCAGTAGACAAGACACAGATATTGCGACTTCAAGGTTTCTTTCACCATCATACTTCACAAACTGTCAGACAGTGTACATCAAAGATGTGACTGCATGTTCGGTACAGTTTGATCTTGATCTACACTCTGCAACAGGAACTGAAGTTGTACTTGACTCTAAAAGATTCAAAATCTACTTTACTTAGGATCATCCCAAGTCTCTAATTAAATCCCATTCTCACACTCACAGTCATGATAATGGTCTGAATTCCTCATGGTGAAGAATAGCATGTCTACCAGGGGCATTTTCCCTTTTAAAAATGGGGTAACACTCTCAAAAACCCAATGTTACCTGGTTTTGTCCCAGTTCAAGAATCTGGATCACATGTTCTGACCAAAGGCTACTGAGGTTAAGCCCTAGTTTGTGATAGACTACCGCAGGTTTGCCGCCGGTGATGTTCCAAAGATTGACAGAATCGTCCCATCTCACCACACTGGTGTGTGGGTGCCACACCGTTGACTTGCTGGCATTCACAGGTGATCAAAACAGACTGTGCCCCTAGAGATGATTCAATTTAGTTCCAAATTACCAAGGTTTATCACTCTTTTTGGCCCCAATAGAAAGCTGCTTTCACCTGAAAAGGGTTTAAGTGCCTTCCATATAAATAAAATGACAAATTGAGGAAGAAAACCATGGCAGTCATACATCGCTCACCTAAGTTAACAAGAGCTAGAACTGCATGGCAAAAGGTACCACTCATACTAGCTCAGAGTTTGAATCTTGACTGTTTTATATTCATTGAGTAATAGCAAAATTTAGTGTAAATGGATAGCACTGTTATAATCTAACTGCTAAAACCTATTGCCAACTGAAATTCCACAAACATAGCTCAAAGAGTGTTGAAGTGCAGGTTACACTCTTTCTGTTCATAGTAACAGTGTACATGACAATCTTATACGTCAATGAAGGAATGCACATCATCTGCATATAAAGATCTACATCAAAGTGAAGTTTCACAGACATAACTCATAGAATGTTAAAAACTACAGGACCAAAGGAAGAATTTTGATGTTCTTCCAACAGAACACTATGTAAAACATATAACTAGATTGGACCATCTTTAATATCTTTGGGCACAATTTGAACAACTCTGAGAATGGATCAACCTATGAAGTAGTTACATACCAAACATCAACATTCTATGTTTTGGGGTATCAGGCAAGATTTTTTCTATAAGTTTCCTTTTATTACTCCATGTTTGACCTGTGACCAATATGACAGGACATTATTTTACCCCAGGGACATATATTGAAGAACTTTGACTAACAACTATCCTATCATGCTAAATATCAAGTATCAATATTCCAGGTCTTGTGGTCCCAGAAAAGAAAATCTTGAAAGTTTTTGATACATATATAGCACAGATGATAAACAAGAACTGTCATCATACAGCACAGTTTGCCTGTATAAGTTAATTTGTCAGGGGAGGGGGGTGGGGAAGTGCCCTGAAACAGCTACAGGGTCCCAGCCTAGGACAGAAAACCCAACACCAACTCAGTAGTAAGGGCAAGACCAATACCCATCACCAAACTAAATATGAAACAACTTACACATTTGGTCTGGAGAAAATAAAAGTTTTTAGGACAACTTAACCCTTTACCACACGAGAAAATTTTAGACTGGTCCAAATTGAAAGCATTTGCAGACGACAAAATAAAGGTGACTGAAAAACTGAAATTTGGTTTGGGAAGAGTATAAAACACTGTGGCAAAAGGAGAAAATGCTGGTTACCAGCATTTTCTCCTTTTCCCACAATGTTTTCCAAAGGCTTCTTTCTCATGGGCGTCAAAAGTAGGGATTGTGTGGTAATGGGTTAAACATGAAATTTCAAAATTGTCCAAGACCTAGACTTTAAAATCATGGGTGTGGGCAGGGGTATATTGCTGTAAGAAGCTTTGGACCTCTATCACAAATATGAACCAAATTAATCATAGTTTCGAAAATGTGAGCTTAAGATCATGAGTATGGGCATGGCTCAATGAAACTTTGGACCTGTATCTGTAATAAAGCTATATTTGAACCTAGCCGATCATTCAGTTTGGAAAATAGGAGCTCTTAAAAATCATATAGAAAGTTTTACTTTGATGTAAAGTATTAAAGTCTACAACCTGGACTTTAAGATAATGGGCATTGGATTGCTGACAGAAACTTTGGACCTACCGGTATATCTATCATTGTAACAAATAGAACCAATTCGTCATATGGTTTGGAAAGTGTGAGCTCTTAAAAATCTTAAATGTGAAAAAACGTAATGTAAAGGCAGCTTCCAACACCGATGCCAACACTGAGGGTAGTACAATAGCTATTTCTGGATTCTAAGATCATAAGTGTGGGTTGGGGTATTGCTGACAGAAACTTTTGACCTACCAGTATATCTATCATCGTAACAAATATGAACCAATCCATCATACGGTTTGAAAAATGTGAGCTCTTAATTTAAGAAACTTAAAGAAAAATGTAAATGCTACCTCAAACACCGAGGGTAGCACAATAGCTATTTCTGGACTCTAAGATCATGGGTGTGGATTGGGGTATTGCTAAAAGAAACTTTGGACCTACCGGTATATCTATCATCGTAACAAATTTGAACCAATCCACGTGGTTTGGAAAGTGTGAGCTCTTAAAAATCTTAAATGTAAAAAAATCGTAAATGTAAATGCTGCCTCCAACACAGATGCCAACACCACGAGAAGTAGCTATTTCTGGGCTCTAAGATCATAAGTGTGGGTTGGGGTATTGCTAAAAGAAACTTTGGACCTACCGGTATATCTATCATCGTAACAAATATGAACCAATCCACGCGGTTTGGAAAGTGTGAGCTCTTAAAAATCTTAAATGTAAAAAAATCGTAAATGTAAATGCTGCCTCCAACACAGATGCCAACACCATGAGAAGTAACTATTTCTGGGCTCTAAGATCATAAGTGTGGGTTGAGGTATTGCTGAAAGAAAATTTGGACCTTTATGTATCATCAGACCAACACCAATGTGAGCTCTTAGAAACTTTCATGTAAGTGGGAATTTCAACATTGGTGACCTTGACCCTAAGATCCTGGGTATGGGCATAGCTAGGGAATCACTCAGTGAAACTTTGGACCTGTATCTGTCATCAAGCAAAATATGAACCTAATCCATCATTCAGTTTGAAAAATACAAACTCTTTAAAAAACACAAAAAATGTAGAACATTGATGTAAAATATTTTATTCTACAGCCTACACTTCAAGATCATGGGTGTGGGATTGCTGTAAAAACTTAGACCTGTATTTACCATCATACCAAATATGAACAAAATCATCATATGGTTTGGAAGGGTAAATGTGGATGCCCACTTTAACGCCAAGATCCAGGTAGTTCCCTTGGTGGTACCCTCATTGCTGATTGGCAATGACAAAGAGAAGTACTTTAAATGTTTTTGTTATTTACAACATTGACAGTAAAATTCTTCACTTTACTAAAATCATTTTGACTAAACTTTTGATAAACATGTCAAAAGGAGTTTGCACATTCAATTCTATTTTCTTTGATCCATTAGTTACTGGGGGAAGTTTTTGTAATTGTGGTTGAACAGATATACAGTTGTCGGACAGCAAGCAATCACAATGGCTCACCTGAAGCACTTTGTGCTCAGGTGAGTTTGTTAGTAGAATAGGTACAAATACAGCAATTTCAAGGCTGCTCTCACAAGAATACCTCACAAAATATCAAAGTGTACATCAAAGAAGAGATTGCATCCCTGTGCAGCCTGATCTTGATCTACGAGGGCTATCCCATTAAATCGTAGACCATGGGAGTAACAATAAAACTGAGAGGTACAGAAATTGCCGACAGGTGCACATTGTGATGTTAACAACTGCATGTAACAGTAAGCTTATGCCTTTTAGAAATAGCACATTCCTGCTCTAAAATATATATGAACCATGCTCTGGCAAAAGGGGGCTTAATGCATCTCCATAATCCATCATACCAAGCAAGCCATCACATACCTACGGATCCATAATAGCCACTTTTTTTAACAACTGACTTATTCATGAGGTAGACTGGTCCTTGGACATACAGAAAATTGACCCATAGCGAAAAGTTTCAGCCCAGGTCAGCCTGCGTGGACTGCGCAGGCTGACCTGGGTCGATACTTTTCGCAGATGCATTAAGCCCCCTTTTCACAGAGCACGGCTCATATACTTGTAAAATTACTGCAATTGGACGTTCAGAAATCTTTTTATATCAAGTGTGTACGATTTAATGGGACAACTCTTGTACACTGTCTGCAACAAGGGAATATAGCTTCTTAAGGAGTAACAACAGATGGTTTTTCACACAGCAACAAATATACTTCTCAAGACTTGCTGAGGACCACTTACTCACATCGAATTATGAATATCACATAATACCAAAATTTTACAATTCTAGCAATGAAACAAACACATTAGCATTGGTGGTGGCCTGTAATTGTTTTTGTCTGTGGGCATGGGAATCACACAATCACAACAACTAAAAGCCATGTTTTTTTCTTTGTACATGCAAACACTGTAATCTCACGTAAGTTCTTTCACATAGTCTTGCTGACAGAAAACACATTCCTGTGTCTTACATAGGCAATTATGGTTAACCAAGGTTTTCTTTGGTATGTGCAAACATGAAGACCTCACATATACAATTTCACATAGTCTGGGTGACAGATAACATATTCCTGTGTCTTACATGGGCAAGTATGGATAACCAAGGTTTGAGAAGGTATCTTTTGCCAGATGACATGAACAGGGTTGGATGTTACAGACAGGCTGGAACCCTACAATTCAGGTAGAGTTGTCATTTATCATATCTCGGTCTGACAAATGTGGAAGCAGTCCGAAGTTTATGATATGTGATATCAATATCATAAAAGTTTTACAAAGTTGTCATAATGATCACATAAACATGTACATACATAACCTGAAATTCCACATTGATCAATAACTGAGAGATGACAACCTCAACATTCAACTTTGATTTTCTAATCCTCTGTTTTAACCACTCTGTCCTTATGAAGTAAAGAAATACCTAAGTGGGTCAAAATTGAATTTAAAACTCAGTTTGAAATTACAAAAGTGGTCCTAAAAAAAATGTCCAAGTGGGAACAAAATGACCAAAGCAGGTATAAAATGACCATTCAAAATTCAGTTTGAAATGAGCAATTACAGGTACAAAACTACCAAAATGGGTACAAATTTAACAGTGGGTATAACATGACAAAAATGATAATTGATCCCTTTACCTAAAAGTCCTGAGCTATAACAAACCTAAGGAAGAAGACTTGAAAACATTGTGATAAAAAAAAAAAAATGCTTGTAGCCAGCATTTTCTCCTTTTACAATGTCACATTGTTTTCTATCCTTCCACCGTCTGAGTCCCATTTATTTTTGTCCTCTGCAAATGCTTTCAATTTTGGTCAAGTCTAAAATGTTATTGTTCGGTAACAAGTTAAAATGACCAAATACGGAAGAAATGACCAGAATGAAAAGTCCAATCAGAAAAAAATGACCAAAATGGAACATCCTATGTATGCAATAACCTTGAAACCTTTCCAGGGTGTCCACAATTAGAGTAAAGCAAATTTCCCTCACTTTTCCCTGACTAAAACCAAATTTCCCTTTTTGTCTTTTGCAATGACATCTGTTGGCCTCCTCCTTCCCCACTGCCAACCCTTTCCACCTTTTACTTTACTACTGTAATTGTATTGCTCTTTATACATGTTTTTTTTTTTTACCGTTTTTTTTTTTTAGTTTGTTTTTCTTTGACTTTATTGTCTGTTTTTCTACATACATGTACATGTATTTTCAAAAGTTATTTATACTGTTGGATGAGTGCTTGAAATCAAATACATGATCGATTGAATTTGCGTTTATCTATCGTTGCCACCGGTTGCCCATATGGGCGATGCCCCCTGAAGGCTGTTAATATTGTTATGGGGGATGGTGCAGATACAGGATGAAACCCATTGTAAGTTATGCCTGGTTCTTTTACATGCTCGGTGTATAGCACCGTCACACGGGACCTCGGTTTAACATCTCATCAGAAAGACTATTAGTATTTTTAGATGGCCAGCCGTGGGGATCGAACCCGCACCCTGAAGTGACTCAAAACATTACGTTCACGAGTCTTACGCTCTACCTATTGAGCTATGCAGGCTGGTCATCAAATACATGTCATAATTCAGGGAGATATAATGGCCTCCACCTCCCCTTCAGCCAAACCCTTACCACCTTTTTTTCACTACCAATTGTCACTGTATTACTATTTGTATTTTAAATTTTGTTGTTCTATTATTTTTCTTGTCATAATTCAGGGAGATATTATGGCCTCCTTCTCCCCTACAACCAAACTCTTACCACTTTTTTTTTTACTACCAATTGTCATTGTATTACTCTTTGTATCTTAAATTTTGTTTTTTAATTGTTTTTCTTGTCATAATGAGGGCCGTTTCTGTAATTAAAATTATCTCCCTTGCTAGATAAAACCTAAAGGTAACCAAATAACACATTGGTCCTTTTATCTGTATTCCTTTGTTTTTATCCTTGATTCCTTTGGGGATGTTGCGATAAATATAACTTGATTTATGATTACATGCAAGGTCCCCATGTAATTTTAAAGCAAATTCTGTTCTCAATCATTAGAGAAATGAGTAAATATTGATTTGTAAAACAATCTAACCAGATTTAGGTGGGATATAATCTCAAGAACATATCTGTGTAGTGCAAGAAAATCAAGGATAAAATCCAAGGAAACACCTTATCGGGACCAATGTAGTACTGGAGAGGAATCAAGGGAAATAACTGAAGAATGGCCCTCATTCAGGGAGATATAATGGCCTCCTCCTCCCCTACAGCCAAACCTTTACCACCTTTTTTACTAACAATTGTCTTTGTTTTACTCTTTCTATATTTAATTTTGTTGTTTGTTTTTCTTTGATTTTGTTTTCTTTTTTTTTTTCTACTTACATATATGTACATCTATTTACAAAAGTAATCTATACTGTTGGATGTGGTGCTTGAAATTAAATTCATGCCAAAATGGAGAAAAACACAAGCTAATATAATAGGATTTATATCTATTCATAAGTATGCACTTCAAAATGAAACTGATGAGAGTTTTTATAGATACTTTAAAATTTAATGATGCAAGTCTTTTTTGTATCATTAAATTTTGCAGTGCCTAAAAAGACTTTTATCCTATGTTCAAACCTGTATGTATCAAATTAATCCTTAACCCTTTACCACACGACCAATTTTAGACCTGTCCGAATTTGCAGAGGACAGTTTCAATGTGGATCATATGAAATGATTTTTCTTTGATAGGGTAGAAAACATTGTGGGAAAAGGAGAAAATGCTGGTTACCAGCATTTTCTCCTTTTCCCACAATGTTTTCAAAAGCCTTCTCTATCAGGGGTGTCAAAAGTCGTCATTGTGCGGTAAAGGGTTAAGCTGCTAAGCACAGCACAATCCACTTTTGTAGACAGTTAAGACCAAGATCAGAATACACAGAGCAACTTAATCTTAGATCTACACTTTCCATAACTCTTTACCACACAATCCCGACTTTTAACGACCCTGAGAAAAAGGCCTTTTGAAAACATGGTTGGAAAAGGAGAAAATGCTGGTAACCAGCATTTTCTCCTTTTCCCACAATGTTTTCTACCCTTCCCAATACAAATTTTAATTTTCAAGTCACATTTACTTTGTCATCTGCAAATGCTTTCAATTTGGACAAGTCTACAATTTTGTCGTTTGGTAAAGAATTAAGTTAAGATTTTTCCAGCAAAACAAACTTTTAAATCAAAAGTTTGTAGTTCTCCTATTGGCTGGAAATTTTCATTTATTTTAGCAGTTTAAGTATTAATGTTTTTATGACAAATTTTAGTCCGATGTTAAAGTGGTCCTCAGCAAGTTTTGAATAAGTATATAAAAGCTGAGGAAAATGGAACTCTCATCTCTGAGATCTGGAATGCAATTCAGGACTGGTCAAACAGTCCAATGTTGGTATGGCCCTGCAAAAAATGCTTAAAAAAAAAAACCATGGGAACACAAAAACAAAAAATGTTAGAAACAATGTCATCCTTTCACCATGATATTTTCTACCAGATGAATGACAAATCCCATTATTTGAGCCATATGCATAAAATAAAACTTTAATGGTTTCAATATAAAATGGGTCATATATTTCTAATAAATGTGTAATAAATTTTTTAATTTAGTATACAGTTAGGGTCCTTTATATTGCATGGTCATAAGGTACAAAAACATTCATAACATCTTTTATAGCATATAAAATATCTTGCCTGCAACTGTTCTAATCATGACCTATCATTATCCTAGTGAGAATCTAACTCTTCCCAAAATTAAAGGATAAAACCTAGGCCCTAACCAGTATAACCATTAACCATTTTACTAATTGAATTGAACTATTCCAAAAGTTAACAGATAAAAACATAGACCCTTACCAGTATTAGGGTAGCTGACATTGGCCCTTATTATAACCTAATATTTGTCTCCAAGGTTGCTAGTTCTACCATTTAATGTAAAGCACATGCTCTATAAGGAAGGTTTCCTGTTTTCAAACCAGTAAGTAGCTCATATAAAACCATCTTGCCTGTAATTGTTCTAGCCATGACCTATACTAGTGAGAATTGATTTCTTCCCAAATTTAGTGAATAAAAACGTAAACCCTAATCAGTATTAGGGTAGCTGACATTGGCCCTAGTTATAACCCAATTCTTATTTCCATGGTTGCAAGTTCTACCAATAAATGTAAAACACAATGCTCTGTGAAGAAACTTCACGAACCCAATAAGGTAACTAGAACTTGTTTTTCTACAAAAAAAAAAAAACAGATATCCCCCCCCTTTCTGGTGTCATCAGGATTGATATGTCACCGAGGCAATTTCTAACTGAAATATGGTCATTTTTTACTAACGGTTTTCGAGTTATAGAACAGACATGAAATTGTACGTAAAATGAGTAAGGAAAATAATCAAAGGGAAATAACTCAAAAAATATACAAGCCAGAGTTATGGTTCTTGTGCATGACACTTCGTCTCATGGTGCTTTACAAATGTGTAAAGTTTTATCAAAATATCTTAAAAGGTTTTTTCCAGTTATAGAGCGAACACGATTTGTGACGGACAGACGGACGCGAGGGGAAAAACAATATGTCTCCCAACCCTGACGGGGGAAGACATAACTAGGTCATATAAAATACCTTTTCTTTACCTTTCTAAGACCTATACTAGTGAGAATTTAACTTTTCTGAAAATTAATGATAAAACCTAGACCCGAACCAGTAGTTTGGTAGCTAACATTGGCCCTTTTTAAAATGGAATATATGTCTCCATGGTAGCAAGTTTTACCATTTAATGTAAAGAACATGCTCTATGAGGAAATTTTTCTGGACCCAACCAGTCATCAGCTCATATAAAATATCTTAACTGGAATTATTCTTACCATGACCTATCCCAGTAAGAATAGAACTCTTCCCAAAATGCATGGATAAAATATTGACCCTAGCAAGTATTAGGGTAGCTGATATTTGTCCTCTTTTTATCCTTATACTTATTTCAATGGTGGCGAAGTGTACCATTTAATGTACAGTACATGCTCTATGAAGAATTTTTCAAGGTTCAAAACCAGTAAGTAGCTCATATAAAACATATTGCCGGTATGTGTTATTCTTCTAGCCATGACATATACTAGTGGGAACTGAATCTTCCAAATATACAGGGATAAAACTGGGACCCTAACCAATATTCCAGGAGCGGAAATTGGCCCTTTTTATAAACTAATACTTGCTCCATGGTTGCAAGTTCTACCATTTAATGTAAAACAGATGCTGTATAAAGAAATTTTGCTAGAGTCAAACCAATTAGCAGTTCATATATAAAAAAAAAAAACCTTGCCTTTAATTGTTGTAACCATGATCTATGACAGTGATAATCTAGCCTTTTCCAAAATTTATCAATAAAACCTAGACCTTAACCAGTATTAGGGTAGCTGACATTGGCCCTTGTTAATAACCTTATACTTTTATCTATGGTTGCAAGTTCTACCATTTAATGTAAAGCACATGTTCTTTATGAAGAATTTTTCCTAGACCCAAAGCAGTAAACAGCATATAAAAGATTTTTTTTTATGCTATTTGTATTTGCAATTATATATCATGTAAATCTTTATGGGCCGTAGGCCTGAATACTTTTTTTTTTTTTAAACTTTATTAGCCTCATATAAAAGATCTTGCCTGTAATTGTTCTAGCCATGAAATGCTGGTATGCTAGTGGTAATTTAACCTTTTCAAGGGTTACTGATAAAACCTAGACCTTAACCAGTATAAGGGTAGCTGACATTAGCCCTCATTATATCTTTATACTTATCTCCATAGTTACAAGTTCTACCAATTAATATAAAGCTCATGCTACATGAGGAAATTTTCCCAGATCCAAACCAGTAAGTGGCTCATTAAGAATATTTTGCCTGTAATTGTTTCTAACCATGACCTTCCGTTATCCCAGTGTGAATTGGTATAAATTTATGGATAAAAACTAGACTGTTTCCAGTAATAGGGTAGCTGACACTGGCCATCATTATATCTTTACACTTGTCTCCATGGTTGCATTCTACCAATAATTGTAAAGCGCATGCTCTAGAATTAAAAGAATTATTCCTGGACCAAAACAATAAGAAGCACATATAGTGATCTTGCCTGTAATTGTTCTAACCATGACCAGTACTAATGGTAGTCTATTCTTTCCCAAAATTTATCGAAAAACCTGGACCCTTATTAATTATAAGATAGCTGGCCTTGGCCATAGAAACTGTTATAATCATCAGTTAAATTGAGAGTCATACTAAATTTAATACAACCCAAGTAGCATATAATACAACAAAGGACATGATTCTGCAAGTGTTCATTGAAAAAGGGTGTGCTAACACTAAGCACAGCTCAATGCCTTACTGATAACTCCTAAACAATTTTATCAAAATGAAGGAAAGTGCTTACAAATAAAAAAAAAAAAAAAACATAAAAATGGCTATAACTCTGCACATACTGACACGAAGCACAACAGGATGTCTTACAAATGACTTCTGAACAATTTCATCAAAATTAAGCAAAGTGGTGAAAAAAAAAGCTAAAATCAAATGTAGCATTTAAAGGGCCATAACTCTGCAAATACTCATTACAAAGGGATATGCTGACACCAAGCACAACCAGATATCAACTGTAAACTACTTTGAAATTTCACCCAAATTGAGCACGGGGATGAAGAAGACAGGAGCAGCAAATCAAATATAGCATTAAATAAACAAAAGACTACATTCTGCAAAATATAATTGCATAGGGACAGGCTGACTCTATGCACTACTAAAATGTAGACTATGTGAAATGGTATTTAAAGTATGATGAAATGATACATGTATTAGATTTCATAAAAATAGACCAAGTTATCGATTGCAGTGATTAAGGGTTTAAATATTGGCTTTGTTGGTATCAATAATTATCTCTGAGTGTGTTCAGTTATGGATATTTTAATCGTTGAATGAGGCAGTAGTATATAACTATAAATTAGTGTAGTGTGTTTCAGTTATGGATATATGGATATATTAATATATTAATCGTTAAAAGAGAATTTAGCATAATTATGCATGTATGATTATTATCCATTAGTAATTATCCATTAGTGAGTTCTGTGATTGACATTTTAATTGTTAAAAGGGGCAAAGTACATAACTATCCATGAGTGGGTTCAGTTATAGACATTTTAATTTTTAAAAGGGCCATAGTATATACATGTAATTATCCATGAGTGGGTTCAGTTACAGACATTTTAGTTGTTTAAAGGAGCTATAATATATACATCGTATTATCCATGACTGAGTTCAGTTAGACATTCTTATTGTTAAAAGAGGCAAAAGTATATACATGTAATTAACCATGAGTGGTTTCAATTACTGATATTTCAATCGTTAAAAGAGCTCAAGTATATACGCATAATAATCCATGAGTTGTATCATTTATTGATATTTTCATCCTGAAAAGGGGCTATAGTATATACATGTAATAATTCATGAGTGGGTTCTCTTATGGATATTTTAATCACAAAAAGGGGTTAAAGTATATCCATGTTAATATCCATGAGTGGCTTGAGTAACAGACATTTTAATTGTTAAAAGAAGCTATAGTATAAACATGTAATAATCCATGAGTGGCTTGAGTTACAGACATTTCATTAATTTAAAGGGCTACAGTATATACATGTAATAATTCATGAGTGTCTTGAATTACAGATATTTTAATCTTTTAAAAGGGGCTAAAGTATATCAGCCATGCTCTGGGAAAAGGGGGCTTAATGCATTTGCGAAAAGTATCGACCCATGTCAGCCTGCGCAGTCCGCGCAGGCTGACATGGGCCGAAACTTTTCGCTATCTTTAAATTTTCTGCATGTCAAAGGATCATTCTACCTGTTGATTCAGTCGGCTGTTTTCAAAAATGGATTTTTATGGATCCATAATTATGTGATGACTTGCTTGGTATAATGCATCGCGGAGATGCATTAAGCCCCCTTTTGTCAGAGCATGGCTCATATACACGTGATTATTCACGAGTGGCTTGAGTAACAGACATTTTAATCATTAAAAGGGGCTAAAGTATATACATGTAATAATCTATGAGTGACTTGATTCACAGACATTTTAATCATTAAAAGGGGCTATACTTTATACATGTCATAATCCATAAATGGCTTTAGTTACAGACATTTTAATCGTTAAATGAGGCTATAGTATATACATGTGCAGGGGTCTGGAAATCCTGTGTCCGACTTGTCCGACTTAAGAAATTTCGGCATTGGACAAAAGACACTTTTCAATCTAGTTGTCCGTGGACAAGTTGAAAATAAACATAAAATTTTGAAACAAAGATCTATTGTATAAATTATGCAGTGAAATGTAATTGTTCACCCTTCGTGCAAAATGACATTTTGAATGATAAACAGTAACTTGATGTGATCCTTGATCACTGGAAACCAAAAAAAAAAAAACACATTTGGTCTACTTGCACATTCACCGCACATGACAGGGTCGGTACAATATGCGGCTGTTTTTGCATGCCATTTTTTTTGCTTTGAAAAATGTCTGAATACTGTTAAGATCAATATGATTAAAATACCTTTTATTATCATTTTAGCACCGATTCAAAGATCTTTTACGACAATGTAGCACACGTAGCCTTTAATATGATAGTACAGCTTTGGTGCGACTGGGCCGTGGTTTAGCCGTTAACTCCTCTGCTGGAAACAGTCTCAATCCCAGTGCAAATGTTTCTCATTGAACAAATTATCAATTATTATCTGCACTTCAAGTTGAGCGGCGTGTTAACACCTTTGTTGACAAAGCCAATGATCAAAAATGCGGTGAAAATCACCGCCATTGTTTCAAGTATTTCTATCATGTTTAAAACCTGAGTTTATAATTAAAGCCAATTATAATGAAAAAATGTGAAAAATTTGTACTGTGTTCGAAGTAAGAATGTGTAAACTCAAGGGATCATTGAAATTCTGACCTGAAATTAGGTTTGTGGTATGGAGAATCTTCAAGATGTAGATTTTGACGTACTGATAGTATTTTACATAGAAAAACAGAGCAATTCAATCCGGACTTTAAATTTACTTTGACGTATAGATAACTTCTAGGAGTCAATGTTCGAGCAATAGAGATTCGAATGTATCATAATGCATCACAATATTGCACCTTCTATAGAAATGGTATTTGACTTTATTCTTTTTAATTTTAAATGATGTTTTATGGCACATCAACATTTATGGTCATTTAGCGTGCATTAAAGGTAAAACATCATTCAAAGTTGAAAGAACTAAGTGATTATTTAAAGTTGATAATACTTCATTAGAAAGAATTTGAAGTTATAGCAGAAGAATGGGTGAATGATCTATTGTATCAATGTAAGTGCTAGTAGACTTAGTAATGAGGCAATCCTCATTACAGGGCTGGGAAAGATAAATCCTCAAAAAATGAAAAAAATGAAATAATCAAAAATAAAAAAATAAAAAAAAAATTGGAATAATCAAAAATTGTTTTTCGTTCTATCAGTTTTCAATTTAAAAATGTGTATCTGAAAATCCTTATATCATAATTTGTCTTATTTTTGAGCCAATTCTATGTTTAAATTTAGGGTTTATTCATTTGTTTGACTGACCTAAAAATACTTAATCTTATTTAGTTAACAGTATTTTAACATTATCTTTTATCTTAACAGATTTTGGCATTTTATTCCTCATTTATTTTGAAAATTTTTCTTTTTTTTCTAGAATTTTTTTTTTTTAAATTTTTAGCACCAGTTTTATTAATCTTCCTATTCTTTCTATTATCGATTTCCTTTGTTTCTGGGGACTCTTACCACCCATATGCCACAGAGGCGAAGGCAGCCACCTATTTCTAAGGCCCCGAGTGGCGGGGGCCCAAAATGGTATTTGATGATGGTTATCCTGATAGAAACAGCATCAAAAAATTTATTTTTACCATCGATAGTCCGCCCTAATCAACCTCTATGACTGTGAGTAACTTAACAGACATTTTCAATCTAGAAGAGACAGATGATTTCAGTTTCAATGATGTTTTTGTGACAAACATCTCAGAATATTGGACATGACCAGCATATTCTTTTTCCCACAATGTTTTCCACCCTATCAAAGACAAAACTCATCATCTGAGCTAGACTTGATGTTTGCCTTCCAATGCCTTCAATTTGGCTTAGGAAAAATATCTGTTATTTAGTAAAGAGTTATTACCCTGTAAATGATTGATTGATTGATTAATTGATTGTATGGTGTTTAATGCAGTTTTCAACATAATTTCAGTTATATCACGGAGGCTAGTGCACCTATCCATGCTTTCCTTGAGTCTCTTTTACCAATACTTCACACAATATTCTTTCCAAGCCACTGGCTGCTTTCCAACATAACCATCTAAGAAGTTAGCCAAGCCTGGGATCGAACCCTTGACCCCCTGTTCGCTAGTCCTGCACACTACCAACTGAGCAATAGCCCGGGCTTGACTATAACCCTGTAAAAGAAGGCATCGAAAAATATTGTGGGAAAAGGATAAAATGCTGGTAACCAGCAGTTTCTCCTTTTCCAACAGTTTTTTTTTTCCTGCCTTTCCAAAGATGATTTTTTGCTCGGGTATTTTTGCAGAAAGCAACAAGTTATTGTCATTACCCTGGCATTGTCTGCGTCATCAATTGACATTTTGTAATATCTGTTATTACTGAAGGTATTTACTTCAAACTTGGACAAGTTGTTATCTATCAAAAGAGAATCCCATACACAGGGGCAGGTAACCATCAAAATATATTGATCAGTTATTCCCCTTTTTTTGACTCAGAATTTACACAAAAACTCTGACATTTTGTAATAACTGTTATTACTTAAGATATTTACTTCATACGTGGACAAGTTGTTAACTATCAAAAGGGGGATTCATACAACAGGGGCAGGTAACCATCAAAATATTTTGACACAGTTTTGCCCCTTTTTTGACTTGGAGTTTTCCCTGGAAATCAAGCTTTTGCAGCCAAGTGTTGGCACCCGGATGCAGTACTCTTGTATTGTCTGGGATACATTTGATTTGTCATCTGCAAATGTTCACAATTCGCCTGAGTCTCAAATTTGGTCATATGGTAAAGAGTTTAGGGTTAATACCTTATTTTGTTGTTAGTTCAACTCACATTAACCATCAATTCACTAAATAATTCAGTAGAATTCAAATTATTGACATACAGGACAAACTCCATGAAAATCCAACCACAAATTGTTATCTATCATGGGGACCAAAAAATAGTAGTTTGTTTGTATTGGAGTTTAACTCTTTAACAAACGACAAAATTTTAGACTTGTCCAAATTGAAAGCATTTGCAGACGACAAAATAAATGTGACTCTTAAATTGAAACTTGACTTTGGAAGAGTAGAAAACATTGTGGAAAAAGGAGAAAATGCTGGTTACCAGCATTTTCTCCTTTTCCCACAATGTTTTCAGAAGGCTTCTTCCTCAGGGTCGTTAAAACTATGGATTGTTTGGTAAAGGGTTAATGCTGTTTTAACAACTTAGGATTTCCCACAATGTTTTCAACCCTGTCGAAAACAGAAATCATCATTTCAGCTAAATTTGATTTGTCTTTCAGTGCCTTAAATTTGGTTGAGGAAAAAATCATTTTACAAAATAATTCAGTTGAATTCAAACTATTGACAATCAATTAACATGCTTGACAAGCCACTAACTTTTCTTTTTCACATGCATCAGAGGTGAGAGGTGAAAAATCGCCGGAGAGAAAATTTGCTTCAACTGTGTATCGATCTCCCAACCACCAGGTCACAAATCAGATACGCTAACCACTGAACTACCCTGCCAGGTGAAAAATATTAAAACAAAGAGATGGACAATTGAAATACCACTACAGACGGGAAAAGGGGGCTTAAATGCATCTGGAAAAAGTTTCAACCCATGTCAACCTGCGCAGTTCTTTTAAAGCTGACATGGGTAGAAACTTTTAACTATTTGTGCATTGTCTGTTTGTCAAAGGACCATTCTTCCTCTTGATTCAACCAATTCTTAGGCTCAATCGATTTTATGGATCCATTATGATGTGATGACTTGTATGGTATAATGCATCGTTAAAAGCTTACACTGGTAGAAACTTTTTGCTATCTGTGCATTTTCTGCATGTCCAAGGACCATTCTTCCTTTTAACTCTTTACCACACAATCCCTAGTTTTAACGACCCTGAAGAGAAAAGTCTTTGAAAACATTGTAGAAAAAGGAGAAAATGCTGCTTAGCAGCATTTTCTCCTTTTCCCACTATGTTTTCTACCTTATCAAAGACAGAAATCATTTGAGGTACATTGAAATTGTCATCTGCAAATGCCTTCAATTTGCTCAAGTTCAAAAATTTGTTGTTTGGTAAAGAGTTAATTCAACCAATTCTTAGGCTCAATCTATTTTATGGATCCATAATGATGTGATGACTTGTATGGTATGATGCATCGTGGTGATGCATTAAACCACCTTTTGCCAGAGCATGACTCATGTATATTTACCTTTCTGTATGTAATGATGATTATTGTTGGTTTACAAGGAACTTTTTTTTCAGCTCACCTGAGCAAAAAGTGCTCCAGGTGAGCTTTAATGATTTATGCTATATCCATTGTCTGGCTTCTGTCATCAACTCTAACCTTTTATACATTCCAGTCTGATACTCATAAAACTTAATCAGAAAGTTTGTCTTGATGATAACTCAAATGAGTTAAAAAGTGGGTCATGTCGGGTCAAAAGCTATGTCATTACGTAAAATCTTAGAAAAAGCTTGTGTGCACTCTTGGTGACACATTTTCAGTCTGATACTCAGGAAACTTAATCAAAATGTTTGTCTTGGTGATATCTTGGACAAATTTAAAAATGGGTCACCTTAGGTAAAAAACTAGGGCCCGGCCGGGTAGCCTCATGGTTTGCATATCTCATTTGTGACCTGGTGGTTGCGAGTTTGATACCCAGTTGAGGCAAACTTTCTTTCTGGTGATTTTTTTGCCTCTCGCCTCTGATGCTTGTTAGAAAATTAATCAGTGACTTGGACAGAAAGTTGTTAGTACTGGTGTGAGAAAGCCAGGAAACACATGCGTTGGTAAACTAGCTGCCATATGAATTAAACTGCTACAGCGGCATTAAATTCCAAAACAAACAAAAAACTAGGCCATGACGTAAAGTCGTAGAAAAAATTGTGTACACTCTAGAAGTCACATTTTCATTTTGATACTTATGAAAGTTGGTCAGAACATTTGTCATGGGCCATCATGGCCCTCTTGTTTAAAGTTTTCTGAGGCAAATTTGGTTCAGGAGGTAATGGATCGACACTTTACCAAAAGTCCCGAGTTTTAACAAGTCTGAGGAAGCAGCTTTTGAAAACAGGAAATGCTGGTAACCAACATTTTCTCCTTTTCCCACCATTGCATTTTCTCCTTTTCCCACAATGTTTTCTAACCTTTCAAAGATAAATCCTACCAATTGAGCCACATTTTATTTGTCATCTGTAAATGCTTTAGATCTGGACAAGTCTAAAGTTTTATTGTCTGGTATAGAATCAACACTGATAGGAGATGATACTCACCTGGTTCACAGGACATTGTAAAATTTCTTTCTGTAAGGGTCTTATCAGTGTTTGTGTACCTGTCACACTGTTTACATCTAACATGTCAAATGTCCTCTTCAAGGTTGAATACTAGAACATCCCATCATTATCTGAAAAAAAGAAATAAATAATCACTTTGTGTATTATTCTGGTCATATTTTCCTTATAGTTTTAACCCTTTACCACACAATGACGACTTTTGACACCCCTGATAGAGAAGGCTTTTGAAAACATTGTGGGAAAAGGAGAAAATGCTGGTAACCAGCATTTTCTCCTTTTCCCACAATGTTTTCTACCATATCAAAGAAAAATCATTTCATATGATCCACACTGAAACTGTCCTCTGCAAATGCTTTCAATTCGGACAGGTCTAAAATTGGTCTTGTGGTAAAGGGTTAACCTTTTAGCAGAGAACAGAATTTTAGACCTGTCCAAATAGACGGCATTTGCAGGCAACAAATAAAATAGGGCTCAAATGATTTGTGTGTAAAAGGGTAACAAAGTTTGTGGGAAAAGGAGAAAGTGTTGGTTACCATTTGTAGAGGTTTGACTATTTGGTCCTACAGTAACCTTTATCCAGTAACTGGTAAATAATTATGTACATTCCTTAACTCTAGTGGACAACAATTTTTAAACACTCCAATACTGGAAGTATTTGCAGACGACACAATTGTTTTGCTCAAATGACAGCATTGTCTCTTAAACAATAGAAAACACTGTGGAAAATGGAAATATTGCTGGTTACTAAAATTTTCTTCTTTTATCACAATGTTTTCTGAAGGCTTCTTCAAAAGGGTTGATAAAATCAATGTCTGATCCACAGTGCGAGAATTGTCCAAGTTTTTCATTATTTACGCACATTTTCAAAACCAGCATGAGACAATCACATGCAAAAAATAATAAGGCAATTAGTGTTTGATCACTTGTAAAACTTGACTCTCGAAAATTGATATAAACAACTGCATCAGATCATTCCTACCAAGAGTGACTTTGATTTTACGAAAAAAAAAAAAATGTCTGCCATTTTTTCTTTCTTCTCAGTTTAAATATATCGTTTACATGACTCCAACACTTATTTATCAAAATAAATATTAGTCAAGTACTGCCTTTCCATCCAAATACATACCAAAGCTGTCAAGATTAATTTGTTTTGATATTACTTTATTAATTTCAATTAATACTGATTCCCAGAAGTTGATAATTTTTTGCATGTAAACCCAACAAATAGCAGACGATATTGAGTTCTGTTTTCCAAGATGGACAAAATATCGAATTAATGATATCTTTACCCATAGAGCAGGTGGAAATGAAGATGAACAATCAGTTTTATACATGCAACACGGCCAGCGCGACCCAGATGTGAGTGTAATCGATGAAAGCGTAGGGACTGCATTTTAACTTCTGTTTACAGTTATGACTTTCGAGTTTTAAAGTAAGATTTTGTGTACTAAGGCACAGTACAAGACTTGAAAGGGTGTAATAAATACAATACAAAAGAGATTAGTTCTGATTCTTGCGTTTTGTAGCTAATTTTGATCCCCCATACTTTTTAGAAATCTCCCATGCTTTTCAGGGTGATGGGGGAGAATCCCCCTCTTTTTTTCAATCCTGAATCAGACACTGTACAACATTGGATTTTATGGTGAAGTGTTAAAGGGGGGTATTCGAATTTTCATAATAAATCAAACTTGTAGAATGCTTTATCATCAAATTTAGAATGTGTATAATTTGCACACCATCAGTAAGTGACAGAAGTGAGAAAGAGAACAACAAAAAAATAACAAGTGGGCCATTGGTCCTAGAGCGCTTAACTGAGTAAAACAATGTTTTTTGTCCTTTCACCCACAGATTCTATCATTTGAGCTAAATTTAATAGTGTGCAAATACCTTCTCTTTGGACAAGTCTAAACTTTTGTCATATGGTAAAGAGTTAAACTCAAAATTACCTACAAATCCTTCCTTAAAGCCTGCAGCCTGGGGTATGTTGTTGTAAATGGGCACGGAGCCAAGATACATATTCTGAGTAAGGTCAAGGCAAATGAAGTACCCTGGGGATTCCCCAGTGTACTTGGACTTGTCATTCACCACCATTTCACCTGAAATTGTACAATTGATACAAATTACAAATACATTATTAACCTTTACCAAACAATCTTGTGTTTTAACCATCCCCTGGAAAATGTCTTTTGAAAAAATTAGGAGAAAAGGAAACAATGCTGGCAACCTAAATATTCTCCTTTTCCCACAATGTTTTTCGTAGCAAATTTAAAATTTTTTAGTGACTGTTAAAATTTGTTATCTACATATACTTTGAATTTGGACCAGTCTACTTTTTTGTGGTTTGTTAAACAAAACCAGTCAAAGACTATTGAGAAATCCCACTTACCTTGTTTTCTATTTCTCTTCAGTTTAATGATGTGCCACTGGTTGAGGTTTAGAGTCTGGTTGCCTCAATTGATGGCAGGACCTGATCCAACATCGAATCTAAACTCGGGATAACCCTCGTTCAGTCTAAAACATACATAGTAACCACCACCATCTTCAAACTGTCCATTATACAACACCATACCTGAAACAATATCATGTGTATCCCTTTATCTAACAATCTCAAGTTTTTATGAACCTCGAGGAAAAAAGCTTTTGAAAAGATTGCAAAAAAAAGAAGAAAATGCTGGTAACAAGCATTTCTCCTTTTCCTGCCATCCCATCCATCCTTTTGAAACAACTCTCCTTGTTAGCTTCATACTTAGATACTTGTAGATGTAAATGATATCAATTAGGCCCAGTTTAAATTAATGTTGTTTGATAAAGAGAGGATAGTCATTGCATCAGAATTCTTTCTTCTCTCACTGCTGATCATGGTTCTGCTGATTGTTATGTGGGAAGGCAGATACGAGGCTTGTTCATTTAATTGTGTCACTTGGTGTCTATGAGACGCATTGTACTGTAAAAGTGGATATTATTGCGGGTCTAAAATTTCGCGAATAACAAAATACTGACTTTACTCATACTTATATTTCCGCAAAAACTATTTTCATTATCATTCAATTTAACAAATCCCCATTTTCACTTCATTTAATTGTCTTAAATTGGCAGTATTAACTGCCACTAGACTGGTTTATTGGCTGACTTTGATGAAAAAAGCACTAATTGATGTCAACAAGGGTCCCTGTCAATCGCTCCCACATGACATGGTGTCTAAGTTAAATATACTTTAGTCTAGCTTAAATTTATGCTGGCGGATACCTTCGCGGTTTTTATCAACATGCGAAAACCGCAAGATTTCCATGAATATTAATGCATATATTTCGTTCATTTCATCCGTCCAAAATATTCTCCTTTGACAGAAATACATTTTTCAAGTCTGGAAATCCAGTCTGTGAAGGCTGCAAAATAGGCTTTTCTGGGAATACCCAGCATATACTGAAAAATGGCACTTCCCGAGGTACTTTTAGAGCCATATCGACGTCCAGAAACAGTCTTCTTCAATAACGGAAAGAGAAACAAGAGGGCCAAGATGGCCCTAAAGTCACTCATCCGAGTCTTTTGACCAAACATGACCCATTTTCAATCTGTTTCGAGATATTATGACAAACATTCTACCAAGCTTTCATAAATATTAGACTGAAAATTTGGCTTCTAGGTTGTATGCAAGCTTTTTCTAAAATTTCCCTCAGTGACCTACTTTTTAGCCAAAGCAAGCCCATTTTCCCATTGTAGATATCATCAAAAAAGAAGATTCTGACCACCTTCATAAGTATTGGAGGAAATGTGGCCTCTAGAGTGTACACAAGGTTTTTCCAAGATTTTAAATGGCGACCTAGTTTTTCACCAAATGTGACCCATTTTCAATTTCATCCAATTGATCATCAAGTAAAACATAATGACTAATTTTCATAAGTATTGGACAGAAAATGTTGACTCTAGAGCTACACAAGCTATTTTAAAGATTTGACCTGGTGACTTAGTTTTTGACCTGATGTGACCAATTTTAAAACTCATACAAGATATTATCAAGACTAACATTCTGACCAAGTTTCATGAGTATTGCACTGAAAATGTAGCCTCTAGAGCCTACATAAAGTTTTTCTAAGATTTGACCTAGTGACCTAGTTTTTGACCTGACATGACCCATTTTCAAACTCATGCAAGAAATCATCAAGACAAATATTTTGACCAAGTTTCATGAGTATTGCACTGAAAATGGGGCCTCAAGATCATAAACAAGGTTTTTTCTAAGATTTGACTTAAAAACCTAGTTTTTTGATCTGACGTGACCCATTTTCAAACTGGTCTGAGAAATAATCAAGACAAACATTCTGACCAACTTTCAAGAGTTTCGGACTGAAAATGTGGCCTCTAGAGCATACACAAGGTTTTTCTAAGATTTGATCTTGTGACCTAGTTTTTGACCCAACATGACCTATTTTCAAACTCATTCAAGATATCATCAAGACAAACATTCTGTCCAACTTTCAAGAGTTTTGGACTGAAAATGTGGCCTCTAGAGCGTACACAAGGTTTTTCTAAGATTTGACCTAGTGACCTAGTTTTTGACCCGACATGATCCATTTTCAAACTTGTCTGAGATATCATCAAGACAAACATTCTGACAAAATCTCAAGAGTTTTGGACTGAAAATGTGGCCTCTGGAGTGTACACAAGGTTTTTCTCGGATTTGACCTTGTTTTTGACCCGACAATCAAACTCATTCAAGATATCATCAAGACAAACATTCTGAACAACTTTCAAGAGTTTTGGACAGAAAATGTGACCTCTAGAGCGTACACAAGGTTTTTCTAAGATTCGACATAGTGACCCTATTTTTGACCCGACATGACCCATTCTCAAACTAGTCCGAGATATCATCAAGACAAACACTCTGACCAAGTTTCATGAGTATCGGACTAAAAGTGTGGCCTCTAGAGTGTACACAAGGAATAGTCCATTTGGTTGATATAAAAACTAACGTTTGGCTCAAAATCATCTACCTAATATTTTTTGGCGGAAATTTCTTTAAACCTATCTGATTATTTTATAAAAACCATGTGAGAAAAAATACTTCAAGAATTCAAAATTGTATTTTAATGATTTTGTCCATTTAACTCAATGTTAATTTTGACATCTGAAAAAGGTGGAGAGAGTCAAACAAATAGAACAGCATACTATCCCACGGTCAATTTGAAAACATTTACATTTGAGGCCAAGCATATTGAAAAAATAGGTTCATAATAACCTACCCTTACACAGACACATTTTCAAATGTTTGAATACAGCAACTTTCAAGAAACATTGCTGGAAAAATAGAAATTGACCTGAGGAGGTATACCTTATTTCTTTTCTTTTGGGAATAATAAATTCTCTGAATTATATATAATTTGTATCAGGAAGATTGATAAAATTGCTATCTGTTTATTGGCAGAAGAATTTATAAAGGTATATACATACTCAAATAATTCAATTTCTATGGCCTTAACGGTGATCATTGTAAAACATGAGATTAACGTGTTTGGGTTGTTTGCATTGTTATGCTTGTTGTGTACATAAAGTCTCTACTGGATCTAAATATGAATGAAATTACTACAAAAACACATGGTTTTACTATGATTTGTTATTGTTTATGGCTGTTCTCCAACTGTCCCTCACTCCTCTGTGGCTAGGACCAACTAGAGCTATCACTGAATGTGACTTAATACCCCCGCCAGCGCTTTGACAGAAACGGGCAATTTAACAAAAAATTTTCTAAGTTCAAGGGGAGATTACCCTTGAATCATAGGGAGTAGATTATTGAAAACTGCGTCTTGCACAACTTCAGTATACGATCAATATATCAACAAACTTTCAATACAATAGCAGCAAAACTGTAGGAGGAGTTTGCGACACAAAATTACTAGTATTTTGTACACAGACGGACACACGGATGGACGGACAGACAGGCTGATTCCAGTATACCCCCGAAAACATTTGTTTTGCGAGGGTATAAAAAATGCTAAAATATTACTATAGAGTAAAATAGTAAAAAGCATGAATTTGAAAATGAAAAGTTGTGAAAAATTAAATTTCTGTACGGTTTTTGTAAATAACTAACATTGCAGCAAAGAAATTATAAAGAAGTTGTTGCATTTCAATGCATTTGATCAAAATGTTAGTTTTTATAGAGACCAAATGGACTATAAACATTGACGATGCACGACGCACGATGGACACTGCACGACGGACGACGGACACAGCACTATCACAAAAGCTCACCTTGAGCACTTTGTGCTCAAGTAAGCTAAAAACATTGCATGTTTCACAAAATCCAACTAACAGTGCAGACTTTATCGCATAAACAAGAAATGTAAATTTTCAACTAGAAATGGCTACCTTTCCCTGACTGAATGTCAGATTTTTTTCAAAATTGAAAGGGTTCAAGCTATTGATGATATAAACAAACTGTGCAAGTTTCTTGAAAATCTTATTACCAATGCAGACTTTATCGCGTAAAAAAGAAATGTAAATTTTCAATTTTAAATGGCTACTTTTCCCTCACTGATTGTCAGATTTTTTTCCAAAATCGATAGGCTTCAAGCTATTGATGATATAAAAAAACATTGGAATTTTCACAAAAATCCAACCACAAATGCAGACTTAATAGCGTAAACAAGAAAAAGACTAACAGACGGACAGACAGATGGATGACAGAAACCTCGCCATGACATAAGCTCTGCTGCTTTCATCCAGTAGAGCTAAAAACAAAGAAAGAATATCGACAGACTATCATAAGGAACACATACATGTATGAAGTTTCATCAATTTCCATCAAGAACAGACAGGCAAACAGACAGTTATTGGTCCATAATTATATATTAAGCCCCCTTTTTCCATGACATGGCACATCATTAAATAAAAAATAATGATTGTCTGTGACTTAAACAATATAGATATGAAGTTTCATAAAATTCTGTCCTTTAGGTACAGAGATATTGGTCCAGAATGGAAATATACATCAAGCCCCCTTTTTTCATGACACAGCATTAATCAAAAAACCAAAAAAGGATATCGGTGGACTATCATAAGGAACACATGTATGAAGTTTCATCCAATTTTCATCAGGGATCGACAAACTTACGAACGGACAGACAGACGAAAATGCCAAAACTATAATGTGCAGTCTGATCTTACCTCCCCTACAAAGCCACTCAAAGTTATGCCTTGTATTTTTAAGGTAAAATTAATTGAATAGTGTTTAATATGCGCAACAATGTTTTCAAAATGCAGAAATTACAAGATGTCATCAACGTGGTGAAAGACTAAAGTCTACTACCATCAAGAAAGAAAAACCAACTTGTCATGGTATACAAACAATATTGCAGCATATGTTCGAAATTAAATTGTGCATTACCAACAGAATAATCTTGATCTACGGAGTCTACAAAACTCCTATTAATTGTTCATAAAAATAATGGTTATACCTTGTACATGTATCAGTTTTCTGTAGCCTCTCTTTTGTCTGCACTGACCACAATATTTCCAGTGGTGTGGTCAAATGTGAACAAACAAGCTTCCTCACTAATGATCCAGGTAATCCTCTAGGTCAGTGGATCCTGCACAAAAACAGACAAAAACAAAATATATAATTATAATTCTCATGTAACCCTTTACCACACAATCCAGAGTTTTCACAAACCTCTAGAAAGGAAGTTTTTTATAAACATTGTGGGTAGTGCTGGTAACCAACGTTTTCTCCTTTTCTCACAATGTTTTATACTCTTCCAAAAGCAAATCACATCATTTGAATAGAATTAAATTAGTCATCTGCAAATACTTTATTAGTTGTACGGTCAGGTGGCAGGGGACTTGGAAACTTGTTCACGGCTGTGGTGAATAATGTTGCCCCGAGCTGACATTATTCACCACAGCTGTGAACAAGTTTCCAAGTCCCCTGCCACTTGACCGTACACCGAATTTATTAAACTGCAAAGTTTTACCATTCCAACGTGTGTTAAGCGAATTTTACCTGCTTTTTTGGTTTCAAAAATTGAGTATGCTGATGAAGTAGAATTTCCCTTCTGAGTGCCCCTAATTCATTGAAAACTGACGTCACTGAAACCTTGGTAAAACGTGCAGTTTGGCGCATAATCTTGATGTTAATCTTGGTCGATGCCGCCATTTTGGATGTTGTGTTGATAGTGTAGTCATGTATATGGGACTCCCGAAAGGGAAACTGCTTTTACGTTGGTTTTGCTAGTGTACATGATATATATGTTCGTGGCATATTATCCAATCATATCACAAAATTTCTTTGCAGTATAATAATACAATTAGACAAGTCTAAAAATTTTGCAGTTTTTGTAAAGAGTTACCTAGTTACCTACTACAGACGTACAGATGACTTCTTGTGTGTTACACGAGGCAGCTTTTGTTGAAAAAATTGTGACAAAATGTGAAATTGCTCATAATGAGCAATCACTCCAATTGCCATAGTTTTTTTCATTTCCATTCATATACCAGTTCTAAATTCCTACTGACTGTCCAGGGATGTCATTAATAAGCACCTGCTGCTGATTGATTTGATGGGGTAAAAAGGTTTAGCTACATGTGCACCCTGTGAATGCAAAATATACGAGGCAGATTTTTTCAGTGAATTAACCCTTTAGAAAATATTCTCGTGTTCTCATAACCCTGAAAAAGAAGCCTTTTGATTTTCTGAAAACATTATGGGAAAAAAGAGAAAATGCTAGTGACCAGCATTTTCTCCCTTTTCCACAATGTTGCCTGTTGTATCAAAGGCAAAACTCGCTATTTGAGCAATGTCAAATTCTCGTCTGCAACTGCTTTTAGTTTAGCCTGGTTTAAAATTTTGTTGTTTGGTACAGAGTGAAGGGGATTTTGAAGTTTCAAAGATACTTTGGCCAGACTATCTAATAAATACAACATCAGACAGTATAGATCCAACATCTGACCTGCTTTTCCTCTGCAATCTCAAGTTAAAGAGCTACATACTAAACCCATTGAATGAACAATATTTTGAAGTTTAAAGCGTCCTTTAGCCAGACTATCTTATACAACATCAGACAGTATAGATACAACATCTGACCTGCATTTTCTGTGCAGTCTTAAGTGTTAAACAGCTGTATATTAACTCTTTACCAAACGACAAATTTTTGGACTGGACTAAATTCAAACCATCTGCAGACAACAAATTAAATCTTAGTAATATGATGATTTCTCACTTTGATAGGATAGAAAATATTGTGGGAAAAGGAGAAAATGCTGGTTACCAGCATTTTCTCCTTTTCCCACAATGTTTTCTATAGGCTTCTTTCTCAGGGTCATTAAAAGTCGCGATTCTGTGGTAAAGAGTTAAACCCAACAGACTCTTTCAGCCTGGAAATATGGTAAGACCAATGAAATAATTGCAATTTTGAGGTTACTCTGGTCAGATGTCTCCGCAAAGCAAGTAGTTAGATCCAAAAAGAAAGTGCAGTCTTATCTTGATCTACAGACTATAGTTGTAAAAGGGTTAAAGAAGTACTTTAAGGATTGACTGTTAGAGAGCGGTTTTTTAAACCTAAAAGATTCTTTTAGTCTAGAAAAACAGTAAGACCAGGCCTAAAAGAAAATAGTTGCGTTTCGGGTTTCAGTCCAAGATGCTGTAGGTAGGGTAGGTCAGGCCAGACTACTTTATATGGAGCTTTAGCCGATAATCTCATGCGCCAGATTGACTCTAAGAAAGATAATTTTAGAGTGTCAAAAAAGTTCAGTTCAACATTCCAAGCGTCAAAACCCGGAGTCACCGTCATATGAGAACTCTGCTCTATCGCTACTCTCTTGTAGCTGTTGACAGCAGGAGGCAAATTTTAGTCAGAGGGAAGGGATGCTTGAAACCATACAGAGTGATACAATCTTACCAGCTTTAATACCCGTTAACTGGTCTTCCGTTGAGACATCAGATAAAGACCCGTGCATAGTCTATTTCTTCATTTTAAATTCTTAATTTTTCAATTTTTTGTAGATTGGTTACCCTCGCCGGGTAGCTATCACATATCATGAATGTAACTAACGGTCACCACTGTTAATTTACGAAATGCTACAAAAACAGACAGTATGCATTTTCCTACAGGAAAGATCAGTTTTAGTGACAAATTTCTTATTACCTTTTTAAACCCGATACATCCCCAATTTAAATTCTCTAATTAAAGTTCAAGTTTAATCCTGAAAAGTTCCTGACATGTGACATAGCGTAGATGCCAAAAAGTCATATAACCATACTGGAATAATGTGACAAGATTCTGATCTTTATTTAGATCAGAGAATTCCGTGACATATTTCGTTTTGTCACTTATGACTCAACAGTTTTTCTAGAACATTCGCTGCTACTGAGAGTACATGTTTCCAATCCTTTTATAAAGACACTCAGTATTTTCAGATGCTTTGTGAGATAAGTATTTGAAAAAATCCTAATCTGTCCTCAGAGGCACTTATAAATTGATAGAAGGCACAAAAAGGTCTTAATTTCAGCTATTCAGGTATTCTAGTGTAACTGTCAAGGGAGGGCCAATGGCTGCCATGACACTCATCAGTCCCCCTCATCGCACTTCACAAACTGAAGAAAGTTGACTTAGAACTGGTCAATTTTGCTGTTCAGAAAAGTTCTTTCTCGTGATAGTTAACATTTTAGTTGAGTTTTGGTGCACATGATGTTTTTCAGTTCTTTAGTACATGTTCATGAACTGTTCTATGGATGGTGAAAGCCACGAAATGAGAGCTGGTTTTCCCATACACCATTTTCAGCTTCCGGCACAAGATTGAAGGGTGAAATATGTCATTATCATTGAATATGGATGACTCAAATCGAGATTATGGTTAAACAGGCATTGAAAATCGATTTTTAAGCTATTGTGACAGGATGAACACCATACAACACAGAATCAAGGCATGACATTGTGTGCGGCGACTAAATCTCATGCGTGATTCCTTATTTAGTGGTTTGCAATAGAGTTTGCAGATGGGGCGTGGCAAAATTGAAATTTGATTGATTGGCATTTTATGGTGTGTATGCATGTTTGGTGTGTAACTAGACAAATTGCAACAGCCAAAAAGTACCGAGATGTACCAAAATCGCACCCAACGGATCTATTTTTTATCGTAGTGAAAAAAAGTTTAGGGTCGGCATCATATTTCTAGGTAGGGTCGCGAAACCCGAAAAACAACTTTTTTTTTTTTTAGGCCCCATGAAAGTAATTGCAATTAGGTTACTCTGGTCCAGATGTCTCAGCAAAGCAAGAAGTTAGATCCAAGAGTAGAGTGCATGTTTTGTTTTGGGCAACACAGACACAAAGGTAGCTGTAATTAATAAAGATATTTTAAAGGTTTGCTTGATCTACACTGTCAGTAAATCAATCAAATTTGTTCTTGATAACCTACGATCAGCTTCATACAATATCTAAATG
Source organism: Hippopus hippopus (assembly GCA_946811185.2). NCBI lineage: Eukaryota > Metazoa > Mollusca > Bivalvia > Cardiida > Cardiidae > Hippopus > Hippopus hippopus. The sequence continues at coordinate 28,237,757 of OX328113.1, forward strand.
TCTAGCCTGCTTCTATCAAAATCCACCACAAATATTTATGATCTTGGTTTATGATATTGGGGAAGAAAAAATTTTAGACTTGTCTAAATTGAAAGCATTTGCAAACAACAAAATAAATGTGACTAAAAAGTTGAAATTTGTTTCGAGACCGGTAGAAAACATTGTGGAAAAAAAGAAAATGCTGTTTACCAGTATTTTCTTCTATTCCCACAATGTTTTCAAAAGCCTTTTCCTTAGGTTTGTTAAAAGCATGATTGTTTGGTAAAGGCTTAACCAGCATTTTCTTCTTTTTCAACCATATTTTCCACCCTGTCAAAGACAAACTGCTTATTCTGAGCCACATTTCATTTCTACATGTAAATTCTTCCAATATAAGATCACAATCTCCATTTTACTTATCTGGTAGGAAATTTCAATAATTGTCTAGAATGTACTTCTCTTTTAACTTACATTATCCAAATCAACTGCCCTTATGGTCAACACTATAACATTCTTTTATTTATTCAAATTGATGTCATATATAGTGTCCAGCTGAAAGATGGATGTATCTGGGTTGACAACCATGTTCACTCGGAGTCTGTTTGGGTGGATATTATCACCAAAGGCCTGCACAGTCAGCTGTAGATGAAAAAATAAAAATTAAGTGATCAAAGCTTTCTTTTCTTTTAACTCTTTTCAATGCAACAAAACTTTAAACATATCCATATCAAAAGAATTTTCAAACAACAAACAGAAGTTAGAAAACATTGGGAAATGCATTTTCTCCTTTTCCCACAATGTTTTCAACATGTTTTCCATAGAGTTGTTCAAAAAACATGAAGTGTTTGATAAAGAGTTAACTGAGTACCACTAGCAGATAACTTTTTCCACATGGCAACCATTCGCTTTTTGAAACATGGTGATAAAAGAAGAAATTGCTCATGACAAACAGTTTCTCCCATTGCAACAATGTTTACACATGTATTCATAAAAATATTGGTGTCCATACTGTACAAAGATGTTTCATAGTTGTCTGCTGGAAATTTCAGGAGATAATGTGTGATCACATAAAACTATAAATTTTATTGTCCAAACTGTAGACAGCTTGTGAAAACTGCGGAATGGGGAATAGTTACTGTTTTTATGGGTAATTTCTCTCTCTCTCACTATATATCAGATATTGTTCAATGATATTTTCTTGCCTGTTTACTTCCTTTTTATACACTATTTTATCAATTCATTATGAGTTAGTTATCTGCAATATAATCCCAAGTTTTAACAACCCTGAGCGAAATGTCTTTTGAAAACGATGAGGGAATAAGGAAAAATATTGGCAGGGATATGCCAACGCCTCAATTCCGCGATATTATCGTGAAAAAATCTGAGAAATCTCATTAAAAATCTCCAAATGTGAGAAAAAATCACATCCAAAATCAAAAATTGCTGATCGCAAAAGGTATTTTCACTTTCATTTTCGATGGTCAACAGGGACATAAATCATTCAGACTGGTGTACGCATGATTATAAATCAGCATCATGTAGACGCTTGAATCTAGACTGCATAATGCGCTTTTAATAATCCTTTCGAACAACTGTTCTAGACGCTTGAATTTTGCATAACGCGCTTTTAATAATGCTTTTGGACAACCACCATTCGGCATACCTTGGGTGATGGGAGCCATCGAGTCCCTCGGCTGTATCTGGTAGCTTGATATGCACCTACATGGTACATTTCATCACCTGAAATATGCCGGTTTACCGTTCTGAAAATTGTAAGGCTCCTCTTAAAAAGAAAACTTGAGTCTCAATTTTCTGTCGAAATCTTTCTAACTATATTTCAGTTGACAAACAGTTCGTACATTCATTTTTTAACACAGTTTATCAATTCCGATTGAAGTTTTCACCGACAGATAGATAGATGTGAATACCTTCATCGAGGTTGTTTATGTCATTGCTAAACGACTTACAGTGGCGCCGCCATGTATAAGATCATATGATTGGCAGTTCAAATGGAAACGACTGTTATACAGACAAGGTTAAATGTAGGTACAGAATCGGCCGAGTTGTGACGAGTGGGACAATGGCTTGTTTTTATTCCGTAAAGCGTTTTTCATGTCCCAAGTTTGCAGACAGAGTTTTCGATTGAAAAATGCCACCAAAAAAGAAGTTGAAGTTTGGATCTGCAAGTGCTTTCAATTTGGACCAGTCTGAAATTTTGTCGTTTGGTAAAAAGTTAAGTTGGTACCACTGTGTTCAAAGTTCTAGACAAGACCAAACAGCCTGGACTGAAAGCTATATAGAGTAAAGTTCAAATCAATGTGTTCAAAGCTCTAGATGTAAAGATGTAAAGAGTCAATATCTAGAGTTTCTATCACTTACAGACAACATCGGTTAGGATCCTCTTATCCTCTGCCTTTGATATCTAATGTGAGACAGATGACCCCTGTGCTGGAATCTGGTGCAATCATATAGAATATGCTAGTCCTCTTTGACCTAGTTTATGACCCAAGGTGACCTAAGTTCAGACTCATGTGAAATTTTATCAGGACAAACCTTCTGAATAACTTTAAAGTCAATCGAGCAATGAATGTGGCCTCTAGAGTGCCAACAATATATTTCCTTAACATGACCTAGTGACCTTGTTTACGACCCCAGGTGACCCAAATTCAAACTCATCCAAGATTTCATCGAGACAAACATTCTGACCAATTTTCAAGTCAATTGAGTTGAAAAATATGGCCCCTAGAGTGCCCACAAAGTATTTCTTAAATTTGACCTAGTGACCTTGATTAAGACTCAAAGTGACCCAAATTCAACGTCATCACAGATTTCATCAAGAAAAACATTCTGACCACATTTTAGGTCAAATGAGCAAGAAATGTGGCCTCTAGAGTGCCCACAAGGTATTTCTTTAATTTGATCTAGTGACCTAGTTTATGACCACAGGTAACCCATTTTCTAAACTCATTGAACATGTTGTGCTCCAGTGGGCTAACAAACTTAGTACAGGTCCACTAGGAGATAATACATACCAAATATCAAAGCTCTATGCCTTCCAGTTTTAAAGAAGAAGAATTTTAAAGTTTTCTTTCTTTGTTCCTATGTTTGAAATTGTGACCCCCGGGTAGGGCCAGTTTTCACCCCAGCGGGTTTATTTGAACAGACATGGTAGAAGTCTACTAGGAGATACTACATGCCAAATATCAAAGCTCTACACTTTCCAGTTTCAGAGAAGAGGAATTTTAAAGTTTTCCTTCTTTGTTCCTGTGTTCAAACTTGTGATCCCCGAGGCGGGCCAGTTTTGTTTCCAGGGGCATCATATAAACAAACTTGGTAGAGGTCCATTAGGAGATACTACATACCAAATATCAAAGCTCTATGCCTTCCAGTTTCACAGAAGAAGAATTTTAAAGTTTTCCGTCTTTGTTCCTATGTTTGAACTTGTGACCCCCGGGGCGGGGCTAGTTTTGACCCCAGGGGCATCATATGAACAAACTTGGTAAAGGTCCATGAGGAGATACTACATACCAAATATCAAAGCTCTATGCCTTCCAGTTTCAGAGAAGAAGAATTTTAAAGTTTTCCGTCTTTGTTCCTATGTTCGAACTTGTGACCCCCGGGGCCGGGCCAGTTTTGAACCCAGGGGCATTATATGAACAAACTTGGTAGAGGTCTATGTGGAGATACTACATACCAAATATCAAAGGTCTACACCTTCCATTTTCAGACAAGAAGAATTTTAAAGTTTCCTTCTTTGCTCCTATGTTCGAACTTGTGACCCCCAGGGTGGGTCCAGTTTTGACCCCAGCGGGTTTATTTGAACAAACTTGGTAGAGGTCCACTAGGAGATGCTATATACCAAATATCAAAGCTCTACGCCTTCCAGTTTCACAGAAGAAGAATTTTAAAGTTTTCCTTCTTTGTTCCTTTGTTTGAACTTGTGACTCCAAGTGCAGGGCTAGTTTTGACCCCAGGGGCATCATATGAACAAACTTGGTAAAGGTCTATGAAGAGATACCACATACCAAATATCAGAGCTCTACGCCTTCCAGTTTCAGAGAAAAAGAATTTTAAAGTTTCCTTCTTTGCTACTATGTTCGAACTTGTGACCCCCGGGTTGGGGCTAGTTTTGACCCCAGGGGCATCATATGAACAAACTTGGTAGAGGTCCATGAGGAGATACTACATACCAAATATCAAAGCTCTATGCCTTCCATTTTCAGACAAGAAGAATTTTAAAGTTTCCTTCTTTGCTCCTATGTTCGAACTTGTGACCCCCAGGGCAGGGCCAGTTTTGACCCCAGCGGGTTTATTTGAACACACTTGGTAGAGGTCCACTAGGAGATGCTACATACCAAATATCAAAGCTCTACACTTTCCAGTTTCAGAGAAAAAGAATTTTAAAGTTTTCCTTCTTTGTTCCTATGTTCGAACTTGCGACCCCCGGGGCTGGGCCAGTTTTGACCCCAGGGGCATCATATGAACAAACTTGATAGAGGTCTACTAGGAGATACTACATACCAAATATCAAAGCTCTACGCTTTCCAGTTTCAGAGGAGAAGATTTTCAAGGTTTGGATTTTATCCTTTTTGTTGCCACAGCAACCAGAGTTAAGGGTGGAATTCAATTCTTTGAACAACTTTGAGCTTCACCCAAGGAACATCCCTGCCAAGTTTCATCAAGATTGGCCCAGTGGTTTAGGAGAAGAAGATGTTTAAAGAAATTGTTGACGGACGCCGGACATAGGGCGATCACAATAGCTCACCTTGAGCACGTTGTGCTCAGGTGAGCTAACAAGCAATTTCGTTGAAATGATATCCCCTGCCGAAAAGACCTTTTTTTGATAAAAACATATTAGAGATATTATGTTTTGCACGTACATGTGGCCTTTTTGTTATTGGTCCATGATGAAATTATACATTAAGCCCCCCTTTTCCATGACACAGCATTTCATTAAATGAAAAATATATAAGAGGTCCATAATGAGATTATACAATAAGCCCCCTTTTTCCACAACGTGGCATTTCATTAAATGAAAACAAATAATGAAAATATACATCAAGCCCCCTTTTTCCATGACACATCATTATATATAGAAAAAAATTGTATCAACGGACTACCTTAAGGAAGACATGTATGAAGTTTCATCAATGTATGAAGTTTCATCAATTTTCATCAAGGACTTTAGAAGATATCTGTTTTGCGGACGGATGGGCATGTATAATGAAATTATACATTTAGCCCCCTTTTTTCATGACATGGCATTTAATGAAATAAAGACAAATAATTAAATAATAAAAATACACTAATTCCCCTTTTTCCATGACATGACATTCAATCAAAAAAGCTAAAATAATGATATTGGCAGACTATCGTAAGGAACACATGTATGAAGTTTCATAAATTTTCGTCAAGGATTTTGAGTTAATGAGATATTGATCCATTATGGAAATATACATGAAGTCCCCTTTTTCTATGACCCTGTATTATATCAAAAAAACAAAAAAAAAATAAATAAATAAATATCAGAGGACATCATAAAGAACATGTGTATGAATTTCTACTAGCTTGTGTCTAGGATTTTAGAAGATATCTGTCCGGAAAGACGGACGAACAGATGGTCATTGGTCCATGATGAAATTATATATTTAGACCCCTTTTTTCTTGATGTGGCATTTCATGAAATAAAAACAAAAAAATATTGTCTGTGGCTTGTGATAAACAATATAAAAACAAGAGTGGCAAATTGTCGCAAGATACGCCCGCCCCATCACCAGTTGTCGAGGGGGTATAATAATTGTAAAGGGCAGGTAATGCAACAAACATGTTTACCAAAGTCTCAAGTCAATTTGACTTGAGGTGACAAAGTTCCGTTCCGGACAAGCAAGCAATACTGTAAAAATGAAGATCAAAGTGGAATTACTCAAAATCCGCACTAGGTAGAGTTATTGTTTTTGTGCACTGTACTCTGTAATATTGCAACAAACATGCATACCAAGGTTGAAGTCACTCTGACTTGAGATGACAAAATTATATTCCAGACAAGCACTAAATACTGTAAAAATGACGACGAAAGGGAAATAACTCAAAGACAGCACAAGGCAGAGTTATGGTTCTTTCGCACTGCACTCCGTGTTATTGCAACAAACACACATGCCAAGTTTCAAGTCAATCAGACTGGAGATGACAAGGTTATGCTCCGGACAAGCAGAAAATGCTGTAAAAATGATGATCAAAGGGAAATAACTCAGACAGCATGAGGTATATAACTGTCATCTCTAGTCTGAACATCTTCAAATTTGGTATGCATGACTGTTGAAAATTTATGGAGTGCAGTGCACAAGAACCATAACTCTTCCTAGAGATGACAAAGTTATATTCCGGACAAGCAGAAAATGCTGTAAAAATGACGATCAAAGGGAAATAACTCAAAGACAGCATGGGGTTGAGTTATGGTTCTTTCGCACTGCACTCTGTATTATTGCAACAAACACAAATACCAAGTTTCAAGTCAATCGGACTGGATATGCCAAAGTTATGCTCCAGACAAGCAGAAAATGCTGTATAAATGATGATCAAAAAGAAATAACTCAAAGACAGCACGAGGTAGAGTTATGGTTCTTTTGCACTGCACTCCGTATTATTGCAACAAACACAAATGCCAAGTTTCAAGTCAATCGGACTGGAGATGACAGAGTTATGCTCCGGACAAGCAGAAAATGCTGTAAAAATGACGATCAAAGGGAAATAACTCAAAGACAGCACCAGGTAGAGTTATGGTTCTTTTGCACTGCACTCTGTATTATTGCAACAAACACAATGCCAAGTTTCAAGTCAATCGGACTGGAGATGACAAAGTTATGCTCCGGACAAGCAGAAAATGCTGTAAAAATGACGATCAAAGGGAAATAACTGGAGATGACAAAGTTATGCTCCGGACAAAGAACTGGATTCCGCCTGCCCGCCCGCCCGTATGCCATGGGTGATCCCATAATACGTCCCGTCTTTGACGGGCGTATAATGAAGTTTCATAACATTTTGTTTGATAGTTAAACAGATATTGTTCCATAATGAAAATACATCAAGCCCCCTTTTTCTTCTTTCGAATTGACCGCAAAGGAAAAAACGGCGGCCATCTTAAATTTCGGCATACGACGGTCACTGTTTTAATCAACGTTTTGCTTGGTTATCCCATACGTCCTTCTCAACAGGTAAGTTTCCGAATATTTACAGGCTTAGAATATATGTAACATCAATTTTTTTCGGAGATTTTGTTCTATATGCTTATTTTGGCGTTAAAAAATCATGACCTAATCATGTTTGCCCCGTAGGGGATGTTCGGCAGGAGGATTTAGTGACGTGCAAAAGTACTTTTTAAGTACATAAAGTAGCATCCAAATAGCAACATGTTGGTAAAAATCACGAGATAGAGTACATCTCCTTGTATTAAAGCCAATTTTGTGCTGATTTTCGATTCCTAAGTTAGATAATTATGGGCTCAAAACTGGGCTATTTTCAGTATTTCATCACAAAATGGTGGACCAATGTGGTGAATTTGGCGGGACTCTAGTGATAGTTGTAGCATTCTCAATTTATTTTTAGAAATAAATTTGTTCAGATTTTGACATATTTATAAGCAGTAAGTATTTCTTTTTGTTTTTAAATCAAATCTAGTGATTTTCGATGCCAAGGCTGGATAACTGTGGGCTCAAAAACTTGGCTATTTTTGGTCTTAATTGCAAGATGGCAGCCTAAAAAGGGGTTATTTCAGTAAAGGTGGAAGCGCAGTACCGCACATTAGTCAAAAATGATTGGATCTCTGATAGTTGGCCATATCCTGAACAAATTCTCATTATAGTCTAACCATGTGAAAATAAAACCATATTTTGCAACGTAACTGAAGAATTAAAATGTTACGTTTTGTAAAAAGGAGAAATTTGAAATTCAGTTGGTTCTATATTTTTTTTCCAGATATGTATTGTGAGAGCACAAACACTTCAAAACATGGTTTCAAGAGCTGTCAACATACTGTTGTGATGCATCCTGTGAACAGAAGAATGACATTGAAGATGGTTTTGTAATTCTGCATAAAGTGTGCTAGTATAAAACTGAAGCTGGGCTTGAAAACTTGGAATATTAAAGACCAAATCAGCTGTGAACTGTACAAACCTGCAAGAAAAATGCTAAAGTGAAATTAATGTATTTGAATATGAAAGCTGTGAGCTTCTTCTACCACCAAAGTATATTTAGTATGTATAGCTCAATAAGCCACTAGAAGTATGGAGTTATCTAATTATCTGTGACAAATGCTAGTATTGCTGAATCCTAAGTTTTCACTAACCTGGGGAATATCCATACTTCTGAAAACATTGTGAACAAAGAAGAAACTACCGGTAAGTACATGTCACATTTTCTCATTTCCCCAGGAAAAACAAGTCTCCTCATTTCAGTTGCATTTCATTTGTCGTCTGCAAATGCTTTCAAATTAGACATGTCCAAAATTTTGTAATCTGGCAAAAAGTTAAGGATGGAACCTTGCTCAATTTGCAGTGTTTCACAACATTTTAGTTGTATCATAGCAGCCATTATACTTATTTATTTCTTTTTTGAATTTGCACAACTGTCTGCACAAGCTGCGTGTTGCTTTTCCTCATCAACATATTTTTTGAGGGAGAGAAGTATGTATCTGTGTTGTACAAAATTCTCTGAGAATCATGATGTTGGTTTCCCACTACTCACACTATTGTCATAAAACACTAAAAGTACATGTATTAAATTTGACATACTTTTGGTTTCTTCAAACAACACAGTACATTCAGTATCTACAGTCTTATAAGCCACTTGTGGTAAGGAGTTATCTAATAATCTGTGACAGATGCCAGTATTCCTGAATCCTAAGTTTTCACTACCATGGGAAATATTTACACATCTGAAAACATTGTGGGAAAAGAAGAAAATGTTGGCAAGCATGTTCTCATTTTCTCAGCAAAGACACAAGTGACACATTTCATTTCTTGTCTGCAAATAATTCCAAATCAGACAAGTCTCAAATTTTGTTGTCTGGCAAAGTGTTCCTGAAGGTTGGTTGCTTTCAACATTTTGCAATTGTATCACAGCAAACAATGCAGCTATCCATATTCCATGTATTACTAGAGTTGGGAATGTTTCTACTTGAAAATCTCTGTTGAGGGAGAGAAGTATATTTTGGGCGTTTTTATGACATACACCAGGATTATAATGATAGTTTAATATACCAATAATATCTCATATACACAATACTTTTACCATCATCGTTAACTGCAACTTGCCACAGTGAAAAAGTTTTAGGAGATAAAAGTCTACATTCAATGAAAAAAGCATTTGCGGAAGCAACCAACCATTTGCATGTTACATTTTATCGCAAAAAGATTGGTCCTTGTGTCATACTGTTTTCCAAAGATTTCTACAGTGGATTTATGTAAAATCAAATTTGTTAGGCATTAAGTTAAAACTTGCTAAAGGAACACATTTTTCAGCACCATTTAATTTTGTAACACACATGTAGCTCAATATTCATGGCTGCCTTGATGTTTTTAGTGAGAAATTTTAAAATATATATTTCAACATAAACTTTCTGTGTACTGTGTGAATTTCTTTGAAAATTTAAAAAAAGAAAAACATTTGAAGGAAAGGCAAAAACATAATATTTTTAATAGCACAGAAATCATTTTGAAAAGAATTGATCATTGGCTGCAACTGGTCTTTTACAAATGTTTTCCAATGCTGTCCACTGTATGAGGAGCGAAAAGTCAAATTTGTACAAAGTCCTACACAATTTATACTGTTTTCAAATTGGTCCAAAATCAAAGCTTTCAAAGTTATTAGATAACCTTAAATTCTCTGACACAGAATAAAAAACCATTATTAAAGAAGGAAAAATTGCTTGTCAAAAGCAACTTTTACTTTGCCACACTTAACTCTTTTTGAAACAACACAGAAGTAGACTTGTACAAAGTGAGAGCATTTACAGACAACAATTGAAATGCGACTCAAATTATGGAATTTGTCAATGATATAATTGAAAGCATTTGGGGAAAAGGAGAGAATGTTGGTAACCAGATTTTCTCCTTTTCCTGCAATGTTTCCAAAAGGCTTCTTTCTCTTCGTCATCAGAACTCGGGGTTGTGTGGCAAAGGGATAATTGCAGATTTGTCTTTTTTTTTTCTAATAATTATGCTACTGACTATTTTTTACCAAAGAACAATTTTTGGGGGCCTTTGGAATCCCCAATTGAAAGTATTAGCAAACGACAAATGAAAGTAGATTCAAACGATTGGATTTTTTTTGCATGGTATTTAACATTGCGAATAAAAATGCTGAAAACAGGTACATGTGCTAGGCTAGCATTTTGTTCTTTTCCCACAATATTTTCAAAAAGCTTTAAATATTCCGAAGTCATCAAACACACAAGGTTGTAAGGTACACAGGTTAATTCGAAATGATGCAATTGTGAAGGCCACTGGTGTATGTAATTGATTCCAAAGTATAAAAGTAGGAACAGAGTTGCAGACAGGTCCTCACACTTCACCAGCCTACTTTTTCAGAAAGTTCACTAATTCTTTCCATTTTGCAGGAAATTCTCCTTTTTTTCTGTCAAAGACAGTGATTTAAGAGTAGCTGCAAGCTGAACTGAAAATGTACTGGAAGGTCCATTTAATGGGCAGTGAAGGCAATTTTCTGGTTCTATATGCCCTTTGTGTAGTTTGCTATTGAAAAATGGGTATATAACTATTAACAGATCTCTCTGTTTACTGGCCTAATACATTGTATTACATACAAGTGAAATGTTTGTCACTCCTGATAACATGAGAAGCTTTTGACCTGACCAAATTGAAACATTTGAAGAAGAAAATCAGAAAATAAATATTCAATTTCAATGATGCGTATTGTCTATAAGCAGAAGAGGACACTAGATGTGTCATGACAGATACACAACTTGATATATCCCACTTGTGATCATGTCAAATACAGGGAGTGGACAAAAGCAGCCCACTTCCGAAACGTTAGACGGACTTAATCCTTCAACAGGTGATGTGTGCTTTTCCCGAATTGTTTGCAATAGATATCCACAGCAGAAATATTAAAATATTTTAAGTGAATACGAAAAAGAGGGTTGTTTCGGTAATGGGTCGTTTTGGCACTGGGCCGTTTTGATCTCCATTCACAATTTACACTTCGTGTGAAATCAAGACTGACAACATGACCTGTATATCTGAAACGCCCAATTAGTCGACACTTTTAAATTTTCCAGATAAAAAAAATAACACTTTAACAAAAAAAAAAAATCAATAATAGAAAAACATTGACATAAACATTGACTAAACGCTTCTTTGGCGGATATAAAAATTGTCGGAATCGGCAAGGAATTATATTATCTGAAAGGATGATAATAACTCGCAAGGAACGACAACGGATTATTGGACGCCGTACAGGTAAGTCAGTGAAAAATCGATAATCGGTCTTAACTCCAGTTGCGTTGCCTATCCCTGTGTATATAAGATCCCTGATTGAATTAAAAAAAAAACAAAAATAAAAGTATATTGGCAGAATGGGTTATTGTACACACATACAAAGTTTCACGAAAGTCTGTCAAATGGTATTGGAGATAATCTCCCGGATGGACACACAGACGGACGGACAGACATACAACGCTAAAACATTATCCCTCCGCCTTTGGCAGGGATAATAAAAAATAAACAGCTTTAAAAATCTGTGAAAGATTTCAATTTTCAAATATACTTTCAGTTCCTGTTTTAAGAAATAAATTTTTAATCATTCAATAATTAAATCAAATACAGTACAGTTTACACGCTTTTTTACCCTGTCCACGCTACATGGCACACCAATTCGTCTGTGGCAAAATCTACTACAAAGGTAAATTCCGCTAGATGTGACAGACTTGTTACCGCGGACAGATAAATATCAGGCAGCTTCACAGCAGGAGACAATCACGTTGGATCGGGGAATCATGGCAGATCACATTGGGTATATGCTTACAAATGTCTGTATATTTCTCTTACACTTTTAGAGAAATATCGGGAACCAAGACTTTATCATTCCATTCCGACCTCAACATTTTCACACCTTTAAATCATGTCAATTTAAGGCTACTGCTTAAAGAGATTTTACAGCTAGTTGCAAGCGAATTGTTCTCATGACAGGTATGTTACCCGTCATTGACAGTTAAAGAGTTGACCCTTTACAACACTATCTCAAGTTTAAACAATCTCGAGAAGGAAGACTTTTTTTAGAGCATTGTGGATGAGGAGAAAATGGTAGTACCCAGCACTTTCTCCATTTTCCACAATGTTTTCTATCCTTCTAAAGACGAATTCAGTCATGCGAGTCATATCTAAGTTCTCATCTGCAAATGCTTTCAATTTGGACATTCCCATATCTTTGATGAGAGTTAACCCTTTACCACACAGCAAAATTTAAGACCTATCCAAATTGAAAGAGTTTGCAGACGACAATTTCGTAGTGGCTCAAATGACGCAACTTTTCTTTGATAGGGTAGAAAACTTTGTGGGAAAAGGAGAAAATGCTGGTTACCAGCATTTTCTCCTTTTCCCACAATGTTTTCAAAAGGCCTCTTCTTCAGGGGCGTTAAAAGGCGTCATTGTGTGGTAAAGGGTTAAATTGTCGACTGCAATGCTAGCAACTTGGACAATCCTACATTTTGCTTGTGTGGTAAAGAGTAATATTTATTGTACTATGTGTTAAAGTTTGTATAGCATTGTAGATAAGGAGGGATTGCTGGTAGCCAACATTTTCTCCATTTTCCACAATGTTTTCTATCCTATCAAAAGAAATTCAATCATTTGAACCAGATTTAATTTGTCAACTGCCAATATTTTCAATTTGGACGACAAGTCTACATTTTTTAGTGTGACACAGAGTAAACTTAATGTGCCAATGTATTCAGAAAGAAAAAAAAATAATAATTATTTTTTTTTTAGTGTCCGAACTTTAAGAAATTATCATTTTTGAAAAAAAAAAGGCGGCAGCCGAAATGATCGGTTTTACCGAATGTGTGTCTGAAATAAAAAGTGTAATATCCGACAAATTTAGATCTATTTATATTTTATAGCACCACTGACAGGATCAAAACTGTAGCTCATCTTCAGTGTCAGCATGTTCTCAATCTTGAAATAATCTACATGTTTTAAATATTTTCTTACCTTGTTTGACCTACAAGAAGTCGCTTTCTGATACAAGTTAAGTCATGGCCTAGCAGTGAATGGTGTAGATCCAAGATCAAACTGCATGTTCTGTTTAGTCTGATGTCTATCCGCACCATCCGCCATTTTGCCATCAGCAGAGTAGATCTAATTTTGAACAAACGAAAATGTTAAACAAGGCATCTGTCAACAAGATTTCACACCTGTCACGCGTACACAAGTGTTTGCAGTTAACCTTTTTTCCTTATAATCTCTGATTTTAAAGACTGAGGAAAAGGCCTCTGGAAAACACTGTTGGAAATGGAGAAAATGCTGGTAACCAGCTTTTTCTCCTTTTCCAACAATGTTTTCTACGCTATGAAAGACAAAATCTGTCATTTGAACTACATTAAACTGTTGTGTGCAAATACTTTAAATTTAGACCAGTTCATTTTTTTTTGTCATGTGGCAAAGGGTTATATTAGGACTAGGGTTATGATGTAACATGCAAATCGTTTGAAAGGAGCGGGTTTTAGTGCAAGCGTTTGATGTATATTTACAGCCGTTCTGCTCCAAGAAATTTATATCCTGCTACAAGCAGAATGCCAGTCAACGTAAAATGATCATCCAATAAGCTATTATCATACCTGATTTACATTAGCTGATAATGCCTAATCGATCGGCCAATAGATGCTGGTTTCCCACATCGATTACAGAATACCTGAGTCTTAGCCAAATCTGTACGATATTTATGGTGATGTTACACAAATCCCATTAGGGTGCCCTATCCTTAATTGTCATCTTCAAAGGCCTTCAATTTAGAGGAGTCTAAAATTTTGTTGTCTGGTAAATGGTTAATTTCTGATGATTGATTGAATTGGAGTTTAATGCCATTTTGTCAGCTTAGGTCATATTTCAACAGTCAGTGCACCTATGCAAGTGTTTCCTGGCTTTATCACACCAGTACTTTCCTTCCAAGTCACTGACTACTTTCTCACATATATCTGAGGTAAGATGCGAAAAATCACCAGAAAGATCTCTAAAGTTTGCCCCAACCTGGTCTAGAACTAACAACAACCAGGTCACAAGTCTGACACCCTAACCACTGGGCTACCATTGCGGGCAGGTTAATTATGTACCAATTGACAAAATTTAGACTCCAAATTGAAAGCATTTGCAGATGGAAAATTAAATGCAGCATAAATAATGATATGTGTATTTGTTTTGAAACGCTAGAACACATTGTGAAAAAAGGAGAAAATCTACTGGTTACCAGCACTTTCTCATCTGATGAAAAAATGAATTCAAAAGCTCCCAGGTTCGTTAAAATATGGGATTTTGTCTTCACATCTCTGAGCAAGAAGACTTCTGAAAACTTAGGGTAACCTGCCTTTTCCACATCTTTTGTTTTGTCTTTCTCAGGCTGGTACAGGGTTGTCTGGTAGTAGTAGTGCAGAGTCTGGTCATTACCCAAAATGAATTACGACATATTGACAATTTACTATACAGGCAAATGGAATATTTATCGTAACTGGGTCATGCACGGGATTTTTATGGATCTCTTATTCTTTGTTCATGCAGTTCTCACTGGAGTATTTTTTTTTTTGCAAAAGGATATCCCAAAATGAACATTTTTCAATAAAAATAACAGTACCGCTGAATGGATTGGGGAAAGAATATGATAAATCTACACATGTAGAAACTGATAGAAAATCTGAGGGCGGGAAAGACAACATTCAAAAGCATGAATACGCTCTGATCAGATCGGCTTGATCTAGCGGGAAACCAAAGCGAAACCAATTAACCACGCTACTAGATCTGTTACCATCCATAAAAATCTACATCAGATATAGAATGAACAACAAACTTACTTTGTTTTCCCAAAATCAAACCCGTTTTCTTTGTCCTGACCAGAGATCTGCTGGCACAACTTCTTCGCCAAAGTGAGTGAGTAGTCACCTGACCGGTTGTGATTGGTTAATTAGAAAGTACGCTAAAAAGCCAAGAAAATTTTCACCAGAACAAATTTGATATAGAAATATAATTACGGTTCCATTGCTGTAGATTGATTATTTTTCTGAAATTTCTTTTCCCTGTCAAAAACGACCCCATTTGGCACTCGTCAAAACTCGGCTAATTCCGTAAATAGGCCTACATGTATATTGTTTACAAATTGAATTTCAATATTATACTGACATGCTTTATATGTTCATCTACTCGTATACAGACTGAATTTCCATAACTTGACATGCTTTATCCAAGGATCGTATATAACATATGTTATATACGATCCCTGCTTTATCTAATCAGAAACGGGGGGATCGGGGGTAAAACGAGTGGGAGGAAACACGGGGAGATCTGAAGGTGGTTGAAAGATCATTTACAACAGGAGAAAATATTTCTCCTGTCCATATTCAAAGCATTTGCAGACGACAAATAAAGCCTGTACCAAATAACCTCGTGGTTTCACAGCCCGAAAATGATGGTAACCATTTAAACAGCGAAAGGAACTTCCCTTCCCGAAAGGATCGAGGATAGCGTCTCTTTAGCCGCCTATCCGGTGTAACGTTGTAAACTGACCCCCGTAGAATAATTACCCCCGGTCATTATTTTATAGAGAATAGTGACTCCCCGTCATAATATTATGACCGGAGGGTCATAATATTTTGACTCCTCCATACGTAGAAAAATGACCCACACATAGTTCTAATAGTGACCCCCTATAAAATAACGACCCCCAAACCCAGACCCTAACTCATCTAAGGTACACTTACAACATCCCCACCAATAGGCATCGGAGGAGAATATAGTAATGGCACCCGTCCGTGCGTGCGCCTGTACCTGCAACATTTTTTTTTTCTTTTGAGACCGAAACTCTTCATTCATTATTGGACGGAATTGATTCAAACTTTCAGGGATTACTACGATAACAGTTAGAATTATCGTATTTTTATCGTGAAAAAATTTATCATCTAGATAATATTTCCAGGAAACTGTTTTATCACGATAGTTCTCTTAAATTATCACGATAGTTCTCTTAAATTATCGCAATAGCTATCTCATATCTCGCGGCAGAAATATGCCACCGTACATGACCACGTTCTCTCGAGATTAACATCTGTGATCGCCGTGATTATGGCTAAATTTTTGACGGTCAAAAATTCTATCACAGTCCTTATCCAGATAGAACAAAGCTCCTGTAAGATCAACACGATTCAATCATAAGATCACACACGCTCTCCAGGCTTCTCTCAAGTCGTGGGCATCGTCGCTTATGTGAACGCGGCATTTTTTCTTGTGAATTAGGCTTATTGATATCCTAAAAACAAGTAAGGATACATCTTTACTCGTTTTCAGGCAGTTTTCAGCCAGTTTTTAACCAATTTCATCCTTAATGTATGAAATTGTAATCATTCTTGCATTTTCATGCCAAATGTTGCCCCTGATGACTGCAAGATTGCACAGATTATGACGGATAGAAAATGCATTTCATGGGAGACCTTCCAAGCAACAGCTGTTGTCGCTTCCGGCTTTAAATGAGGGTAAATCCCTTGTGTTTTTCTATCCCTTACAACAAATATATTTGTAAATTATCTACGTTTAGACAGCTGAGACATTATACACACTTTCAAGTTTTAACATCGTTTTTCTCTCTCTAGCTTAAAGGATGTATCTTTAACTCGTCTGTCATGATTTTGTTAAACACTTTACATCATTACAAAATTTTAGGCTGGTCCAAATTTAAGACGTATACAGGGTGTTTCATAATATCTGTCCTTATTCTAAACATGAATATAGTCTACACACGTGAGTTTGAAATATACGGAAAGCTACCACCTTTTCGCAGACACAGTGAAATTTCATTTGACATATAATACACAGACATAACCTAAACATTCTTTGATGCACTACATTTTTTCTAACTAGTCTATTTCACAACAAGTGTCCTACATAACCACAATTCTGGGTATTATATAATAACGTCAACTCTTTGTTAAAAGATTATCTTAGGAGCGTACAGGTGTACAAGCAGCCAAATGGGTTTAGAACAACAGTGAAATCGGGCTTACATATTGAAGACCTGCTACACTATGAGACAATTACCCCATAGGCTGTTTTAAGCGCAGACAGTATTGTGGTTTCCATGTTTTTCGCAGATGGCGACGACAATACCGACACAGTTAATAAGGAGGGCTATCTAAACATTCTGAGGAAGAATTTCATTTTGATGCCAAAAGAAAAAGGTAATAACATTGAAGACACGTGTACCACTACATGCACTTGTCTTAGCAAGGAGGAGCTTCACCACATAATATTATGACCGAAAGCATAATTGAATGACTTTAAAATGCATCCTGCCAATAGTTAATTACTTTCAGGAATGGTTGTAAACACACTCTGACCCTCCTGACTTTTTCTTATAAGGTGCATTATAACAGGTGCACAGTTCATTGTCAGGAGATACTTAGGACTTTAAAGCTGTAATCAAGAATGAAAATAGCGGGGGGGGGGGGCATTCAGACATGTAATGAAAAACTCTCACAATAAACTCGATGTCATACATGTAATTTCTCAGAGTAGACGTCATTGTTGTAAAATGGACTTGTCCGAAAAAGTGTAGTGTATTAACTATTTTTAGAGTAAGGTCCACATGTACCACATATCAAATAAATGTAATCTCTTTATGTCTGCAAAAAAGTTGGCAGCTGTCAATTCAGTTTAAATTGAAATTAATAGAAAATATTAACTCTAAGAATAAGGGCAGATATTATGAAACACCCTGTACACAGAAGACAAATGAACGTAACTCAAACAGTTGGACCTGTCTTTGAAAGCGTAGAAAACATTTTAAGAAAGGCAGAAAATACTTTCTAAAGCCTTTTTTTCCTCAGGATCGTTAAAACACAGGATTGTGTGGCTAACTCTTTTGCACACAATGCCGACCCTGGGAAAGAAGCCTTTTGACAAATTGTTGGAAAAGGACAAAGTGCTGGAAACTGGCATTTTCTCTTTTTCCCCACAATGTTTCCTATCTTATTAGAGAAAAATTTCACCACTTGAGCCACACTGATATTGTCGTCTGCAAATGCCTTGATTTTGGACACGGCTAAAATTTTGTCGTCTGGTAAAGGGTTAAGGATTAACTCTTTCACAGCCAAAAGCTATGCATAACCTTAACGGATAGCGTAGATCGAGATAAGACTATAGAGAACTTGTAGACTGATCTTGATCTACTCTGTCAGCTTCCTTATACTAAACTGTTTGATGTCTATTTAAAAAAAATGGACTTTATTATAACTCCAATAGCAGCTAAGAGTAAACAATGTTTAAAAAATGCATTTGAACTAAAATCATACCATTTTAAAGTATGGAAATTGTTGTGAAGATGACAATCTGTTATTGTACGGTCGCTCCTAATGTTAGTCGCTGGCAGAAAAATGAATCTTTAAAGTTGGTCAAAAGTTGCCAGGTCTTTTGTTCACTTTTTATCTAGTTTTAAAATTATCATGTACTTTTTCTGTGGGGGTGGAGACGTTGTCTGCGCAAGTCATGTTCATCGTAGACTAGTTTGTATTTGCCACCTAGCGAAAGATAATGGGGTGGGGGATAGAGGAATTTGTCTAGAAAAAAAATGAGATTACTCTTAGACTATTAGGAATACTGTGAAAAATGTACAAACCATAGGCGCAGCCAGGCTTAAAATGTTTATACGTACAGTGAGGCACAAAGTGCCGATCGGGGAGGTAGCTGAAACGTAACTGCTTATTGAAAAGCACAGAGGAATTCCCATGTCACCGGTGCATCAATTTAACCTATTTATTTAGTTTGGAAAGCCCCGCAGATCTAGAGAAAATTCATATTGATGATATTTTGATTTACAACTCTGGTCGCGGAATTATTTTTACGCATGTGTGTATCGTGCGTAATGAGCGCTACGCCCTTGCAACCTCATGTAATCGGTTCGAGATACTCGAATTATTCTGTCTGATATCTAAATAGGAAAATGACAACAGTATGACAAATTTGGCGTGGTATACAGTTTTATCAGCAAAGATCTTACTTTCCAGTTGAATGGTGAGTTTGACGGGCAAAGGACACCTGACAAAGTCGAGGGACTAAACCTGGCTACTTTTCCCCCCCTTAACCTTTTACCAGACGACAAAATCCTAGCCTTGTCCAAATTGAAAGCATTTGCAAACGACAATTTCAATATGCCTCAAATTCTGGATTTCTTTAATAGGGTAGAAAACATTGTGGGAAAAGGAGAAAATGCTGGTTTCCAGCATTTTCTCTTTTCCCACAATGTTTTCAAAAAGCTTCTTTCCCAGGGTCGTTAAAAGTCGGCATTGTGTGGTAAAGGGTTAAATTACTATGCTAAAATAGATCTTAGTATGTATACTCTACCCGTGCACACATAGATCTATATTAAGTTCATTCTTGTTATTTCGAATGTGTCTCGGTGTGTTGACCATAGGCGCTTGGTTTCTGTGACTTTCAGTTTCACAACTTACATTTATATCTGTATACTATAAATACTAGTATTTATAGTATACAGAAATAAATGTAAGTTGCGAAACTGAAAGTCACGGAAACCAAGCGCCTATGGTGTTCATCAGTGCGTTCCGAATCTATAAGTGTGTTTGGGTAATTTGAGTGTGACCGGCACAGTCGGTAGATTCTGGTGTTTCTGCAGGGGATGCTAGCGAAAGAAAACGGAAAAATAGATTCGGGTATTCCTCTATAGTTTTTGGTTGAGGTAAATTGGGTCAATTGTTGTTGTTTCTGATTTTTGAAATGTTTTTTCGTGAAAGGCACTAGGGCCTTTGGACAACGGATGAAATTTAAAGTAGGATTGCATAAATTCGACAGTATCCTCAACTACATCTCATTCGGACGTTATATTTTTCGGATGACACATATACTCTTTAAAATACAACAAAATTCTCTATTCATCCTGAATGTAAATACTTACAAAGGACACATTAAATTTTTCTCAAATAATGTGTGTTTTTTTGGAACGGGAAAAAAACCTTGTGTGAAAGTAAAGGAGATAATCAAGCTTCTGTATTTCTGATGATGTTTTACATATCTTCCCCAGGCTCACCAACCTTTTGCAACTCAATCCTCAGTTTTAACGATCTGTAGAAAAGAAGCTTTTGAAAACATTGTGAAAAAAAAAAAAAAGGAGAAAATGCTGTTTACCAGCATTTTCTCCTTTTTTTTTTCCACAAAGTTTTCTAATTGTCCAAAGACAAAATTCATCATTTTACCAACATTTAATTTGTTGTCTTTAAATGCTTCAGATTTGGAGAAGTCCAAAATTTTGTTGTCTGATAAAGGGTTAAACCACAGGATTACAGTAAAGGGTTAAAAAAATTAACCAACTGTCATCTAGATTCAAGGTTAGTAAGTTTATATGTTTAACTGGATTGTGCACTTTCTTCAATGTTTAGGCTTAACTCCTTGAATGAATAATAGACTACAGATTTATAAACTGGTCCAAATCGAAGGCATTTGTTATAATTTGGGATTGTGTGGTAGTGGGTTAAACTGAGATCAAGTTCACTGTTCCTTAATTCTTTGTCACACAATTCCGACTTCAAATGACCTTGAGAGAAAAGGCTTATAAAACATTTTAGAAAAGGAACTACCGGTAATGCTGGTAGCCAGCGTTTTCTCCTTTTCCCTCAATGTTTTCTACCCCATCAGAGATATTAAGCTAATTTTTACCAATTTTGAAATTGTCATATAAAGATACAAAAATAAAAGGTAAGATGATTTTTTTTGTCCATGGAAATTTGTTTGTTGGCTTGTTTGTATGGTGTTCAAGGGAATATATTGGTTACCAGCATTTTCATCTTTTCTCAATTTTTTTTTCAGAAACTTTCTTTCACAGATACGTTAAATCAAGGAATTGTGTCGTAAAGGAGAATATCTTCAAAATTTAACTCTTTATCAACTGAACCGATTTGCAGACCACAAATTAAATGTAGCTCAAATAAAGCTGTCTATCTTCGATAGAGTAAAAAAAATGTGGAAAAAGGAGAAAATGCTGGTCACCAGCATTTTCCTTTTCCTACAATGTTTTCAAAAGCCTTCTTCTCAGGGTCCTTAAAAGTTTGGATTGTGTGGTAAAGGGTTAAAACTCGAGAGCAGCGTCCCTTGTATCATTTGATCATTTGTGTTTTTCTCTCTTTGTTTTCCAGGCCATGTGACAACATCAATTAAATCATGTACGATGGACCCTATCTTGACATCAGAAACCCATTTCAATCACCTATTGGGGTTCCTGAATGAGCTTTACAGGACAAAGTCACTGTGTGACTTTTACATACAGTCGCAAGATGGGTACATCTTTTCTGTCCACAAGATTATGGTTGCATCGTCATCAGCATATATCTATCAGATGATAATGTCTAGTCCAGACATCAAACAAGTATCGCTGGGTAATATTTCTTATTATTATATACCTCAATATGATCTGAGTAAAATACAGGTTTATCTAACTCACAAATTTATACAACTGGACAGAAAATTTTTCCGTATCAGTCTAGTACCATGTGTAGAGCATAATCATGTACACAGATTACTTCTGTGTTATTACGTTTGGGACTTTCAGCCATATCCTATTTACGTTAGGATAGCATGACAAAGCACGAAAACCCCATTAAAGTGTATTTATAGATACTTCTACTGTTGTTTGTCATTTTCTGTTTTTAAAAACCGTTTTTATGAAGATCTTGATGTTGTCCGATATCAATGCCCATGGCATAAAAATGTGTTGTTTTGAACAGGTATTTCTAATTGCAACTGTACAGTACACACACAAACTTCAGCATCGCAATCAATAATCAAAAACTTGACTTGCCTCCTGCGTTAAAACGAAGGAAAAAAAAAAAAGGACTGTTCTTGACAGTGACAGTGAATAACAACCACTGACTACCTTTGCAGTTTTTAAGCCACAGTTTTTTTTTTTTTTTTTTGTAGCAGCATGAGGAAAGATATCCCCATTTTTAAATGCATACTGATCTATGCAGACTTACCGTTATCTGTGTGCATTCATCTGCCATTCATAAATATTGTACATGTATGTACGAAAAAATGTCCACAGATTTTTGGTTATTCGTATTGATTTTGAGATGTTTCTTTACAGTTATAGTGGTGAGTTATATATCATAATAAAAAGAATATTACAACAGTCTGCATTTCTGTGTGATTGGATCATGTCTCATTACGCATGTAAAGAGGTCAGGTGCACATCGGATTCAACATTTGGTCTGATCAGATACATGCAACTCGACATGATCTGACCACGCAGAAGTACAGACTGTTGTAATATTCCATATTTATTGAGCCATCACAATTAACCTGTAACACACAATGCTGTCTTTACACAATCTGGAGGAAAAGACTTAGAAAACATTGATGGGAGTGTTCTCTACCTTTCAAGAGATAAAGTCATATTTTGAGTTACATTTACATTGTTGTCTACAAATGCTCTCAATTTTGACTAGTGTAGAATTTTTTCATTTTGTAAAGAGAGTTGACTTGTCTGTTTTGAAAGCATTTACAGGTGACAAGTGCAATTTAGATGATGGGGTTAGTCTTTGAGAGGGTAGAAAACATTGTGGAAAATGGAGAAAATGCTGGGAATCAGCATTTTCTTGCATTACCACAATGTTTTCAAAAACCTTCTTTTTAGACTCGCTGTAACCCACAACTGTTTTGTAAACAGTTAAGAAGTTTTTGAACAAATGCTATTATGTACACCTCTGTAGATGTCAGCTTTGAAAATCATTGCAGGAATTGATTGATTGTATAGTGTTTAATGCCATTTCAACATTATTTTAGTTATGTCTTTGCCGCCAGTGCACCTAACTATGCTTTCCTGGAGTTTCTATTACCAGTACTCTGCACAATATTCTTTCCAAGCCACTTGCTGTTCTCCCACATTACCATCATCAAAACAATGGTCAGCGATGAGAGAGGAATGAACCCTGTCGCAATGACTTATCATCTATCCTCGGAAAGAAATTGGCAAAGCCGGGATCAAACAAGTGACCTCCTGTTCTCAAGTCCTGAACCCTACTGACTGAGCTACTGGGGCTTGGCTCATTGCTCACTTACTAGCATTTTCTCATTTTCCCACATTGTTTTCTATCCTTACACAGACAAATCCTAATATTTTATTTAAGCCATGCTTATTTTTATACTCCCGCAAAACGAATGTTTTCGGGGGTATACTGGAATCACCCTGTCTGTCCGTGTGTCCGTCTGTTTGTCCGTCTGTGTGTCCGTCTATGTACAAATAATTGCCTGTTTCTGTCAAAGCGCTTGCGGGGGTATTAAGTCACATTCAGTGACAGCTCTAGTTTCATCTGCAAATGCTTACAATATTGACAAGTCTACAATTTTGTCATCTGGTTAAGAGTTGAAGCTCAAGGTCACTGTTACTAAATATAGAAAAAACTTTAGAAAAATAAAAGATCCAGCTCATAACTAGTAAGAAACTTATCTATTGCCGTACAGGATTCAAACTGTTGTTGACTTGATCAGTGATATAGGACCATATTGATCATTTTATTTTGTTTTTAATTTCAGATATTTCATCCAAGGTTTTACAAATACTTATAGAGTTTATCTACACTGGTGAGTTGTTTGTATCTAAGCAACAGTGGACAGATATTCAGATTGCTGCCAACTTTCTACAAGTAAGGTCTTTCTTCTCTATCTTCTTCTGCTGGTCCAACATCCCATAGTGATTAAACTTTAACCAGCGTTTTCATGACCCTGAGGAAGAGGACTAAAGTAAACAATGTGGAGAAAGGAGAAAATGCTGGTAACCAGCATTTTCTCCTTTTCCCACAATGTTTTCTACCCTATCATAGAATTTAAGTTTATTTGTACCACTTTAAAATTTGTCATCTGCAGATGCTCTCAATGTGGAAGGATCTAAAGTTTGTTGTTTGGAAAAGAGTTAGGATACAATTTTAGGGGGTTATTTCCTTCTTGTTGCACTGTTTCTAGTGTCCTTGGGCAAAGCACTAAGGAGCTCATTCCTTGTACCATTGAAATTCAAGGATTGTATTCACCAACTGGTGTCCGTGGTTGTGAGGTAGAGCGTCGGCCTTGTAACCAAAAGGTCCCGAGTTCGATACCCGGGAGCGGATGTCAACTTTGGGATTTTTCATTGGTCCACACATTCAGCACGAGTACTGGTGTAGTTCCCAGGTAGCAGAATCGGGAGAGATTAGCATAAGTTGTAAGAACTTGTTTCTCAATCAGTGTAAGATAAATATGTTTAACTAACTGCTTTAGAAATTTTGAAGCCATGCTCTGGTAAAAAGAGGTTTAATGCATCTCCATGAATATGAAAATGGTATTTTTCACTAATCATAACCATGATATATTCTTACGAACAAAAGCTGTAACAAATAAACAAATGAACAAATGCATGGCAGAAATACAGGGACCAGGCAGGGATCGAATCTAGAACGCCCGGACGAAAGGCCTAGACCATAACCACTGAGCTAAAGAGAATTCTCCCTAACGCAGTTGTTAGGTATTGTATTTAAATCGGGATGAAGCCATGCATGAAAGAGTGGTCTCCCTTAACACACCCCCTCTTAAAATCATCATTTATTTATGACTCAAAGCCTTATTAGGCAGAAAGTCCATTTTTTGGACAACAAATGGGATTAATGGCTCAATGGCCAATCCCGGACGAGCCCCCATCTTACGAACAAAGTCCGTAACAAAGAAACAAATGAACAAATGCATGGTAGAAATACAGGGACTAGGCAGGATTTGAACCTAGAACGCCCGGACGAAAGGCCAACACCATAACCACTGAGCTAAAGAGAATTCTCCCTAATGCAGTTGTTAGGTATTGTATTTAAACCGGGATGAAGCCATGCATGAAGGAGTGGTCTCCCGTAACAATATCAAACCTTAATCCACCATTATTTCTCAATAAACTAGTCCTTTTTCAAAAGCATGAAATAAATTTATTCATTAACCTCAAAATCTGATTTCAGATGAAAAATGTATTGGATCTCATGCAAGATCATAAAAAGAATGAAAGTCTTCAAGCTGGTACCACACTCACCAATGAAATCTCCAGAGTTCTTAAGAATGAGCCATGTAGTGGTATGGTTGTACATACTGATGACAGAAGTATTAAAAGAAATACAAAGAGAGGCACCAGTAAAATCACTTTCTGGCTTTGTTCATTACCTCCTTAATTCTCTACCAAACGAAAATTTTATATACTTGTCTAAATTGAAAATATTTGCAGACAAAGATGTAACTGCAACTTAAAAACTCATAAATGTCTTTGAAAGGGTAGGAAACATTGTGGGAAAAGGAGAAAGTGCTGGTAAAAGCCTTCTTCCTCAAGGTGTTATAAGTAGGGATTGTGTGGTAGAGGGTTAACTCTTTACCATACAGCCAAGCCCCGGTAGCTCAGTCGGTAACATACAGGACTTGAGAACTGGAGGTCGCTGGTTCAATCCCAGGCTTGGCCAATTTCTTTCCCAGAATTGATGATAGTCATTGCCACAGGATTCTTTCCTTTGTCACTGCTGACCATTGTTTCGACGATGGTTATGTGGAAAAGCCGCCAGTGGCTTGGAAAGAATATTGTGTGGTGTACTTGTAGAGAAACTCCAGGAAAGCATGGATAAGTGCACTGGCTGTCGCGATATAACTGAAATAATGTTGAAAAATGGCATTATTCACCATACCCATCAATCAGTAGTTCAATTAAGATGAATATACATTTTTTTTCATGGTAAGGACTTATATAGAGTTGGGTTATTAGGAACTCAAGGGGTCAGCCTTCTGCAAGATGACAAATTCTTAGCCTTGTCTGTATTGAAAACATTTAACAAATACGGCATGGCTCAAATAATGGGCGTATCCTTGACAGAGTAAAAAACATTGTGAGAAAAGGAGAAAATGCTGGTATCCAGCATTTTCTCCTTTTACCACAATTTTTTCAAAATTCTTCTTTTTCAGGTTCATTAAAACATGGGATTGTGTGGTATATGGTTGAATTCAACATCTTAACCACTGAACCACAGTAAAACCCGCTCTTTTGGACACTCACATCTAGAAAGAAAATATGTGCCACGCTCTGGCAAAAAGGGGCTTAATGCATCTCCGTGATGTGTGATATCAAGCAAGCCATAAGTATGGACTCATAATAGCCACTTTTTTTAACAACCAACATTATCATTAGGTACACCAATCCTTTCAGCAACAGAAAATTGACCAGTAGCGAAAAAGTTTCGGCCCAGGTCAGCCTGCTAGGACTGTGCAGGCTGACTTAGGTCGATACTTTTTGCAGATGCACTAAGACCCCTTTTCACGGAGCATGGCTCACATATATCTTTCCTTGTTTAATTTTTCAGGGAAGGATGCCAGTAATAGTGAAAAAAAGACTAATATTACTAAAAAACTAAAATTAGAGTCAAGGAAAAACATTATTAGTCACACTACAGATCTAGAGAGTCCTAATCTGCCCAGATTGAGGCAAAATGTAAGGCAGAACTGTGCTGGTATGTATGTAGAATGTCGGGTCAATCACTGGCCAGAAACTAGCAAAGGAAAACAGCCTTGCATAAAAGCTAGAAGAAAGGAAAGTAAAAGCAGACAGATGAAAAGAAAATATAAAAAACATGTGAATAAATTTGGGAAGGAACTAAGGTATAAGTGTTTGTACTGTGATGGGACATTTAAGTTTTTGTTTAAACGCCATTATCACATGTGCCACTACCATAAAGACAGGTACTTAAAGTCACTGTTTTCCAGCTTTCTTTGTAAAAGAGCTATACATTTAAAAGTGGGAACTGGCTTGTTCAATAGAATGACTGGTGCTAGGAAATTCATTGTTTGTAAACTGTGTAACAAAAGATTTTATAGATACAGTCTATTTCTCTATCACTTTGGTAGAAAACACCGGTCTAAGTTTCAACTGACGTGGTTTAATTATGTTATCAAACGCTCATTCAGGATTCGAAAATCAAGTGTTAAGAAAGAGTTTGAGTGTGTGAAGTGCCGGAAGACTTTCATCTCGGAGTTCAATCTTGCGGTCCATTTGGAACGTTATCATTCTCAAGATATGGATGAGTACCAGCAGACCTTTCTGACGCTACTCCAAAAGTTAAAAGTAAGTCTGACTGTTTACTCTTAAGTATACAGCGTTTTCTCCTCCTTTTCCCAAATTTTTTTCTACATTTTCAAAGACAAAGTTCATCATTTATTCCTCATTTCTTTTGCCATTTGCAAATGCTTTCAGTTTGAACAAATCTCTTTTTTTTTTCGTGTGTTAAAGGGTTAACAACCCTGTGGAAAGAGGCTTTTGTAAAAAAAAAGTAGTTCTCCCTCAATGTTTTCTCCCCGTTCGAAACAAAATCCTGTCATCTGAAACATGTTGCATGAATGGTCTGCAAGTCTTTCATTATGGACAAGTCTGAAATTTTGTCACTTGGTGAAAAGTTAAATGTCTTTTCCCTCTTATTTGCTTTTCAGTCATTTATTGTTCTAACAAAATAGCAGAGCCCAGGTAGTGCATTCGTAGCATACAGGACTTGGGAACAGGGGATGGCTGGTTTGATCCTTGCCTCGGTCAATTTCTTTCCAAGAATAGTGATAGTCATTGCAAGAGGATTCATTCCTCTCTCACTGCTGACCATTGTTTCAACGATGGTTATGTGGGAAAGCAGCCAGTTGCTTGAAAGATTGTTGTGCAAATTACTGGTAAATGAAACTCCAGGAAAGCATGTATAGGGCAGTGGCCGCCGTGATATAATTTGAATAATGTTGAAACAGCATTAAAAACCATACCAGTGCTCTCAATAAGGGCCCATTTCAGGAATTTTTGTAATTCCATGTTCAAATTTTAGGAATTTTTTTTAAAAAATCAGGATTTTTTTTTCCCCGCATTGGTCAATGTTGTCATAGGCTTAGATTTATTTTGATTGTGTCGCGGAATGTCCAATCCTAATTTCAAACCCTATGTTGTGATTACTCTAAAGTTTTATTCAGAAAGACATGTCCTTAGAATAACCATATAATAGGGTTAGAAATGCATATATATATATCTATAACAACACTGATTATGATCTGTGATTGGCTGGCAATGATGGACCATGGTACTTTAAATTAAGAATAAATAAGCAAATCACTGTTTCATAACTGTAATAAGGATAATTCAATTTTATTCAACATCATTCAGTCATACAATACAACATGGAAACTTGTACATTTTAACTCACGGACTGTGTGGTAATGATTTAGTTCATAATAAAACTATTTTACATCAAGTCTGGCTTTCTTTTGTTTTTTTTTACCAAATCCCAATATTTTCTACATGCGTATCGAAAGTATAATCTGCCGATTTTTAAAGAGTTGGACAAATAATTGATATTACTCGATTATTTCAATTTTTTTCATGTTCCATAATCCAGCCATAATTGGATAAACAATCGCATATGTGTAATTGTCATCTCTACACCGTAATCCGGATCACCAAAATGCTTTAAATAACATGATTAGAAAGACTCTTTGTAAAGTGCCTTCCTTACATTGAATAGACGATACCGAAGTTTTCCACCTGCGTCAAACCCTTTGTGCATTGTTTTTTTAAAAAACGTCTGGGTTGAAATTCTCGGACTTTTTTGTCAAAATCTGGACGTAAAAAAAACATCCGACTTCCAAAATGGCGACGTTTTTTCTCAAAATTTGGACGTAATATACGTCGACGTCCGCTTATTGAGAGCACTGACCATACAATAAATCAGTGTTCTTAAATACAAAGGGGAATATTCTTTGTTCCAAAGAGTAGGTTGTGCTATGACCGATGATCCCATCTATGGTCTATATTATTTCGCAACACTTATATAAAGCAGCAATTGT
The DNA here is from genome assembly GCA_946811185.2 of Hippopus hippopus. Taxonomy (NCBI): domain Eukaryota; kingdom Metazoa; phylum Mollusca; class Bivalvia; order Cardiida; family Cardiidae; genus Hippopus; species Hippopus hippopus. The sequence goes on from OX328113.1 coordinate 28,266,856, forward strand.
TTATAGAAATAATGTAGAATACTTCAGAGATGGAGGAATGACTGGCTGAATTTATGATAGACAAATCCAACTACAGTTGATTGTAGCATATGGTTCTTGCAAAGTGGCAATAGTTGGTTGAATATTCCTTCGTATAGATTCAGTTTTATGGACAGTTACATAGAGGATATTTTTTATTTTCTGTGAAAGATTTATTTCATCAAGTGAACATCATCAGTAACATTTTCACTTGTGGCTACACCACATGTGTAAATATTACTACTGAAGCTCATGAGATGAAGCGATTTTCAATCTTTCACTTGAAAAAAAGAACCACCAAAAAACCAAATGTTCTATTTATTTCATGCTTCTAACCCCTTTTTTGTTGGGTCTTTTGTCAAAATCCAGTGCAGTTTTCATGTTCTTAAGATGGGGGCTCATCCAGGATTGGCCATGAGCCAGTTGTTGTAGAGATAATAGACTTACTGCCTAATAAGGCTTTCTGTCATCAAAATGATGATATTTAAATGGGGGTATGTTGGGGGAGATAACTCCATCCTTACTGCATAGCTTCTTCTTGTATAAAAGCAATACCTAGCAACTGGTTTGAGAGAATTCTCTTTAGCTCAGTGGTTAAGGTATTGGTCCTTTGAACCTCAAAAAACGAAGATCTTTGCAGCACAGGTTTGAATCCCAGCTGTGGCTGTTTGTACGAAGATGATAAGGAAGAACATGGGTGGACCAGTGCCTGTATCGGAATATTGTTATAAAAAACATCTTGAAATGTTTACTGTTTTTGAGAGTAACCTCCTTTCAATTCTATGCACTTATTCATTCTTGATTTCCATGTGTGAAACACGTGCGTGAGCACGTCACGTGACATTACTCTCAAGGACCGGGTCGAAGTGAGGGTTAGCTTGTTCGCACTCTCGTAGTGAGTGCCATGTAGAGAATCTTTCAAAATAGGAATAAGTCAGAGGTCTCAAGGGGTCAGGACTGAATTATAAGGAGGGTTGGCTAATGTTTCTATGTGTAATTTTTTTAACAAAAGTTCTTGTACAAGTGTGGCTTTGTGAGCTAGGGCGTTATCTTGGTATAAAGTGATGTCACTCCGCATAACTTCTGGCTGTTTTTATGTATGGTGCGAGTGGCATAAAACTCAGCATTGACTGTAGTATGCATAGATACAACTTCATTTAGAAGAAAAACGGAGAATAGAAACAAATAATGCACATAACTTTAACTTTTGACTAAGAAAGTTTAACTTTAAAGGCGGAAGGCAATGGTGGATGTTTCTATACAGTACTTTGTGGTTTAGACTCAGTCCCATTAAAGTGCACCTAAGTTTCATGGCATGTTACAATTCGATTAGTAAAGTTTAACCCCTCTACCCTAATGTGTTCTAAAATTTCTCAACATATTTCAACCCTAACCCCCATTTACCTGGACGTCAATAGTCGAGGTACCCAAGAAACACGCGACATTGCAAGATTATCAGTCGAAATCTCCTGGACACTTCCAAATGAAATGCTTAATGTGTCAGCTATTTTCCTGATAGTATTTCGACAATCTTGTTTTGCATGCTGCTCTACAACCGTGATAATTTGTCTGTGACTGATGTTGATGGAATGGCAGAATTAGGGTCATATTTAATAGTATCACACCCATCTCTAAATCAGTCCGATCCATTTGGAAACATCAGATTTTTTGAGCGTAGAGTCCTCTAGACATTTTCCTAAATCAGTTTTGATTTTCCGATAAATACTTTGTGAATTTGACATAAAACTTTATGATTACTCTCAGCTCAGATAAAATGTCGTCTGACATTTTGGACCACTAATGGAGTATATGACGTCATTAAAATGATGTCACACTTTACCTGCTTAAATATTACGACATTTGGAAGCTAGAGTCAGTTGCCAAACAATCAATGCTCATCTATGCAATTTTTTGTAATCCTATGTTTAGTAGTTTTCAAAATAATGAGGTGGTCCACGTTCTTTCTGATCACCCCTCGTATATGACCTATGCATTTGTTGCAAATTTTCATGTTTAAGTAATTCTGTGTTGCATACCCCCTCCACATAAGAAGGCATTGCAATGTTACATAAAGTGTTAGAAATGTAGGGTAAATGTGCATAAATTATATGATATTTCCCTCTGGTTGAATGGCAGGCGCAGTTTACCTAGGTAACTGGTGTGCGGGAACTACTGTTTTCGCCTTCCATTTAAGAGTTAGAAAATATGGTATTTTTCACAGGTTGTAACCATGAAATATCAAACCATAACCCAGCATTAGTTCTCGATAAACTACCGAAAAGCATGAAATAAAGTGATTTATTTTCAAGTTTTGGTGTATGTGTCCGGGGTTTTAATGGATGCAAATTCAGTCAGTCAGAGTACAAAAAAGTGATTGTAAGGACATTGTTCCAGGACACTGATGACTTTTAATATTTGCACAGCTCAGTGCTTTGAGTCCAGAATAAATTGTGAGTTGAAGACTCGGGAATAACAGGTAGAGAAAATCACTAATGTGTTCTCAGTAATTTTTGGCCAGAAGTAAATTATTCTGGTTTTTTTTTTACTTAACTCTTTACCACACAATCACAAGTTTGAAAAAAAATCAAACAGAGAAGGCTTTTGAAAATATTGAGGGAAAAGGAGAAAATGCTGGTAACCAGCATTTTCTCCCTTTCCCACAATGTTTTCTACTCTGTCAAAGACAAATCGTATCAGGTGAGCTAGTTTTAATCTGTTATTGAAAATGCCCTCAAATTGTACAAGTCTGTGAAAGTGCTTGCATGAACTTGTTGTTTAGTGGAGTCGTTTGGTGAAGAGTGAACATGATAAATATGGGTCATGCTTTGGGAAAAGGATGTTAAATGCATCTCATTGATGCATTATTGGTAGCAAGTTGTCTTACAATTGTGGAGCCATATAATCTATGTTGCCTAACAGTCAACTGGATCCCTAGGTAGAATCGTCTTTGACCTGTAGAAAATTGACTTATGGCCAAAAGTTTCGACCCAGGTCAGAGTGCACAGACTGCTCAGTCTGACTTGGGTTTATTCCGTTTTCAGATGCATTAAAACCTCCTTTTACAGAGCATGGCTCTATATTTTGTCCTGAAAGAGTTAACATGATATGGCCTGCAACACGCGAAAAGGGGCATTCGGACATTTGCGTAAAGTTTCATCTCGGATCAGCCTGCGCAATCCGCGCAGGCAGATCCGAAATGACACTTTCCGTTTTTATGTAATTTTCTGTTTTGGGCAAGTCTACCAAAGAACAAAATCTAATGTAGTTGTTAAGTGCCATCTTGGATTAGCCTGCACGGACTGAGACAACACTCTACGCAAATGTCCGAATGCCCCTTTTCGCGGGTTGCAAGCCATATGTGTTTACGTATATTTTAGGCCAAGAGATCTGGGAGGACATGTAAGATATGTGGCAAACACTACCACTTCCAGTCTTCACTCTGGAGGCACATGGCTCTACACAGACAGGAGAAGCCGCACCAATGTTCGACATGTGGGAAAACCTTCACCTTAAAATCTGGACTGAAAGAACATGCTGCCGTACACGACAAGGATAAGATATGTATCTGTGCCATTTGTGGTAAATGTTACAAACACAGACAAAGTTTACGGAGACATATGTCGGAGCATGACCCAAACAAGACCATCTATAATTGTGTTATATGTGGGAAAAGTTTTGACAGGCAAGATAAATTTGTGGCCCATTCTAGAAGCCACACACACAGTCATCAGTCAGAAAGGCATCCTGGAACTTCTTACACTCTGAACTATAATTACCCTTCTTGTAAGGAAGGAACAGACCCTTCACCTATCCCATATTTTCCTCACTATCCTAGTTTTTCCTAGGATTTTTTAAGCTTCCCCCAGAGTAGGTAGTGTATAGGACTTGAGAACAGGGGGTTGCTGGTTTGATTCCAGGCTCGGCTTATTTCTTTCCAAGGGTAGCTATTGTGACAGGGTTCATTCCTCTCTCACTGCTGACCATTGTTTCAACGATGGTTAGGTGGGAAAGCAGCCAGTGGCTTAGAAAGAATATTTTGCGGAGTATTGTTAAAAAAAACTCCAGGAAAGCATGGATATGTGCACTGGCCGCCACAATATGACTGAAATAATGTTGAAAATGGCATTAAACACCATACAATCAATCATTTTAACTCCCCTGGACGGAGTTTATGAAGAGCTATTGAGCTACCTCTGGTGTTGGTGTTAGCATTAGCCTTCGAGAAAATGTCCACATTTACAATGAATTTTTTCGACTCTAGCAAATGACAAAATTTTCCACTTGCCCGAGTTGAAATTGTTTCTAGAGGACACAATAAGTGTGACTCATAAATAGAAATACGCCTTTGGAAGGGTAGAAAACATTGTGCGAAAAGGAGAAAATGCTGATTACCAGCATTTTCTCCTTTTCCTCACAATGTTTTCAAAAGGTTTCTTCCTTAGGGTCATTTAAACTTGTGGTTGTGTACCATGTAATGGATTTGGTTCATATTTGACATGGTGATAGATAAAGGTCCAAAGTTTCTATCAGCGTAACTTCTGCCCATGATCTTAATGTCAAGGTCGTAGACTTTGATATTTTACATTAAAGTTTTATTGTTAAAGTTGTCCAAGAGCTCATATTTTCCAAACTTTTTGAAGTTGATTGAAGGATTGTTAGCTGACTGTGATGATAGTGGTATAAATCAAACAGGTGATTAACGTTGATACTCATCTGTACTCTAGTCAATATTCTTATTAATCTTAGGCTGCTGTGAAATTTCATCTTCTTCCATTGTCCATGGACAAGTAAGACAAATTCCTTCTTATCAGGACATTAAATCACTTAAGTCTATATAAGCCATGGTCTTCAAAAAGGGGGTTCGACCAAGGTCAGCCTGCACAGTCAACACAGGCTGGCCTGGGTCAAAATTTTTAGCTATTGGTCAATTCCCTACATGTTTAAGGACCAGACTGCATCATTGTTAAGTCGGTTGTTAGACAAAATGGATTTTTATGGATCCATAATTGTATGATGACTAGCTTGGTATAATGGATCACAAACTCTTTACCATACAACAAAATTTTAGACAGATTGGAATAGGAAGCATTTCCAAAGGACATAGTAAATGTGGCACAAGTAATGGGATTTGTCTGTAAAAGATAAAAAAAAAAAACATTGTGGGACAAGAAGAAAATGCTGGTTACCAGCATTTTCTCCTTTTCCCACAATGTTTTCAAAAGCTTTTTTTCTCAGGATTGTTAAAAATAGGGATTGTATGGTGAAGGGTTAAAACCACCCCCCACCCCCTTGCCAGAGCGAGGCTCATATATAAGTATCTAAAAGTAGTTTCAAGATATAGATTACCTCTTACCGGATGGAAAAATTTTAGAATTGTCCAAATTGAAAGTGTTTGCAGACGACAAATTGGACATGGCTCTAATGGTGGAGTTTGTCTATGAAATGATAGACAACATTGTGGGATAAGGAGAAAATGCTGGTTCCATACATTTTCTCTTAGGCGCACATTTAGTTCAAAAGTCTATTTCCTTAGAGTTGTTTATAACAATTTTTTGGTTGGTAAAGGGTTAAACTGTATCATGATTTCACTTATACATGTATGCCATATTAGTCTACTAGACTGTGTAAAATTATTGACTTCCTAATGGTACATTTAAGGAATGAAGAGGATTTTCTTTTTTTCATGGAGGTATGAAAAAAAAAAAACCTAATCACACTGTATGAAACCGCTTCGTGGTTTCATGCAGTGTGATTAGGTTTTTTTTTCATACATGTACCTCCATGAAAAAAAAAATTCTCTTCATTCCTTATAATTTAATATTACAGACAACATACATCTACGGAAATAATTCAAACTGCATTCATCTTCTTTATTTTTAAATCTAACGTTGGAGTTTCTAAAGACCTTCCACACATATTTGTATGGCACAAGAATACAATAGGGAAGCAGTTTTCAGATCCCCAATACTGAAAATTAACCAATAGAACGAAAGTAAATGAACACAGCAGTGTGTAGGACCCGCAAAAGTAACCTTCAGCGAAAGTAGTTCCAGCACAACGTGATTTTTTTTTTCATGGAGCTATGAAAAAATTTTTTCAGTCAATCAGAACTCGCCAATGTTCATGAAAACAACTGATATTTAATCAATGAAAATTATAACATGTGATACATGTTTATACAGCTTTGGTAATCGTGATGTTGCTCTACTAAATAAGATAGAATAATTCAAGACTTAAGTAATCAAGCTGCTATTTATTTTAAAAAAATTTACACTTTGTTGTATGATCATTATTAAGTTGACACTGTCAGCTGACATGGGAAAATCAGTAACATATGCTCTGTAAGATAAATTGACCAATATGGGTTTTGCAAATTTTAGTTCCATTGGCTTAAGGTCGGCGACCATAATATGGGATAGCCTCAAGCCAGTCCTGCATTTATTTTTATCTCAAACATCTTTTTCTCTGAAACTTTAAATCCAAGTTTGACCAAACTTCACATAAATAACCTCTAAATAGTCTTTTGCAGATTTTTTTTTTTTGCAAATGAAAATGGTACTTGATAACACATTCATATTCTCATTTATACCTTGGCAAGTATATCACACCTTTTTTTTTTGAGGGGGGGCGTTGGGGGCCTAGGCTCTCTGTAAAGTTTTATAACTATATGTGCTTTTTGATTTCCTATGACTCTACATGTATTTATGATTTTCAATGAATGTTTCTGAAAATTTGATGAACCTTTCAAGTGTGTGCATCGATCGAAATAAGTATTATAGTGAACTTTTTAAGGTTTTTATCAAGTTTTAGTTTTGCTTTATTATAAATTTTTTAACAATAAATGCATTGATATTTACGTATGTATGAGAAATCCGGAGAACATATTCCATCTGTCCATAGTTTCATACAATCCGTACCTAGAAGTATGCGTTACATTCACCCTAACTTTGTCCCCTGTCCATAGTGATGTAACTGCTTGAGTCGAGCTGCACGAGAAATGCTGATCACTGTGATCTATTACCCCTATTACTTTATTATTTGCCACAAGATGAATTCCAACGTACCGGGTAACGGCCGTGCAGAGTTGGACGTAAAATGAGTAGACACCGTGTACCGGTGCCGTGAATTCTCCTGTAACGTTATTATAACCATTGCCGTCGTTGGTGATGACGGATCCATAAACGATACAGGAGCCGACCTTTGGCTCACGGTCCACGGGGTTGTGCGCATTAAAAAGAACAGACGGAATGTTTGACCAAGAGTCTGAAAAAGAATATCAAATACAAGGCAAGTTGTAGGCTTTCTTATTCTTCATATGAATAAACCAATTATCAAGCAAGTTCAAAGGAGGAAAGGCTAGTTATCAGCATTTTCTACTGTTCCCACAATGTTTTCTAAAAGCTTCTTCCTCAGGGCCGTTTAAACTCGGGATTGTATGTTAAAGAGTTAACTGAAAGTCCGGCCCCTCGCACCCATCATTTGACGAGAACTGTCAGTGCTTACCTTCACAAGAGGTGAACTGTTCACCGACACCTTCACAAGGTTCTCTAAGTACAGATATTTGTAGGCTATTACACACCCGAGTTCGAGTTTTCATTTTGATATTGCCAGAACACTGACTCCATGATGACCAGGCCAACCATTGTCCTTCTATCGAGACTGAAAGATAAACAATAGGTGCATGTGTACGTGAAAGTGACCAACCATATAAATGTTAATTTATCAGACCTTGCTCTGAATTAGCAGCAAACTGAGGCATTTGTATAATGACAAACTTTACCTCCAATGAACTTCTATAAAAAGGTTTCCAAAAGCATTAACTGCCGTCCCTATCATTTGTCAGTATTTTCGACACATTTCTAAACTAGGATAGACAAGGTCTTTGATTTTATCTTGCACTACAGTTGGCTTAATTCTTTTCCGATGTAATACATGGAACGGAAAAGATGGATAGATATTAAGCGAGTAATTAAGGTCGATACTTTTGAGGTTGACAATTTTTTCCACTCCCACCGTCACATGGAAATTTTAATACCCTAGTAAATTCATCGACGGAATTTTATTGGTCAATGAAATTTGACTATCTGCATTGAAATAACGGAATGATTTTGAAAATAGTTTTGATTCGCCATATTCGTCCAATATCGCATTATAGACCAGTCTGATTGGTTAGACCTTTTTAACCCCCTTAATTTTTATCTCTTTGTTCCGTTTTATGTACAAGATCGAAGGTCATTGTGAAATGAAAATGCCTTGTTCCGGGTTGTAGTATACTAGGATTTCGAAATACGTCTCAATATTTTGTGTTCCGAGATGTTGGGTTGTTCCCCAATCACTGGACTACTTTAACGGGAACATGGCTTAGGTGATATCTTCGCGCGAAAAAGACCATGTGCACGACCCTGAACTTCCAGCACATTTTCTCCCGCTAGATGGCATTCTACAAATACACATCTATCTAATTTGGGCATTCTGGGTACAGAACCGGACTACTTTTCAAAACAACCGTTACCTTGAATTTCAAAATGAAATAAACGTTTACTCAATAAAACACTACCTGGTGCGATTCATTCAGCTATGATCGGCTAGCATGTAACCTATGCATCGGCCATTTATTAAAACAGCCCCTACATGCTTGGGTAATAGGCTAAAAGCTTCGGCATAAGCCCTACTTTTCCCAGGTATACGGGGATGGGTGATGCGTCATTGCAGACAGGTCGAATCTTCGAAGAATATGACATGCGCAGACAATGCTTCCAGCATGACAATTTCCGGTCTCATATCGCTCGTGTTTGCCAGTAGTTTCAGGCAAACAACATACACCGACTCAATTGGCCAACATCCAGTCCAGATCTGTCCCCAGTTGAACACTTGTGGGACGAACTTGATGAGAGGATTTGAAGGCGCCAAAATACCCACACAGACCTGGCCCTTGCATGAAGATTGGGATATCATTTCGATTGCACGGTTCAACAACCTCATGAATTTCAAGCATAGGAGGTTAAGGGCCGCGACAGCTGCGTAAGTAGGGCACACAAGACACTGACGTGCCGTGTTGCACTACACAAATAGGGGCTACTGTCAAAAGGGTTTTTTTTTCCTCATAAGCATCACTAAAAATCATAGAAAACTTTATCAACTTGTTCAATAAAGATGAAAGATTATACAAAAACAACTACAAACAAGAAATATCTTTTAAAAAAGACAGACGGCGTAAGAGGCACTGGGATATTAATATTTAAATTCGTTTGTAGTATAATATGAAGAGAAATGATGAAAACAGGTCGGAAAGTAGCCTGTTTTAAATTGTTTTGCATATGGTTGAAAGCAGAATTTTCAATAAGATTTAGGAATGAGGAAGCTCTCGTAATGAGCGTTATTGAGCAATACATTAATTCTCATGTTTAACGTAAAATGAGAGTCGACATTCTGCCATGCTTCGGAAGATATCGTTTGTTCTGTTTTTTATTAATGAATCATGTTTAAATAAGGGTCTGTTTAGACCATACGATGAAATCTTTAAAAAGAAAACAAAGTAGATTTGCATGTTTTTGTACAAATATGAAGCACCTCTCAATCATCGACTATTTGTCGTTATCAGAAGGCGGGGTTTTATCACCCCTCTCAATGCTTGACCACACCCACCTACTTTTATTAAGAGTATTTTAGTAGAAACCCAGTTTCTTCGCTAACAACGCAATAAAATCGATTGTTCCCCTAGGTAGGCATAGTTATTTACGTTTCGAATTCACCAAATTCAACACATAACATCTTTTTTCATTGTGACAAGAAACGAAATCAGTTGTTTCACAACCCGTTTTCGTGTAAGACAATAGAGCGGTAGCCTGCCGTCGCAATTCGTATTCGGTTTTACGCGAGGAAAAACGGGTACCAAATCTTTTACACTAACCAAAATAGAAAACTCGCCAATACTCATTGCTATTAGTTTATCCATATGATTTAGATTATGGATGTTTAGCTAGAGTTTAACATCTGCATGGCCAAAAAGTACATCTTTACACAGGTAAATGTGATCATTACGTGATTTTCTAGCCATGAACACTTTTATCCAATGTCGGTAAATTTCTACTGTGACCTTTATTTTTTTGCGTAGTTTACCTGTATTTGGCCAATCACAAAATGTGTAACCATTCATTTCCTCCTAGTACTCAAAGTAGGTCAAAAGTGAGATCATACAGCTACGCCGAAAACAGATGTAACATTACATTAAATACTTTAAAACTGTCTGAAAAGATTATCCGTCGTTTCTTTTCCGTTCTAGATCTAGTAAATGTATACCTACAAACATATCGAGTGATTTACCTTTCAACTTTTGAGAAACACGTGAATTTATATAATCTGTAATACTTTTCATAGTAGAGGAAAGATTAGATTCAACATTAGACTGCAGATTTGTGCATCCTGAGAAAGGAACGTGTAAAAAAAAAAGTAGACGATGTCTCACCCGATATCCAGGCGAAATTGAAGAGGTAAAAAAGGCAGAAACCACGCATACGTCCTTTATAGATGCTTTACCAGAGGGAAATAAAAACTTGGCCTTTTGAATACACGCTTAAATTTGTTTGTCTATGGTAGGAAAACGTGTATAAATTTTTCAACATAGATAAGAGATCAGAGGTCTATCTTTTTATACGCCCGTCGAAGACAGGACGTATTATGGGATCACCCATGGCGTCTGGGCGGGCGGCGTCCAGTTCTTTGTCCGGAGCATAACTTTGCCATCTCCAGTCCGATTGACTTGAAACTTGGCATTTGTGTTTGTTGCAATAATACGGAGTGCAGTGCGAAAGAACCATAACTCTACCTCGTGCTGTCTTTGAGTTATTTCCCTTTGATCGTCATTTTTACAGCATTTTCTGCTTGTCCGGAATATAACTTTGTCATCTCTAGTCTGAACATCTTCAAATTTGGTATGCATGATTGTTGAAAAATTACGGAGTGCAGTGCACAAGAACCATAACTCTTCCTAGCACGAATTTTGAGTTATACCTCTTTGATCTTCATTTTTATAGCATTTCTTGCTTGTCCGGAGCAAAACTTTGTCATGTTAAGTAGGAATGACTTGAAATATGGTATGCTTATTTGTTGCAATATTTGGAAGTGCAGTGCGCAAGAATTGTAACTCTACCTCGTGCTGTCTTTGAGTTATTTCCCTTTGATCGTCATTTTTACAGCATTTAGTGCTTGTCCGGAATATAACTTTGTCATCTCAAGTCAGAACGACTTCAGACATGGTATGCATGTTTGTTGCAATATAACGGAGTACAGTGCGCAAGAAAAATAACTCCCGGGCGGGCAGGCGGTCGTCCGGGCGGCGTCCAGTTCTTTGTCCGGAGCATAACTTTGTCATCTCCAGTCCGATTGACTTGAAACTTGGCATTTGTGTTTGTTGCAATAATACGGAGTGCAGTGCGAAAGAACCATAACTCTACCTCGTGCTGTCTTTGAGTTATTTCCCTTTGATCGTCAGTTTTACAGCATTTAGTGCTTGTCCGGAATATAACTTTGTCATCTCTAGTCTGAACATTTTCAAATTTGGTATGCATGATTGTTGAAAAATTACGAAGTGCAGTGCACAAGAACCTTAACTCTTCCTAGCACGAATTTTGAGTTATTCCCCCTTTGATCTTCATTTTTATAGCATTTCTTGCTTGTCCGGAGCAAAACTTTGTCATGTTAAGTAGGAATGACTTGAAATATGGTATGCTTATTTGTTGCAATATTTGGAAGTGCAGTGCGCAAGAATTGTAACTCTACCTCGTGCTGTCTTTGAGTTATTTCCCTTTGATCGTCATTTTTACAGCATTTAGTGCTTGTCCGGAATATAACTTTGTCATCTCAAGTCAGAACGACTTCAGACATGGTATGCATGTTTGTTGCAATATAACGGAGTACAGTGCGCAAGAAAAATAACTCCCGGGCGGGCAGGCGGTCGTCCGGGCGGCGTCCAGTTCTTTGTCCGGAGCATAACTTTGTCATCTCCAGTCCGATTGACTTGAAACTTGGCATTTGTGTTTGTTGCAATAATACGGAGTGCAGTGCGAAAGAACCATAACTCTACCTCGTGCTGTCTTTGAGTTATTTCCCTTTGATCGTCAGTTTTACAGCATTTAGTGCTTGTCCGGAATATAACTTTGTCATCTCTAGTCTGAACATTTTCAAATTTGGTATGCATGATTGTTGAAAAATTACGAAGTGCAGTGCACAAGAACCTTAACTCTTCCTAGCACGAATTTTGAGTTATTCCCCCTTTGATCTTCATTTTTATAGCATTTCTTGCTTGTCCGGAGCAAAACTTTGTCATGTTAAGTAGGAATGACTTGAAATATGGTATGCTTATTTGTTGCAATATTTGGAAGTGCAGTGCGCAAGAATTGTAACTCTACCTCGTGCTGTCTTTGAGTTATTTCCCTTTGACCGTCTTTTCTACAGCATTTAGTGCTTGTCCGGAATATAACTTTGTCATCTCAAGTCAGAACGACTTCAAACTTGGTATGCATGTTTGTTGCAATATTACGGAGTACAGTGTGCAAGAACAATAACTCTACCTAGCGCGGATTTTAAGTAATTCCACTTTGATCTTCATTTTTACAGTATTTCTTGCTTGTCCGGAACGGAACTTTGTCACCTCAAGTCAAATTGACTTGAGACTTGGTAAAACATGTTTGTTGCATCACCTGCCCTTTACGATTATTATACCCCCTCGACAACTGGCGATGGGACGGGTGTATCTTGCGACAATTTGCCGCTCTTGTCTATGTTTACGCATTTCTCCTTTTTTTTGTTTGCGAAATAAAAATCGCATGACAAACCTGCATGTCATGTTTTAAGTGAAGCTCGACGAAAACATCCGCCCGCCTTTTCTAGTGCGGTACTACAGTTTAGTTTTCGTTTTAAACCTGAGCCTGTATTCATCAACCATTCCAAAGAAAGTTCTCAGTCTTATCCTCCAGAATTTTCTAAATTCGAAAGTAACGCAGCTTCTGATTGGCTAAACCATTTGGTTTAGCCAATCAAAAGTCTCATTACTTTCAAATTTAGAAAATCTTGGAGAAAAAGACTAAGAATGCTCTTAGGGATGTTTGGTGAATACGGTATTTGGTGTTAGATAAATGAAACTGGCACTCTTAGTTTTAAGGTTGCAGATATTTCCATTTCAAGGATGTTTTGTCACGTTATGTGACAAAGACGTAACTTAAATGTTTTTGGAAACGGCTTCAAACGCCATACAAGCATAAAAAATTGACCTTATCCAGTAACAATAGCGGAAAAAAAAAAAAAAAACGAAGCGGGTGCAAAAATGCATTTCAATTTAAATCATACTATTTAAAAGTACGGAAATTATTGTGAAGATGACAATCTGTAATTGTACAGTCCGTCCCAGTGTTAGTCGCTGGTAGAGAAATTTATTTTAAAACTAGGTTAAAACCTGCCAGGTCACTCTATCTTTTGTTTACTCTCTGCGTGATTTTAAGATTCATTTTTCTGCCGGCGACTAAAAGCTTTGACCGACCGCACAATAGCAAGTTGTCATCTTCACAATATTTTCCATTTTTTTAAATGGTACGATTTAAATTTAAATGCATTTTAACACCTGCATTGATTCTTTGGCTGCTATTGGGCCTTTAATTCATTGATTGATTGTAAAGCGTTACACACCTTTTTCAACATTATTTCAGTTATATCCCAGCACCCAGTGCACCTATCCATGCTTTCCTGGAGTTTCTTTTACCAGTGCTTCGCACAATGTTCTTCCCAATCCACTGGCTGCACATAATCATCGTCTAATCAAAGATCAACAGTGAGAAAAAAATGAAGCCTTTCGCACTGACTATCATTAGTCCTTAGAAGGAAATTCGCCGATCAGGGGACTCGAACCATCGACCTACTATTCTTAAATCCTGCACGTTACCGACTGCGCTACCGGGGATAGACAAATATAACTACTTAAAAAATGGTGTTTTCAATACCGTCTTCTTCAAGCAGGTAAATTGTCTGAGTAAAATCTGTTCAGGACGATTTGCGAAATTTGAGTTTATGATTTACACTAGATTACCAAGAAAGGTCACGAGATCAGCTGTTAAGTTTCACGCGGATGCGGACTTGATTTATCTCATAGATATTATCAGTCGAGTTACGTGTCTACTTGAAGGACTGTTTTCATTGGTTAAAGCGTTTACTAAACAATCCCGTGTTTTAGTGACCAGAAGTAAAAAGGCTCTTGAAAACGCTGGGGGGAAAAAGAGAAATTGCTGGTAAAGACAAGGTCCATCATTTGAGCCACAAGGGCTGATTGATAAGTTGTGAGCATTGTATTGAAGGAGTTAAACAGGGATGGCCCTTTTCAGCTCTAGCTCTACTCCCGTACTACTTAACTCTTTTAGCGCCAAATAAATAAACTCGACCTCTTTCGACGGCTATAAATACAATCTATTGAAACTTACAAAAATTTTGATTGTATAGGCTTAACTACACAAGCGGACGGTATAGATCAAAGATCAGACTGCACATTCTGTGCAGTCTGATCTTGATCTATGCCGTACGCAAAAGTCACAATTTTCGCCTATGCATGGCGCCGAAAGGGTTAAGGCTGTGTCCTCGAAGACTGCAGGTGTCATTTGGCCAGTTTATGTCGTAGAGGTAGCACTAAAGTAAACAAGGAGAGTAACTTTTGCAAAATGGACAAAACCGCTGAAAGTGCAGTGATCCAATACACGTATTTGCATTTATAAGAAAGGTCTAACACCTACTATCCAGACTGATATGGTAGCACCTCTTGGGAATGGTGCCTCTTCATGTGCTACAGTGAAAGGGTGGGTGGCGGAATTTAAGCGTGGTAGGCAAAGCCTTGAGGATGACGCACGTCTTGATAGGCCTATCACTGTTGGTTCCCCAGAAGTGGTCAGTAAAGTCCATGATTATGGCTGACAGGTGATTTACAAAGAGAGATATATAGCCAGTACAGTTGGGATTTCACAGGAAAGGGTGCATTCGATTCTTATGGAAGATCTTACAATAAGAAAGCTCTCAGCCCGTTAGGTACCAAGATATCCGACACTTGATCAGAAGCACACCAGGCGGACTTTGTCGCGGGCTAATCTGAACCTTTTAGAGACAGAACCTGCTAACTCTTTGCAGAGGTTTGTGACTATGAGTGAAACGTGGGTCCATCATTTCACCACAGTGGGCAACAACAGTCTAAACAATGGAACCACCCAGGGTCACCCCAGCCAAAGGGGACAAGGACTGTTCCATCCGCTGGAAAGGTTATGGCCTCAGTTTTCTTGGATGCTGATGATAATCTGATGGTAAAAGGGACAAACAATCAATGACACATGTATATCAGCCATCACTTCTTCGGCACTTTTAAAAGAAAATATTAAAGAAAAGCGCCCCAGAGAACTCAGTAGAGGTGTATTGTTCCACTATATTGTCCCTATTAACAAGTCTGTCATTGCAATGGCTGCAATTACGGATTGTGGCTTTGATTTGATTGAGCATCCGCTTTATTCATCTGATCTCTCCCCATCACACCTTCACCTATTTCCAAAATTGAAAAAGACCATTTCCGATATCCACTTTTGGTCAGATTATAACGTCATACATGCGGTGGAGGACTTTCTGAACGGTCAAGAAAAGGACTTCTTTGAAAGTGGTCACTTACACATCACTGATAAAAGTGTATAGATACTGGAGGGGATTATGTTGAAAGGAAATGCTATATACGAGCCATGCTCTGGCAAAAGGGGGCTTAATGCATCTCCCTGATGCATGATACCGAGCAAGCCAACACAGTATTATACATCCCTAAAATCCGTTTTCGGTAACAACCTACTGAATCATTATGTCTTTTGATATAAAGAAAATTGACCAATAGCGAAAAGTTTCCGCCCAGGTCAGCCTGCGAGGATTGCGCAGGCTGACCTGGGTTGATACTTTTCGCAAATGCCTTAAGCCCCTTTGTCACAGAGCATGACTCATATATATGTCCACCAAAAGTCAAACCCTTACATATGAGGCTCACAACTTATCAATTAGTCCTCGTACGTCTAATTTGTTTGTTAATTTTCCTAAATGGTTGATTGATTGATTAAATGGTGTTTTAATCCGCTTTCAACATTATTTCAGTCATATCACATGGACAGCTCACATATTCATGTACTTCCTGGGTTTTACCATTAGTAGGCTAGGGCTCTGAAGTGTCTTGCCCAAGGACACTCCCACGAGAAGCCCAGTAGATCCAGCGCGGCTCGAACTCAGGGTCTCCATGTTACGAGTCCCACACTTTACCGCTGTGCCACGCAGGACCCCAACTTTCCTAATTTGGATCAGTTGGCCATTTTGTCGTCTAGTAAAGAGTTACGTGCCTTTGATCCATTTGGGATCAACTGATAAAATCTTAAAATAAAATTTTAGCTTGTTACTATGTAAACATCCAAATGAAATACGAATCCTCGTCAAAAGTTAAGTTTTGATATATGAATGTACTTGAAAACATTGCTGTAGAAAGTTTACGTTTCCTTAAATTCAGAACAGAAAGAGCAGGTTTGCAGAAGTTTGTCTTTTGTAGAACATAGTAAATACACCCTAGGAACATTTAATATTGCCCAGGAAAGGTAACCTACATCAGCCAATTTGACAGCAACCTGTTACCAATTCAATATTTTGTAAGGTTTCATTGTATCAGTTATATAAACTAGTGACTGACAGAAAGAAACGCATTCTTGAACTATCGGAAAACAAAAAAAGATTATGAGAAAACGAGGGACAAATTGACATGGAACGACATTTTTATATGTTCTGCTATGGCTGTATGACGGCATATTTCAAGGAGTTACACTAGTTTCTTCTTATCTATTTGACCTTCCAACAGGCAGTTTCCTGAAGATATGTTCAACACTTTTATTCCAAAAAATGAATTTAACTCTCTGGGTTACTTTGTTACATGTAACTCTATCTGCGCCATAGGTGAAAACAAGTGCTTTTGCGGATGGCATAGATCAAGATCAGACTGCACAGAACGTGCAGTCTGATCTTGGATCTATTTCGTCCGCTTGTCAAGTGACGTCTGTAAAATAAAATCATTCTGAGTATCAGTCGATGGTATTTACAGCCGTCAAAAGAGATCAGGTTTATATATGTGTCACTGAAAATTTTTTAACTTTCGGCGAAAAATGGAGCTTCAATACTGATGGAATTGTATTTTTTGAGAAATATGGAGACCTTAACTAAACATTGAAAGGCAATAGTTTGTTGGATAAAACAAGACGTGCTTTAACTCTTTATCAAACGACACAATTTTGGTCTCAACAAAATTAAAAGCATTTGCAGACGATTTATTAAATGGCTTTGATAGGATAGAAAACATTGTAGGAAAGGGAGAAAATGCTGGTTACCAGTATTTTCTCCCTTTCCCAAAATGTTTTCAAACGCCTTCTCTTCAAGGATCGTTAAAACTCATGATTGTGTGTTAAAGGGTTGCAGGGTTTTTTCATGTACAGGGTTTACGCTTATCACGAGACGTTCTTTTATGGTAAACCGGAGATATGTTTGGACTATGTAAAGCAATGACATAGTCATCTCTTTTGATTGCAGGTCGTGACCCTTCAGATAGCGTTCTTGGAACCTTTGGCCCCTGGTTGTAAATAGTAAGATTATGCACAAGAACATATTGTGTCAGGTAAAGGCACTTAAACTATGCAGTGTGCTGAGTATTTTTGAATTATACATCAAAATAACTGGATTAATCGAAAAAAAAAAAATCGGAACTTTTACGTCTTAATGAAACCATCAAAAGAATTCGAGTGAAAATCTTCGAGAGAGAAATCTTGGATTGCATGATAAAAGCTTACAGTTCGAATCTCTGTAGCTGTAGCAAACAAAAACATTCGTATTTCTCTTTAGATACAATGAGTTTGGTCTGAAGTCTTACCCACATTCAATGGTGTGCATGAATATCGATTCAAAACCATTGACGTCTCGAAGTAGTATATGATTCGACAGTGTCGCGATTTACGTGAAAAAGCAACTGGTGCAAGCATGTTGGGTAGTTTGTATTTAGAGTATTATTATGTGGATTTCTGCTCGGGTCCAGCAACCGAGATCGGATAGAATTCAGGGTTTTCTTTCTTAGTTAAATTGAAGTTCTCAATATTCAGCAGTGCGATTTATCATTTGGAATTTGTGAAATAGTGGTGAAGGACGTCGGTGCAGAAGAAAGCACAATGAAGCCCAGTGTGAAATACTTTGCTGTTGCCCTCATGATAGCATTTATGACGTGCTTTGTGGTGTATGTTTCGTATAGCGATCGACAAGGTAAGATGTCTTTCTGAATTACTTAAGCATCTTATGTCATATTCATCGACAATTCTGATAAAAGTCAATTCTAATGTCGCATTGAAGACCTAGCGCAATGATTGTACGAGATATTGTGTTTCAGCAAATCAGGGCCCATATTCACCAACCTTTCTTAATTTAATTTCAAGTCTAATTCTAGATTTAGATGGTAAGGCGACTTCTGATGGACTGAACCTTATAGTTTAGCCAATCAGAACTTGATTTATTTTCAAATTTAGAAAATCCTTGAGAATAAGACAAAGAATATTCTTCAGAATGGTCGGTGAATGCCGTTGTCTGCGCATGTTCATATTCTTCGAAGATTCGACCTGTCTGCTATGACGCATCACTCATCCCCCGAATATTCGGGAAAAGTAGGGCTTACAACGAAGCTATTAGCCTACTACCCAGGCATGTGGGGGCTGTTTTAATAAATGGCCGATGTATAGGTTACATGCTAGCCTATCACAGCTGAATGAATCGCACCAGGTAGCGTTTTATTGAGTAAACGTTTATTTTAATTTGAAATTCAAAGTAACAGTTGTCGTTTTGAAAAATTAGTCCGCTTCTGTACCCAGCATGCCCATATTAGATAGATGTGTATTTGTAGAATGCCATCTAGTGGGAGATAATGCGGTGAATGCGGACCCAGCATTTTTTGCTTGGAATTTCGCAATGGATCGATGTTAAGAATGGCTTTTGAATACAGCTTTTCGTTATTTCAATGTTTTTTTTTGGTGTTTAGGAAAATGGATGTAGGTCGTTGAAGGCTTTGACAGTTATGCAATACTCTGACGTTTTTATATGAACAGCAAATAAGATGAAATAATCAAGCAGATACATGAAAAGTGTAGTATTAGATAAACTAAGGAACAATATTCGACATTTCTCCCTACACGTGCACTCTCAGAAATAGAATGAAATCAAAAGTAACCCAACCAGGCCATTCTACCCGATGGTTCATTTAGTTGTTAGACAAAATAGATTTTATGGATCCATAACTAAATAAAGACTTGCTTGGTATAATACATCACGGAGATGTATCAACCTCTCTTTTTCCAGGTCCTGGCTCATACATTTTGGTTGTGACTATTTTTGGCTTAATATTGATTGTGATACGAATGTTTAAGGTCCAGATTGAACATTTTTCAGCCCTGATTCCACATCTGGCCAGTTTTGATGACGAAGTGGAGGACCTGCCGCTCACTGATGAAGATAGTAAGTGGAAGAACTACATTTAACATAACCAATTTACGACCGTATGGAAGAATTTTGCAATAGATAATTTTGAAAAGATATGCCGTAAACTGTATAGACCTACCACTCGGTCAAGAAATATAAATCTTGAAAAGTAAACCGTATCAGGAAAAACTGGCATTCAAATTTATATACTTGTGGCTCTAATGAAAATCGTGTGGCAAGAATAAAGACCTAGTCCTTAGTTTTATCAGTTATCGTAAAGCATGATATACAAATGACAGTCGCTATTTTTTATTATTATTGGATAAAAATAAACGATTTTGATGGAATAAGTCTGAATATCATCACTGCCAGGTCATTTTAAAGTGTTGTTTCGGCGTAGTATCAAAATGTAATAAGGAAAAAAAAAATCTTGAAAGAAAAGCCCTTTCCATATTTTTTTGAATCTATAGGTAAGAATAAAAGATCGTTTGATTGATAGATCGTTTGATTGATTGATTGATTGATTAGCGTTTTACGCTGCTTTCAACATTAGGTTAGTCATATTACGGCGGCAGCTGAATATTCATGTTTGATCATAGATTTTACCAGTACTAGGCCAGGGCTCTGAGATATCTTGTTTTAGTATACTCCCACGAAAAACTCAGTGTTTCGAGAGAGGCTCGAACCCGGGGCCTCCAGGCTACGTGTCCCACACTGTACCATAGAGCCAGGCAGGACCCCGGTAATTCTACACGAATTAAACCGATGTGGTACATTACAATCTCCGCATATCATAACATGGAAGTGGTACTAGTGAAATACGAGATGCATTTTGACTTTTTCGCTTGTTCAATTTTGTAGTTTATGTGGATGACAGCATTGCAAGAAAACTATTCAAGGAAGTGAAGATATACTGTTGGATACTTACCACGAAATCCGGTGTTATATCTAAAGCAGCAGCCGTCAATTACACGTGGGCCCCTAGATGTAACAAACATGCGTTTTTCGCTTCCGCGTATGGTGTTGAGAGTATGCCGAATGGTGATCCTGTTATACCTGCTCCAGGTCAAGAGAAATTCGACATTGACCTTTCTAGTGGGGAGAAGAAAGATTATACCACGCCAAATGGAGATTCATTTTCAACGATCACCCTTGGTGATATTGTGTTCATAGACACTCCAGAAGGGTATCAAAACCTAACTGAAAAATCCAGGGAAATTATACAACTTATTTATATGACGGAATTGAACAACTTTGACTGGTTCTTAAAAGCCGATGATGATACCTATATCATCATGGAAAACTTAAGATTTTATTTGACACCTATGGATAGTTCAAAACCCGCATATATTGGGTACCATTTAGAGCCTTCGTGGTTTGATTCACCGTATATGAGTGGTGGGGCTGGTTACGTATTTAGCAAAGCTGGATTAAGGCGTTTGGTTGAAAAGGGGCTGCACGTGAAAGGGACTTGTCGAGAAAAGGGTAGTTTTGAAGATTTAGAAGTGGGAAGATGTGCTTTGAGATCAGGTGTACAAATTTATAGTTCTCTTGATAAATTTGAGCGTGAATCGTTCCATCCAGACAATCTACAGGACTATATACCAGGTCCCCCTCTACAGTGGCTGTTTTATTATTCCAGATTTAAGCCGAAAGGGGTAAGAAAAGTTATTTGGGTTATGCTGTATGAAAAGGGTGTCTAATGCATCTGCAAAAAGTTACGACACATGTCAGCGTGCACAGTCCGCGCAGGCTGACATGTGTCAAAACTTTTTGCTTTTGGTAAATTTTCTACATGCCCAAGGACCATTTCGTCTATGGATTCAGCCGGTTGTTAGACAAAATAGATTTTATGGACCCACAATTATGTGATGACTTGCTTGCAATAATGAATCACTGAGATACATTAAAGTCCCTTTTGTCGGAGCATGGCTCGTTTATATTTACTATCAGTTGTCTTTTTTAAAGGTTCACCTAATAGTATTTCGGTTATATCATCATATACATAGGAGATAACTGTCTTTTTCGGTGTATGATCTTTCATCGAGAGAAAAGCAAAAGCTATATTTTCACGAGTGGCAAAGCCACTCGTGAAAATATGGCCTTTGCTTTTCACGAGATGAAAGAAATTTTGATCATACACCGAAACAAACAATTATCCTATTACTTTTATGCTCTTCACTTTAACTTTTCTTTTCACGTCTAATTTTTGCTTCTTTTTTTAAAAAAAAGATGTGCGTTTTTCAAGCAAAATAGATCTATTCAATGTATCATTGCCTTACTACGTAGCAAATTACAGTGTAAAGGCCAAAAACTGGGCACCAAAGACGTTGCTAAAGATTATTATCTGTAATGTGTTCTGTGCCAAAAGCATGATAGATTGAACTTATTATTAAATCATAATATTAGATGTCTATAGCACAGTAAATTTAGATTATAGAAATTTCAAATTATTCTAAATATTGTTAAATGTATCAGTAATAATAATAATAATAAAGTAGCCCTGCGACACATAAGTTTGCGGTACTTAAAGGTGCAATAAGAAAACACAACTGTATTTAACAACATATTTAAACAATATAAATGCTATTTCTTATCTTCATCTTTCAATAAGCATCGGATTAGATATCTTTCCATTTCATAAAAATGTTTCAAAGAAAACCCAGCATAACCTCTGACACTATCCGGCAACCATTTTGAAATTGATTCATGTGACTTAACTGGAATTTGTCGAAGAATCATTGCAACTTGATACAGATGGCGTCAATATGAAGTGGCATGATTTAAAAACATTGCCGTAATTATGATCTAGCAGATGATCTAAATACGTCATCATGTTTGTTTGATAGTAAAACTGCGTGTAATGAGGGATTTAAAATGGTGGGGTAAATAGTGTTAAGCGAGTAGGTGCGGATTACATCATTTTCATTTCCGAAATATTTCTTTCTTTTCAAAACTTGTATTTTGCAGATTAAAGTTGATTTAGGAAAAGTGATGTCTAAGTCAATGTATTTGCACTGAAAATAGAGGCCAGACAAGCCGCTAGCCGGTGCATATGATTGTCGAATGACTGAAAAACACTGATTACCTTGAAGCAAAATGAACCGTGAACCTACATGTCCTGACTATACATGTATCTGCTTCAGATGACTTCCTCGTGAAGCGGTAGACCATGTACTGTGTGAGTGCGAAACTACTTCATCTGCGTTTTGGAAAATTTTACAGGAGAGACGAAAAAAACCCTCATTTCTGTGAAAAGTATTGTTAGACCATCTTCTTTAGATATGTTGTGTTGAATTCATTCAGATTTTCTGAGAATTTAAAACAAGAAATATCTTTAAAAAAAATAGACGGCGTAAATTTGTCCTCAAGTAGGCAGGAGCCCTTAAAATAAACTTGTCTACATTTTTGACCAATCACAATTTCTTTTTACTAAATTTTTATCAGTACCAAAACGTAGGTCAAATGCTGGCACATTTAGCTACGCCGAAAAAAATGTGATGGCAGGCTGAAAGAAGCGAGGAAGAAAGAAAGAAAACCTTATTTTTATATCCAAAAACATTGAAGCAAAGCTAAATCTGTCTGGTGTCTTAGCCAACACAATTGTTTTTTTTTTTCAGGGATCGGAGTGTTGCAGCCAGTTTAGTATTAGTTTTCATCGTATGAGTTTACAGGAGATGTTGATATTCGATCATTTACTGTACAAGACGCACGTGTATGGACGTCAAGTGCCAGGACAAGTCAAAGATCTATTTAAACACGCAAAACTAAAAAAACTTCCAAATGGTATACCTACACTCCAGACGGGTCCAGATCAACCTCCACAATAGAGTATAAATCATTTGTGCCACGTTCTATCAAAAGGGAGTTAAATGTATCTCCGTGATGCGTTGTACTATGCAAGTTATTATGTGATTAATTATGGATCCATTAATCCATCGTGTCTAACAATCGACTGGATCTAGAAGTAGAATGGTCCTTTGACATGTAGAAAATTTACAAACAGCAAAAAGTTTCTACCCATGTCTGCCTGTGCAGGCTGACATGGGTCGATATTTTTATTTACTTTTTTTTTTTTGGGAAGATGCATATAACCCCCTTTTCACAGAGCATGATTCATTTTTATTAACTTGATTACAAGCATCACCATTGAAACAACTTTGCATCAGACTGCTAGGAAAACGTACTTAAAAAAATATATAGATAATCAACCTGCATCAAGGTTTAACACTAGATAACGTGCAAAAACTAAGTTGTAAAGTGAGAAATTTCTCATTTTAAGCATGTCTCGTTTCTCGTATGCGCTAATCTAAAAGAAATTCTCAAGAAAAGGTTTATGAAGGTGTTACCTCATGTTTTTGCTGATCGAAAATTTTAAAATACATGTGCATGTATGGGTATGGACAATGCATGTTCTGGATTACCCGTCATCAAACCTGATGACTCATCACAGTGACAAGATCCAATATTGTTTTTTCGTGTTTATTAACTACGAGCCGTATAATGAAGATGCAGACCATGTGCTTTGGACGACTCTGCAGCCTGTGTTTCTGGCGTTTTGTCCCCTCTTACAACGGCAGATCAGTGTTTGCATTCAAGATATCGCTCCATTTGTAAGGTCATGATTGTTATGGTTGTGTAGCGTGATCATGGATCTACTTTTTTTCGATATTTTGTACGATATAATAGGCTACACGCCTATAGAGATGCAGGTTTTTTTTTTACTAGAGACTGAAGATATCCCGTTTCTTTATTTTTCGGTAGTTATTGCAGAGTTATACTTTCTTTTTTTTACGTTTAAGCATTTCTTTTAGGTAAAACCATGTTTAGGGCGTCGTTACAGAGATTTGTGTTTAACAATTTTTTTATAACGCGTTATAGAAGGTCCTTGTGTATGGAAGTAAGTACTTGTTTATAACGTGTTTTAAGGTCTCCATGAAAAGAGGGTTAAATACACCTGCAATAAGCATCGACCCAGGTCAGCCTGCGCAGTCCACACGGGTTGACCTGGGCCGAAACCGTTGTCATTGGTCAACTTTCTCCAATCTACCTCATGATTCAGTTTGTTGTCAGATAAAACGGATATTATTGGCCAATAATTATACGATGACTTGCTTGGTATAATGCATCACGGAGATTCATTAAACCCCCTTTTTGCCACAGCGGCTCTCACAAAAATGACGCGCTGTATAAGTTTATATGTGTGTCAGCACACAAATCATTATAATGCGCTATTTTTATGAAGACACCATATCCTTGAACCGCTTTATATAAAGTCTACAGTGGCACGCTTTAAAACGCCTTTTTTATGACAATATCTTTGAACCGCGTAATACAGAGCCTACAGTGGGATGCTTTATAACGCTCTGTTCTATGAAGACAATATCTTTGAATCGGGTTATATAGAGTCTACAGTGGGGCACTTTATAACGCTCTATTTTATGAATACACAATATCTTTGAACGGCGTTATATAGAGTCTACAGTGGGACGCTTTACAATGCTTTTTTGTGACGACAATATCTTTGAACGGCGTTATATAGAGTCTACAGTGGGACGCTTTATAACGCTCTTTTTTATGAAGACAATATCTTTGCACGGCGTTATTTAGAGTCTACAGTGGGACGCTTTATAACGCTCTTTTTAATGAAGACAATATCCTTGAACCGCGTTATATAGAGTCTTCAGTGGGATGCTTTATAACGCTCCTTTTTTTGAAGACAGTATCTTTGAACGGCGTCATATAGTGTCTACAGTGGGACGCTTTATAACGCTTTTTTTGTGACGACTATATCTTTGAATGGCGTTATACAGTGGGACGCTTTATGACGCTGTATTTTATGAAGACACAATATCTTTGAACCACATTATATAGAGTCTACAGTGGGAAGCTTCGCTTTATAACGTGCTATAAAGGTTTTTAACCAAGTAGATATCTCTGTAACGCAATACTTTTCTCAGGCAAGTCAGAATGATTACCTCAACATTGTATGATTATCATCTGTAGTATAATGAAGGCTATTTTTTTCAGTCGTTTGGAGGAGGTTTACTACGTTTGTATGTAAAATGTACAGCATTAAAGAAAATTGGATTGAAATGTCGGTATTATTATTATTTTTTGTACCAATCGAACACCGAATTTCATGACTGTATGATTTTATGATGTTTAACACCATTTGCAACATTATAACAGTTATATAACGGCGGCCAGTGCACCTATCCATGCTTTCTTGGAGTTTCTGTTACCAGCACTCCGCACAATATTCTTTCCAAGCCACTGGCTGCTTTCCCACATAACCATCGTCGAAACAATGATCAGCGGTGAGAGAGGAATGAATCCTGTCGCAATGACTATCATCATTCCTCGGAAAGAATTTGGCCAAGCCGGGGATCGAACCAGCGACCCCCTGTTCTTGAGTCCTGAACGCTATCGACTGCGCTACCGGGGTTCGGCACATCGAATTCCTTGTCATATTTACATACAAAAGCAAGTCATTGTATTAACGGAAACAACAATTGTATTTGATATGACTTGTTTTGTATCATTCGAACACGAAATTTCAGGGTCATATTTACATACAAAAGAAAGCCATTGTATTAATGGAAACAACAATTGTATTTGATATGACTTGTTTTGTATCAATCGAACACAAAATTTCAGGGTCATATTTACATACAAAAGAAAGCCATTGTATTAATGGAAACAACAATTGTATTTGATATGACTTGTTTTGTATCATTCGAACACCAAGTTTCAGGGTCATATTTACATACAAAAGAAAGCCATTGTATTAATGGAAACAATAATTGTATCTTTTTGTCTTTACCAATTAATTTAAACGCAACAAAGAGTAATTTCGTCTTATTTACCATACGGTACATTTCGATCAATACATAGATAAACAAATAAATGAATAATTCAATAAATAAGTTTCGTTAAAAGCCACTGGAGAGAGAGAGAGAGAGAGAGAGAGAGAGAGAGAGAGAGAGAGAGAGAGAGAGAGAGAGAGAGAGAGAGAGAGAGAGAGAGAGAGAGAGAGAGAGAGAGAGAGAGTTTGCCAATAAAAGTACAGCGGATATCCAAAGTTGGTGATTTTCAATCTAGCTGCTTTGTTGTAAAAACAAAGCAGTGGTGTGACAGCTTCTGAAATGAACATAAGTATCTGTTTCCTGTATCCTATTTGATTGTATTCGACGGTGTTTAAAGAAAATTGATCGACTGGATCTGCGTTTATTTATTGTCTCCAGCGGTTGCCGTATGGGCGTCACCCCTAGAAGGTTGTTAGTTGTGTTACGGGGATAGTGCAGATACAGGACGAAACCCATCCTAAGTCATGCATGGTTCTTTAACGTGCTCGGTGTATAGCATCTCTACACTGGACCTCGGTCTTACCTCTCATCCGAAAGACTATTAGTAAACTTAGTTGGACAGCCGTGGAGCTCGAACTCACATCCACAAGTGGACTGAGACTGGGCGTTTACGAGTCCTACTCTCTACCACTTGAGCCATGCGGGCTGGTCTGAAAGAAAATTACAACAATACATCTCTTTTATAATGATGACAGTCCATGCAGAATCTTTTCCGAGTCATCCACAAGTGCAAAGGCTGGGAAAAGTGCTTTGGATAAATACCCGTCTATACGGACCGACTCAGGAGACAAATGAGGGACAATGGAACAAGTGACACATCCGGGTTAAAATTGTACGGTCTGTCCAACAGTCTTCCTTTCCTCAACCCTTAAAGTGCTAGTCAAATAGAATAGTTATTCTTAGTCAGTACAAAACATACAGGTACTGCAGTTTCTCTGAATATCTACCAAAGTTACGGACAGTCTAGATCTAAGATCAGACTGCACGTTCTTTGCAGTCTGATCTTGATCTACACTGTCCTCGAAAGTAACCGAAGCCCGGTTCAGCGCTGTAAGGTTTCATACCTCCCCCTTATTTTTTTAACCGAGGCCGGTAGCATACAGAGCCAGTAATTCAGGGGTCATGAGTTGGAGTGTAAGTCTAGTCAAACTCCTTTCAAGGATTGATGATAGTCATTACGACAACATTCCTTTCTTTCTCACCACTGAACGTTAATTTTGACATTGTTTATATGGGAAAGTAGCCAGTGGTATTGAATGAATCATACCACAGAGACAGACTTGTCATTCATGTAATACATTACTATTGTACTGTTTTGTAATAATTCAAGAGCACAGAATCACAAGTTTTAAGGAAAAGTTAATGAATGGGTTTTCTCCCTTTAAAACAGTACGAATATAATAATTCAGCCATGTAGTAAAAAGGATCTGACATTCGTTGGCTTTCGAGATAATTCTTATAAAATCAGTTATACAATTTATGCCCATTATCTACTTTTGTAGACTCTCTTTCTTCCACATTTGTGCTGATATCTACCTTTGTGAATCGGCGGATCCAGCGGGGTCGGGTCCGGACCCCACCCCCCCCACCCAATTTTCATAGTAACCGCTGTCTGCCTGAAGCTTTGACCAATTGTGAATGTAGCAGTGATTTTAGGTCTGCGCCAAAACGTAATTCAAATCCTCTAAGAGCTAGTTCTAACAACTTGAAATGCGTTTAAAAATAGTGTTTAGGGGGGCCTCTTCGTGGTTAAAACTGGACAACGTTTGACCCTGAACGACCTACATCCACACATGCGTAATATACATTATTCAAAAACATTTCTTTGTAAAGGTTTTCTAGTAATATTGTTATGCTGCGTTTACACCATGTTCCCGGCAGCCACGGCAGGCCTGTTTCTGACAACCGTAGACAAAACGGGACTGACGTAATACAACGCAGAGGAACGGGACAAGCAAACTTGTCAGACCGTGATCACCGGGGGGTTGCCGTGTCAGAATTTTTGACCGTCAAAAATTTTGCCATGGTAGTCCGGTGCAGATGAGAAACCTAACAGACCGTAGCGGAACGAGTTGATCGTATCAGAACTTACCAGCACGTAACAAGCCGTAAAAAGACTCAGAGACGATCCGTGTTGGGACGTGGAAGCCCTTTTTTTCACCTTTATCTGACGGTCATCCCCTCTAGACTTGCTCGGGATACGACGATCTCAACGGTGTTCCTTGCGTAAGGTAGAAGGTGAATTCATGGGCATCGGCAGACCGAGGGTTCTGTAATGGCCCTCAAAGAGGGTGTACCGGACAACATCAGGTTGGAGAGAATACAACACTATACACATCATCTACTCACTGAAGTAAGACACTTTGACAGATAAAAATGCCGAACGCAGCCATTGATCTGGAAAAGGCGTGGTGCGATGTACTGGTAAGAGAAACACCAGAAAGGCACCGATAGGTGCACTGGCAGCAGTGATACGACTGAAATAATGTTGAAACCAATGATAAACAAAACAAATAAAGCCTATAACTTTAACGCAAAAATGGCCATAGTTGTTCAAAGTTCCTATTGCAACTTGCGTAACTAAATACGCATCCCTACTTCGTATTTTCACTCTGCATGACTAACTACCACCATTGAGCTCGGTTCTCCGTGGCTGACCGGTTGAGGCGTTGGTCTTGCAAGCAGAAAATTCATGTTCGATCACTGTTGGTGGCTCTATTGAGGTGGGATTGTCCTTTAAAATTACCTGATACTCTCACTTTAGAACTTGTGAGGGGGCAGCACAGAACAAAAGCAGGAATTTGTAGGTTTTAGCTAAAATAATGTTAAAAGCGATGTAAAACACATTTGAAAAACATCACTGAGATATCGAGTTGGCACAAACACAGTTAATTAACAGTTTACGTGATGGTTTTTACAGCTGTCGACGCCTTGTTAAAAATAGCAGCTGTGGATACATAATGTAATCAAGCTTATACGGTATCGGTACATGTACATAACATATGAGCCATGCTCTTGCAAAAGGGGGCTTAATACATCTCCGTGATGGTTGATACAAAGCAAGTCATCAAGTTGTTATAAACGCATAAAATCCATTTTGTCTAACAACCGACTGAATTGTCAGTTAGAATGGTCCTTTGAAATTCATAAAATAAACAAATAGCAAAAAGTTTCGACCCATGTCAGTCTGCGCGGACTGCACAGGCTGACATGAGTCGATACTTTTTGAAGATACATTAAACCCATTTTCACAGATTATTGCTTATGTAAAGATATTTGACATGGATCAATATAAAACCGAAGTCGGCAGGATTTTACAGGTTTCTTTATCTTGTTTTCCGTCTAGCATACCATTGCTTTTTTTAAAGTATCCAGTAATGCTAAATCTTCAAGAAGAAGGAGAAAAAAAAAAAAAAGGAGAAGAAGGATTGTTTTACGGCCGTTGCAACAGTTTTTCTTCACAAAAGATCCTTATCTTTTGTTGTTTTAACAATAAAAGTGATATATATAATTTGACAAAAAGATAACAGAAAACTCGTCAAGAGAGGCACTTAAAACGTAATGAAGAAACACATAATCGATTTATAGCCGATAATCCCGGATTCCGAGTGTATGCGGCCCTAATCCCTGTAAGGGAAGGACCCCCTCCTCCCTTCTTCATTCAGTTTTACTCTGGGAACAGCACTGACGGCGACTAGTGCACCTATTCACGTATGATCTTTTTTGTTTTCTAGTAACACGCTCTTCTAAAGGAGTCCCTATAAAGTAAGAAACGGAACCGAAACGAAACGCAACGAAACGCAACGAAACGAAACAAAACGAAACGAAACAAAACGAGAAGGAAACGGAACGAAACGAAACGAAATAGAACGAAACGAAATGAGACGAAACCTAGAAGAGTTTTTTTTTATCTTATCTTTTTTTTATCACATAGTTAACGTCCCTTGTTTTCAGTGTAATATACCCATTACGAATTTTCTTATCTTATACGTGTTTAATATCATAATTTTTTGACGTCATTTTTGATGTCATTTTGTGCGTGTTTCATAGAAGTGAATGGGATTTTATGGACATTACCGCGGGTGCAACTATAGATGGTTTTGCATCTTCTGATTTATAATTTGTAAAATATCGTTATGTGATAAAAAGAACATGACATTCGTTGCCTTTTGAGACAATTTTATTAAACTCGTCAAGAAAAAATGAAATTAAGCTCGCCAAAGGCTCGCCTAATAACATTTTCTCTAGACTCGTTTAATAAAATTTTATCTCAAACACCAACTCATGTCAGATCCTATATGTCTCAATTTATCGTTTTTCCGTTGTACCGTGTCTTATTGTTTTATCTCATGTTTTATGTAGGACACAATAAGAATATGTTGCTGAATTTTTGCGATTATCTCATGGCTTGAAAATCTGGTCAAAGACAAGATTAAGTACTTAAAACGATAACTCCCTACCAGGACCTGTGGCTTTGGAAGGTGCTAAAAAAATCTAACATATTTGATGCAATTTTAAAGATTTTGCATGTAGGGGAAATTCTATTTTCTTTCTTCTCTGTTCTTCTGTAATTGTGGTATCTTATTTCATGTTTCCTGGTAGGATATCGAGAAATAGCAGTGAAAATATTTTTCGATATTACACGGGTACGACCGGTGAAAATACCGATTTTTATATTCTACTTACCTGAGTAAATTGCGCGCGACTCACAACCAGATGGAAATATGACGTCATTTACCTTACATTTCTCGCACTTGACATAATATTGTAATACGTTGCTATGCGCGAGGGGTACGCCATGGGGAATAATTGAAAAGAACTGTACTGGATTTTGATAAAGCTCCTCCAAGAAAGGGTTAAAAGCATGAAATAAATAGAATATTTGTTTTTTTCGGTGAAAGATCGAAATTTATTTCATCTCGTGAACACCATCGGTAATATTTTCACGTGAAAATATTACCGATGGTGTTCACGAGATGAAATAAATTTCGATCTTTCACCGAAAAAAAACAAATATCCTCTATATAATACTATCACAGGGCGCCGGAATATGCCGAGCCTCGGTAGCACAGTCGGTAGCGTAGAGGACTTGAGAACAAGGGTCGCTAGTTCAAATACCCACTCGACAAATTTATTTCCGAGGATTGATGATAGTTATTTTAGGATTCATTCTTCTCTCATCGCTGATCACCGATCGTTAGCGATGGAAAGCAGCCAGTGGCTTGGGAAGAATATTATGCGAAAAGAGAACTGCAGGAAAATACTGACAGGTGCAGTGCAGCGATTTTGTTTGGCTTGTATTGGAGTTTGACGCCATTTTAACAGCTTAGGTCATGTTATGGTGGTCAGTGACGCACCCGTGGCTTTCTCACATCACTACAGACACAACTTTCTTTCCAAAGCCACTGACTACTTTTCTCACATGAATCAGAGATGAGAGGCGAAAAATTGTCGGAAAGAAAGTTCTCCGCAACTGGGTATCGAACCCACAACCTCCAGGTCACGAGTCAGATACGCTAACCACTCAGCTATCCGGCCGGGCTCAATACAGCGATACAACTGAAATAATGTTGAAAAGGGCGCTAAACCTTTAGACATTGTGGGAAAGGGACAAAAAATGCTGGTGACCAGCATTTTCATCTTTTTTTACAACGTTTTCAAAAGTGTTCTCCTTTAGGGGCGGTGAAACTCGGGACTGTGTAGCAAAGGGTTTGTTTCTTTCATGTTTAAATAGTTTTGAAGACTGACATTATATCAGTTCAGCAGTGAGAGCCGTGGTCGTATAGTGGTTAGTACTTCGCGTTGTGGCCGCGACAACGCAGGCTCGAATCTTGGTCACAGCAGGTCTGTGATCGTCGCTGTCTCGGCATAGCTAAACAAAATTTTTGCAGCCCTTTGGGTCAGAGGTGTTTTACACATATAAACAAGTCCAGAAGAACAGCTTTTGATGAAAACTGGTCAACCCTTTACCAGATAAGCCTTGGTTTTTATGGCCCTGAGGTTGATGGTTGTAGAAAACATTCCCAATAAGCATTTTCTCCTTTTGCCACAATGATTTCTACCCATTCAAAGAAAAATCCATCATTAGATCCGAAATTATATAGTTTTTGTCTGCAAATCCTTTTAATTTGGATGAGACCAAAATTTTGTCATCTGTTAAAGAGTTAAACAGAGAAATCACTCATGTTGAGCAACTTCTCCTTTCACAAGGATATTTTTTAACTCATTTAGATGAAGCTTAAAATTGTATTTTTTCCACAAGTATTTTAAATTATGTAATTTTCAAGCTTTTACTCAGACTTGGCAGTTCAAATATTTGGAAGGAAAAAACTTTTTCACTATGTTTTCAAAATCCTTCTTCACCACCAGGGTCAACACAAGATTGATTAGTAACATGTTATTAAAGCCCTTACAGCCAGAGTTAAGACACTTTGTGTTAGGCCACATTTATATTGGCGTTAACATTAAATACTAAATTATACTTCTTGAATACTATATTCCATATTTTTTCAAAATATATATATTTGCTAATTTGCCATTCCCTTATGCAAAATGAAGAAAGATATAGTAAACCACTTTATGTGGAAAAGCAATCAGTAGCTCGGAAAGAATATTGTGTGTAGCAGCTGTAGGAGAAACGCTACAGAAGAATAATTATATTGGTGCACTGTCACCCGCAATATAACTGGATTAATGTTAAAAGCGACGTTGAGCCTCAATGAGCCACAAATTCAAAATGGGCACTTTCATTTTTGAAAAAACGACAGAAATATTATGTTGTCAGGGGTATCTTTGTCGTATTATGACAGCATATCGGACAGCACTTAACAATTGCCTAATGGTGTTCAAACTGGTTAAATTAGCTGAGAGAGTGCTTAATTTCACGAAGGTCCAATTCTCTAAGCAGTATGGTCAGTGCGAATACTATTACACTTTTGAGGTTTTTTTTTTTTCCCAAAATCAGTTATTTTATCTTTAACAAGATACAAGACGTTAAGGAGGCCTTTTTTTTTTTATACTATTTATTTAAATGCTGTCTATTCTTAGAAGTTAAACCAGTTTTCAATACTTACCCCAATGCACATGTTGAATTGCTACGAACTGTTATTGTTTTCCCTCTCCCAAATTCTTGACAATGTTGTAATCTCTAAACCAAAATAAGTTTCATAAAATTGTCTTGTTTCTTGTTTGTTTCCACTTTTTCTTCGGGTAAAGTGCATTTTTATTAGCTTAATTTCTATTAATTCTGTGTTTCTGCTTTATGATATATAATAGAAAAGTCTGATCATGTATCTCTAAGGATTCTTCATCTTTAAGACTAAATGCAATGTGTTGTAAAACAAGGGCGTATGTAGCAGTTACGACCTTCTTATTCATCTGTGAAATACTTTGTAAAATATTAACAAAAGATCGTAAGTATCACATACGACCTTATGTTATAAACAGATTGAAACGGATTTTACTTACAACCTTTTTCAGCACCTTATTTGGTCAATACAACAAGTTCCGATTTCTATGAAATTTTCATAAAAGGATAGAGATTGAAATGCCGTTTCCAAATATGTATACATCATATGAGGTCGTAAGTCTCACTTACGACCTTATCATTCTAAGGCAAATTTATTTTATTGGTGATAAGATATTGACTTATCTTTGAAACTGCTGATGATTTCTTCTAGACTGGATACTTTGAAATGGTATGATATAAATTAAAATGCATTTAAACACCCGCTTTCTTTACATTTGACCTTTATTGTTATTTTAAACAAGAAATATCTTCAATAAAGATAGACGGCGTAAGAGATACTTGAATATGAATATTGAAACTCTTTAGTGGCTGAATATGAAATAAAATAATAAAAAGTAACCTCACGAGCAATTGCCTCTTTTTCCTCACTGTTTTTTATTTTGATGAAAAGTAGTACTGGGTTATTGGATAAAACTTATGAAGATATGTGCACATTTTTTCACCAATTGTAAATTAACATCTATTCATTCTTTATCAGACCCAAGAAGTTGGGTCAAAAGCCAGCGCATTCAGCTTCACAGAAAAATACTGATACACCAACGTTGATAAAATACCCATGAAATGCATGCCCTTAAAAGCGCACTTTATCTAGTGAAAAGTGGGCTTACTCTCCATGGGTGTACATGTATTTGCGAAATAAGGTGTGGTCATTATTGAACAATTTGAGCTAGGCCTATGAATTGCACAGAAATTTGCTTAGGATCTGACTGTAAGTTAGCATTAACTTACTTTAAAGTCGTCTTTTAGGGCTACTGTTAGTAACAATTTCTGTCCGTACTTTTAAGAAACTGCTATTTTTGAATAAATTCAACTAGCAGAGAGCAAACTGGAAGGTTGCTTCCCCCCCTAATAATATACAAAACTTTTGATGTACCCAGAAGAATTGGTACACATGCTGGGGAAATAATCTCGTCTGAAAGACATGATCTTATTATCGCTCTTACTCGCAAGTCGAAAAATTAATTTCAAACCTAGGTTAAAAGTTACCAGGTCGCTCGTTCTTTTTGTTTACTTTTTATCTGACTTTAGAATTTATTTTTGTGCCAGCGACTAACACTTGGAGCGGCCGTACAGTAACAGATTGACCTCTTCACAATATTTTTCAGGGTCCTGCGTGGCTCAGTGGTAAAGTGTAGGACTCGTGACCCTGGAGGCCCCGGGTTCGAGCCTCACTGGATCCACTGGGCTTTTCGTGGGAGCTTCCTTAGGCAAGAAAATTCAGAGCCTTAGCCTAGTACTGGTGGAATGCAAGAAATACACGAATATGTGAGCTGTCTCCGTGATATAACTGAAAAATTGTTGAAAGCGGCGTAAACCACCATTCAATCTAGAATCAATCAATCAATCACAATATTTTCCATATTTTCAAAGGTATGGTTTAAATCTTAATGAATTTCAACATTCGTATTGTTTACTTTTGGTCGCTATTGGGCCTTAAACGTAACAGGAATATTTCAGCAGAGAAATTCCTAGTATCTAGCGTTAACTGATCGAGCATCCAAGCTGCACTGCCGTGGACTCGAGTACATACTCGGTTATATCAGCATTAGAAATGACACTCCCCCCCCCCCCCCCGGACCCTTTTCGATATAAGATCCAGGAAAAATATCTTCAGTGCTGATTAGATAAGTACATTTTCTATTTCGGCTGTCCAAGTCCCCAAGATTTTTTTATGTATATCTGTTTCACGCGAAAAGAAGAAGACATTGAATATAATTAGCCATGGTCAGTGACATAAGGTCTTCGAGGCCTCTATTTGGGGAGAGAAATCAAAGTGATTGAAAGACAGAAAATGCATGAAGAAAGAGGATATCTGCATAAATGTACAAAATATAAATAAAGACATTTTAGACTTTAATGCAAGAACCTCTGAAATCTGACTTAAAAGATTTTCCCAAACAAATCATTCCAGTCGCATTTAAAAATAGTAAATAATAATCTGACCACTGTCGGGCGAATAAGTATTCAAATCCTTTGACATAAAATGGATTATTCTAACTCATCTTATTAGAATCCAAACTAGTTTCATTACCGGGAGTAGGTATTATCAAAAGGCCGAGCCTCGGTAGCTCAGTCAGTAGCCTACAGGACTTGAGAACAGATGGTCGCTGGTTCGATTCCCTGCTCTGCCAATTTCTTTTCGAGAATTTATGATAGTCATTGCAGCAGGATTCATTCCTCTTTCACCGCAGGCCGTTGTCTCGGCGAGGGTTATGTGGGAAAGCAGCCAGTGGCTTGAAAACAATATTGTGTTGAATAATTGTATAAAAATTCCAGGAAAGCATGGATAGGTGCACTTGCCGCCGCGATATAACTGAAATAATGTTAAAAAACGGCGCTAAACACTATACAATCAATCAATTATCAGTGCACTTTGCTATATTTAGACATGACTTTTTAGTCACAGTATTTGTGAAAACAATAGGAAAAGTATCAACCGGGCCGCGATGTATTAGCGGTACTGATAGCTGCCGGAAACATGAAGAACATTTTATTGGTGATTTATGTCATAACAAAGTAAGAAGTTAATTCGAAAGAACAATAAAATAAAATGTCTTCATTATAATTATCAAGATTCACAATAGTAGCACGATCATAGTGCGCACAGCCGTCGTCAAATTTTAATTCTTACTTTGATACACTTACTGCGATCAAAAAGTAATTCAAAAGAAAAAAAAATGTAGGTTTTCCCTCTGGTTGATTTTCTACCATTCCGTTTCGTTTCGTTCTATTTCGTTTCGTTTCGTTTTGTTTCGTTGCGTTTCGGTTCGGTTCCTTTTATGGACCCCTTCTAGAGCCGCTTGATGCTTCCCTAGATAAACCAAGTCGAATACGGCCAAGCATTGAAGGAAAGCAGGGGGCGTAACCAAGTTTATAAGATCATTACGCACTCCAAATTAAGACTTCTACTTAACAAAATGATAGACATTTCAATTGTCTAAGTTAAAAGCATCTGCAGAGGACAAATAAATGAAGCTCAAATAATAATATTTCAACTGTTTATCCTTTTCCAACAGTGTTTTCAAAGGTCCTCTTCCAAAAGGTCGTTAAAACGAGATTGTTCGCTAAAGAAATATCAATGACTTTATTCTCTTTAAGTGGCAAAACGCCGCATGTAACCTGTTTTTTTCATTACACACTTGCGTATTGTGTGTAGCAAACCATTCAAACAAAAAGTTATGGGGGTTACGCACTTGGAAACAGCTCGTGGTTAATTTCGGTTTTGTTGAAATTGTTTAAGCTTTTAAAGATACATCTTTATTCGTTTTCATCCAGTTATTTATCTAGTTTCATCTTTATTTTATGGAACTATCATCATTCTTGTATCTTCATGCCAAATGTTGCCCCTGACGGTTTCAAGGTTGCACACATTACGACTGATAGAAAATGCATTTCAGTCACTAGAGTGCAGGAGGCTATCCAAGACATAATTGCGGTTGTTTCCGGTTTAAATCGAAGACAAATCCCTTGAGTTTCTTTATCCCATACACCTTACATATTGATTATTTATGTATGTTTACACAGATGACTAGATTCTACTCACGATCAAATTTAACAGCGTTTTTCTCTCTCTGACTATAAAGATGTATCTTTAAGAGTTCGGAAACAAAAGCAATTTTGATGTTCAAACAGAAACATTTTTTTTTGTGTCAAAGGAGTGTTTAACAAGCCTGTTTACAATACGCTTCATGCTTGTGTTTGGAGAATATCTATACAGCTGTCGACTATTTATGACGTGACCTTGACTGATCACATCAACCCTTCACAGAATATTTGTGTTTCAACGACCCTGAACAGATACACTTTTGAAAACATTGTGGGAAAAAGACAAAATGCTGGTAAACAGCATTTTGTCCTTTTTTCCACAATGTTATCTATACAATAAGAGAGCTTCAACTGGTTAGTGTTATTTCTAAATGATCGTCTGCTGAAGCTTTATATTGTCGTTTATCATCATCATCATCATCATCAACAGCATCATCATTATTATCATCATCATCATCATCATCTTTGTAAGCATCATCATCATCACCACTTCCACCATCATCATTATCATCATCATCATCTTCTTCTTCTTCTTTTTCTTCATTGTTGTCGTCGTCGTATCAAAGTTTCAAGTTTTTTTTTATTTTTCACACAATTTTTCGGTCACGATAGTTCGAAGTTAAACTATAACTCCTCTTAATCATATGATCGAAGGTTATGTCAGCTTATGTCTTATTGTCTTAAAACGTGTGACATAACCTTGACACAACCTTAAACTTTGCCATAAACAATGTCGTGTATATTTCATTAGCTGGAACGGGGCGGTCGAACCTAACTGTAAAGTTCACAGCGCCTAGATTAGCTTGTAGTAAAGTGAATGTAAAACGGACCGCCCGGTTGATGAAATAGGAATTCATAATAAACCTGGATTGAATATTTGCACTAAAGGTAGGGTTTTCTTTTTCATTTTCTTTGTTGGCTTTAAATAAATATGAAACACATTTTTATTTTAGGATAGTTTATTGGATAACATGCTCTAAAATTCGCTGCACATTTCGATATGATGGGAAAGTTACCTCTTTTTCTTGTATATGTATTAAAACATTTTGTTTTTAGCACCATAAAGTTAACAACTAAAACCTTGATGGATTGTTGTATACGCCCTTGCGAGCGATTTCGTGCGATTCTTTGACCCAATTTTCACGTTTCGTCCCCATTAGTGCTAGATATTTGAAATGGACAGCGTCAGTCAGAACTTAAAATGCAGATAAAACATTTTTAAGGGTTTTTGTCAGAGAATCTGCCAAAGAATGAGACAATGTGGATCCAAGATTAGACTGCTCTTTCCGTGCAGTATGATTTTAATCTGTATACGCTATGTAAGGAATTAAATCCAGATCAGCACTACAAGGATGCCTCTTTAACTCTTTCCTATACAAAAAAATAGACTTGTCCAAATTAAAAGACTTTGCAGATGATAATTTATTGTAACTTAAAAGATTATTTCTGTACTTAATATGGTAGAAAACATTGTGAACCAGCTTTTTCTCCTTTTCCAACAATGTTTAAAAAACCGTGTCTATTAGGGTCATTAAAACTCGAGATTGTGTGGAACAGGGTTAAATTTTTGGGCCATAGGTTTTGTATATTCGATTGTTTCCCTAGTTCTACGAGTATTTCCACATCATTTAGATATAATATACATGTAGGTCATGGTTTAAGCAACGGGGTAACACACGTTGTAGACCCAAGATCAGACTGCACATCCTTTGCACTCTGATCTTGATCCACGCCGTATGCAAATGCTTT
Organism: Hippopus hippopus; assembly: GCA_946811185.2. NCBI lineage: Eukaryota > Metazoa > Mollusca > Bivalvia > Cardiida > Cardiidae > Hippopus > Hippopus hippopus. The sequence continues at coordinate 28,306,105 of OX328113.1, forward strand.
TTCTGTCACCACTGGTAAAGACACGGTTGATATTGCGATTTAAGTGACAAAATCGAAACTTTTATTCAGCAAAATAAAATACTCCCAAATATGGGTAATCCAATGCGTACCCTAAACGATGCGAACATCGTAGGCTTAAATATCAAATTATTCTTATTGACAAGTCTGATTTTGATCTACCCTGTTTGCTAAAAAAAAATAATGCTTTGACAGGTGGTCTTAGAGTCACCTTTAGCCTGCTAAGCCCGGCTCAAGTACCTTTTGCGGACAGTGTAGATCAAGATCAGACTGCACAAAACGTGCAGTCTGATCTTGGATCTACATTGTCCGATAGGGAGATATCTTTTTCGAAAAAGTACCTTTGAAATAGTAACATTTGAGACTTTACTATGGATTTCAAAGTTTCATTTCATTTAGTCTATTTAGCAGTATGATGGTTTAACACCTTTGCTTTATAAGCGAACTTTTTACTCCAATGATCGCCTGTCCGCATAGCTCAAGTGGTAGAGCGGAGGAATTGTAAACATCAAGTCTCGAGCCCCATGGCTGGCCATCTAAAACTAGAGCTATTATTAAACGTGATCATGCCCCCCCCCCCCACCAGTTCCTTGTCACAAAACAGCTCTTTGTCACAGAATGCAGAATGGTTAGTACAAAAGTAAGAGTTGAAAAAAAAAAAGTAGGAATAGAGTTATGGTTCTTGTACACTGCACTTCTCGTTAATGTGGTCTATCTGTATATGAAGTTTAAAGTCACTAGCTTTTATACTTTGGAAGTTATGCCCCAGACAAAAATCCAAAGTTAAAATTTACAAAGGGTAATAACTCTAAATATAGTTGGAATAGAGTTATGGTTTTTGTACATTGCACTTCTTGTTAATGTGGTCTTTCTGTATATAAAGTTTAAAGTTACTAGCTTTTATACTTGGGAAGTTATGCCCCAGACAAAAATTCCAAAGTTTCATTTTTTGAAATAAAATATTTTTCTCGTCTGCAAATGCTTTGAATTTGGACAATTCTAAAATTTTGTGGTTTAGTATAAAGGGAGGACCTTTTATCAGACGACACAATTTTTATTTTGGTCCAAACTGGAAACTTTTACAGACGACAAATCAAATGAAGCTGAAGAGTGGAGTCTTTCATAGAAAAGGTAGAAAACATTGTGAGAAAAGGAGAAAATGCAGGTTACAGGCATTTTCTATATTTTTCCCACGATGTTTTTCAAAAGTCATTCTTCCTTGGGGATCGTTACCAATACGGGATCGTTTGATATTGGTATTGGTATTGATAAAGAGTTAAGGAAAAAAGAAGTTTTTCTTTGTTACAGGGTAGAAAAACATTGTGGGAAAAGGAGAAAATGCTGGTTACCAGCATTTTCTCCTTTTCCCACAATGTTTTCAAAAGCTTTCTTCCTTCGGAGTCGATAAAACTTGGGATTTTATGGGTAAGAATAAATAACAACAGTTTGTCCTTGACAACTAAAATATGTCAAGCTGAGGTGAACACACTACTATTGAATTATGGCGTGAAATACGTTGCAATATTGTATCTGGTAATATATGTCTTCCATATTAAAATTTTATATTCTATATTAAGATATTTATTGGCTATAAAATAGATTTATTATGTATGAATGATATATTGTGTAAAAAAAACATATTCATTGTGTATAAAAATATTTCTTGTGTAAAAAAAATATATTTTGGATATAAAATATATCTATTGTATATAAAAATTATTTACTGGGTTAAAAGATGTATATATTGTGTATAAAAAAATATTAATTGGGTTAAAAAAATATACACTGTGTATAAAATAAATTTATTGTGTATAAAAAAATATTTATTGGGTAAAAAAATATATATTGTGTATAAAATAAATTTATTGTTTATAAAAAATATTTATCGTGTATAAGTCAGATGCCCGTTCAACGGGATATAAGGGTACGAGTTCTCCAGGGTACGAGTTCTCCTGATATCATATATACTTTTTTTTCCTAGCAAATGAATTTTAATTTCGCACATAAATATTTTCGTGACTTATACTCAATAAATATTTTTATACACAATAGATTTATTTTATACACAATATATATATTTTTTTACCCAATAAATATTTTTATACACAATAGATACATTTTATACACAATATATATAGTTTTTTACTCAATAAATATTTTTATACACAATGAATATGTTTTTTTACACAATATATATATCATTCATACATAATAAATTTATTTTATAGAAAATAAATATCTTAATATAGAATATAAATTTTTAATATGCAAGATATATATTACCAGATACAATATTGCAAAGTATTTCACGCCATACTGAATGATAGTACAGGATATAGCACTTTGTTGTACAAGTACACTTAGATTTGTTCAGTCTTTGTCTTTGTGTTTGTTTGTTTGTATTGGACTTATACGCCGTTTTTAACAGCTTAGGTCATATCACGGCGGTCGGTGCACCTACACATACATGTGTGTCCATGCTTTCTCACACCAGTATTGACACCATGGATTGTAGAGTCGGATCTTGGAGTATTGACACAACTTTCTTTCCAAGTCACTGACTACTTTTACACGCATCAGAGGTGAGAGGCGAAAAGTCGCCGGAAAAAAAGTTCACAACCAACAGGTCATGAGTCTGATATGCTAACCACTGAGCTACCTGTCCGGGCTTCTTTATTTGTATGGTGTCCAACACCTGATAGTCATAGTGTCAGGATTCATACCTCTTTCCCTCTGATCATTGACTAATACCAAGCTGACGGTATAATTCCAAGATCAGACAACATTCTGTGCAGTCTGATCTTGATCTGTTTCGTTTGCAAAAGCTCCTGTTTTCGCCAATAGCACAGTAATTATTGGCACGGCAAAGGCTAACGCAGAAACTGAAAGAAATTCCTGTAATAATGAGACGATACATTTAAACTTGTAATTTGGTTTAGCCCAAGACGGTTTCCAGTAAATGTAGATCGACCTAAAAATGATGGTTCGAAATAATTTGTCAGTCGGTCTCTCATATTTTATTGCATAGAATTCGGTATCAACAAACTGATCCCCGCAGAGTATTAGTTTAACCTTTTACGAACGACTGCAATACGCCATAATAGAAATTAACAAAATATTGCGGATCGGATGAAAAAAAATTGTTTTTTTCCCGAACACAAAACTGCCTCTATATCGTCTAAACACAGCCAGATGTGCAACTCTTCGAATATACCGATTAATTCCTAAATATTTGAAAATATTTGAAAAGGAGATACGATGTCTTAGAAAGATGGGAAGAGTGCGATTCAAAGCAGGTCTACAGTCATACGAACAAGCGATACATCGATAGGCCCGTTAATTCGAAATATTCGGTAAAATGGACATAAATTTAAAACGGTGCTTTAATCTTTCAAGACGAAGAATATAATCTTTTACAACTCTCATATGACACAATTAAGATGAACACAGATCGATATAAAAGTGTACAAACAATTTGTACATGTGGCCAAAATCTGTCATTTAACCTCTTTTATCGATATGATATCGGTAACACGAATGTTCGATACTCCGAAAATACCGTTTAATTCGAAAGATTCGCCAGAACGAACAGTCTACTTTAAAAGGAAATATGAGCCAGTGCTTATAAAACTTTTTTTCAAGAAATTTCAAAGTTATTTAAATGAGTCATGCTCTGGCTTGCTCCATGATGCATTATAACAACCAAGGCATCACAAAGTAATGGATCTATAAAATCCGTTTTGTCTAACAATCTACTGAATCATGAGGTAGACTGGTCCTTTGACATACAGAAAATTGACCCATGGCAAAAGATTTCCACCCATGTCAGCACACGCAGACTGCGCGAGCTGACCTGGGTCGATACTTTTTGCTGGTGCACTGAACCTCCTTTTCACAGAGAATGGCTAAAATGTAATTTTTCTAGATCCATCCTTCTAACGCACTTCTACAGCTTTTCGTTCCCTGTTTTCAAATTCAATCCTTAGCACCAATGTTTTTACTGCCTGAAGTAATGATAAGACTAAATGTTTGAACATGAACTAATTTGAGAGTGATCTCGTTTTATAAGTACAGGCAACGATCCCTTTAGAGACATAGTATGACCTTTACAACCAAAATATGACGTTATCACAAATTACCGTAGATCGATAGTTTTGTTCGTCTGGTAAAACGTTATTTAACTCTTTACCAAACGACAAAATTTTAGACTTGTCCAGATTGAAAGCATTTGCAGACGTCAAAATAAATGTGACTCAAAATTTGAAATTTGACTTTGGAAGAGTAGAAAACATTGTGGGAAAAGGAGAAAATGCAGGTTACCAGCATTTTCTCCTTTTCCCACAATGTTTTCAGAAGCCTTCTTCCTCAGGGTCGTTAAAACCAGGGATTGTTTGGTAAAGGGTTAAAGATACATCTACACTCGTTTTCAGTCAGTTTTTATCCCATTTCATCCTTATTTTATGAAACTATTATCATACTTGTATCTTCATGCCAAATATTGCCCCTGACGGCTACAAGGTTGCGCAGATTACAATGGATGAAAAATACAATTAATGTTTTGGAGGCCTTCAAAGCAAGCACTGTTGTAGTTTTCGGTTCCAAATGAGGACAAATCCCTTAAGTTTTTCTATGTGTTAGACCATATACATGTATATCGATTATTTATCTATGTTTACACAGCTTACTAATTTCTAAACACCATAAAGTTTTAATACCTTATTCGTGAACGCAACTGTATCGTAGCCGTAGCGGTATTTGAGCCTAGGACCTCCAAGTCCCAAGGCGAACGCTCTACCACGTCGCTACAAAAGCTAGGTCTATAGCAAGGCAGTATAAGTGTCCCTTTATACAAACACAAGCTGTACATTTATATCTATCTGTGGCAAAGACCAGTATACTACATAAACAAATTGTGAAGTGTCGAAACTCATACATTGTGCATAACGTTAAAAGGATAAGCTAATGACCGTTCGAGGCAACTAATGGTCGTTTACTTTTCCCAACAAATCATTAGAATTCATATTTACTAACCTTAAAGTTGTTTAAATCCTTGTTTAAATAAAAATATGACGAATGTCCATCGCACTGACATCATCAAGATTATGCACCAAACTGCACGTTTTACCAAGGTTTCATTGACGTCAGTTTGCATTGAATTGGGGCACTCAGAAGGGAAATTCTATTTCATCAGCGTACTCAACTTTTGAGACCATAAAATAGGGAAAATTCGCTTAAAACACGTTGGAATGGTAAAACTTTGCAGTATGATAAATTCGTTGTACGTTCAGGTGGCAGGGGTCTTGGAAACATGTTCGCGGCTGTGGTGGATTATGTCGCCGACTGGATTCACCATAGCAGTGAACAAGTTTCCAAGTCCCCTGCCACCTGACCGTACAACTAATAATGTAATAAGTGTTTTCGGAAAATTGACAAGACTACCCTTCAGTATCGACTTAAACCTTAAAGGGCCTTTCACAACTTAACTTTTGCTTACAATGTTAGTCCAAGATCCGACTGTACAAACCATGCAGTTCAAGTTCAAGTTCTTTATCTGTAAATATAGGCCGCCGACTCAAAAAAACACAGAAAAAAAATTACAACGACACATTGTAAAAGTTGCGCAAAAAATGTAACAGCATCAGGCAAGCTCAGTCTTGTAATATCGTATTTCTACAGATAGATTTATGCTTATTTCATGCTTTTCGGTACTTTATTGAGAAATAATGGTGGATTACCGTTACGGTTTGGTATTACATGGTTACGACCAGTGAAAAACACCGATTTCGTGACTTCTAACTCCTCAATTGAAGACGGAAACAGTAGTTGCTTCGCACTAGTTACCGAGGTAAACAGTGCGTGTCATTCAGGCAGAGGTAAATATGACGTAATTTTGGCGCATTTACCCTACATTTCTTGCGCTTTATGTAATATTCTAATGCGTAGTTATGTGGAAGGGGTACGCCACGGTGAATTACAGAAAACAGCTATATTGGATTTTGACGCAAGTCCCAACAAAAAAGGGGTTACAAGTATGAAAAAAAATCCCCCGAGAATATACAGATGATAATTCTTTTTGGCGAAAGTCGAAAGTGAAAATTTTACCGATGATGTAGACTCGATGAAATATATTTCGATCTTTCACCGAAAAATAATATCCTCTGTGTATTCTCGGAGAACTGCCAGATTGACCCAGTGAACTCGTAATAGATAGTCTATTCATTAAGTCCGGTTGTCCCTTGAGGACCAAGAATGTGTTTACCAAAAGTTAGCCAATGAACTCATGACAACAAAAATCCTGTTTGGGTTTCAATGACGTCATACTTTAAGGGATGTGATTGGTCGACTGTGTTTGTCGGCAGTTATGATCGGCAGATTGTGTGAGGTTCAAGTTGGTTCAAGTGGGCTAGACTCCTAAACACGAGTATATACACATGAAGGCCATGCTCTGTGAGAGGGGGGTTTAATGTATCTGCAAAAAAGTATCCATACATGGCAGTCTGCGCTGTGTGTGCAGGCTGATATTGATCGAACCTTTCTGCTTTTGGTAAATTTTCTGCATGTCGAAGGATATTTCTACCTCCAGCTCACGTCAATTTTCAGACAAAATGGGTTTTATGGATCGATAATATGGCCTGCAACACATGAAAAGGGGCATTCGGACATTTGCGTAAAGTCTCGTCTCGGATCAGCCTGCGCAGTCCGCGCAGGCTAATCCGAAACGACACTTTCCGTTTTTATGTAATTTTTCTGTTTTGCACAAGTCTACTGTAGCACAAAATCTAATGTAGTCGTAAAGTGCCGTCTCGGATTAGCCTGCGCGGACTGGGCAGGCTGATCCGAGACGATACTTTACGCAAATGTCCGAATGCCCCTTTTCATGTGTTGCAGGCCATATGTGATGACTTGCTTGGTACAATGTATAACGGAGATGCCCCATTAAACCCCCTTTTGTCAGAGCATGGCTCATATATTTTGAAACAATACTAATACTTGCTCGCCGCCGGTCGTGCGAGATCTACATTTATTCCCGTGTAATGACTGATAGAGAAACCATTCATCAGTGTTTCTTTGGTCAAAGAAATCAGTCTTCTTTGTACAAGTGAAGGCTAGGGCAATGTGATTTATGTAAATTGTGAAGTAAAAGCAGCCAAAATAGAATTAAAGTCGCTATTACATTAAAAAAAATCCAGTTTACTTCTTTTTTTAAATATGTAACATTAAAGGCCCAATAGCGGCCGAAAAAATCAATAAAGGTGTTAAAATGCATTTAAATCATACCATTTAAAAGTATGGGAAATATTGTGAAGATGACAATAATTAGGTTATTGCGTGGTTGGTTCAAGTTTTAGTCACTGGTAGAAAGATTAATTTTAAAATCGGGCAAATAGTAAACAAAAGATAGAGTGACCTGGCAGACTTTTACCTAGTTTTGAAATTAATTTCTCTGTCAGCGACTAACTCTGGGACCGACTGTATAATAACAGACTATCATCTTCACAATAATTTCCATACTATTAAATGGTATGAGTTAAATTCAATTGCATTTCATCACCCTCTTTGTTTACTTTTGGCAGCTTTTGCTACTTTAATGGGTCAATTCCATTAACATGTCATGGAAGACAGATGAACAAACAGATCACTTATCATTCCTCCATCTTCCAGTACATTGGAATGTCAAGGTCACCATGCTCAACAACAGCATTGACTTGTAAATTAACCCTCTACCGCACAGTCCCGAGATTTAGCGACCCTGAAGTAGAAGCCTTTTGAAGAAATTGTGGGAAAAGAAGAAAATGCCGGTAACCAGCATTTTCCCCTCTTCCACGATGTTTCCAGCCTGCACCAAACAATCCCGAATTTTAAACAAACCCACGGAGAAGGCTTTTGAAAACGTGTGGGAAAGAGAAAATGTTTGTAACCAGAGCATCTTCTCCTTTTCCACGATGAAACAAACTCTTTCCACAGACAAATTCCGTCATTTTAGCCACTTTTGATTTATCGTCTGCAATAGCTTTCAATTTGGATAAGTCTAAAATTTTATTGTCTTGTAAACAGTTATTCAAAGCACTGTTAGTAACTGACCGTCTTATTGGCTATAGAAGTATGTCATGTACGAATTTCAGTAAACACTTTACCAAACGACCAAATTTTAGACTCTTCCAAATTGAAAGTATTTGCAGACGACAAAATATATGTGTCTCAAAAATTGAAATTTATCTTGGGTAGGGTAGAAAACATTGTTGGAAAAGGAGAAAATTCTGGTTATCTAAAGGTCGTGAAAAGTCGGGATTGTGTGATAAGAAGGTTAAATACGATATTGCCATGACAGCTTGCCATCTCCTTCGGAATTTTTAACTCTTTACCAAACGACAAACTTTTAGACTTGTCCAAATTGAAAGAATTTGCAGACGAAAAAGGAAACTTGACTTTGGAAGAGTAGAAAACATTGTGGAAAAAGGAGAAAATGCTGGTTACCAGCATTTTCTCCTTTTCCCACAGTGTTTTCAGAAGGCTTCTTTCTCGGGGTCGTTAAAACCAGGGATTTATTAGTAAAGGATTAATTCGAAAATATGGTATTGATTTTGTTATTGTGAAGATAACCTGAATTCCACTCGGAAAAAAAATTAAACACTTGTTGTCCTAGATAAAAGAATGGACGTCGCTCTGGCAAAAGTTGGCTTAATGCATCTCCATGGTGCATTATACAGAGCAAGTCATCACATAATTATACATAGATAGAATCCATTTTGTATAACAACCGACTGAAACATGAGGTAAACTGGTCCTTGCAAATGGAGAAATTTACTCATAACAAAAATGTTTCGATTCAGGTCGACCTACGCGGGCTGTGCAGGCTAACCAGGTCGATACTTTTTGCAGATCCATTAAGGTAGTAGACCCCTAACTCTTCTAGTGCAACATGGTATAAAGTTTCTTGATAGTTGATAAATAAGGATTTATACTGATATAATAGTTGTGCACATTTTTAACCGACCAGAAATTCCTTTGATGTCTATCTTGAAATTATTTGTTGATACTTTTGTTAGTTTCCTGAAAAGGGAGGTAATTATTATTTCCCTTTGTAATGAGAATATAGTGGTTTTAGATTTATTTATAATTGATAATTCTAAGAAGAAAAAAAAAGGGAAAAAGTGGCTCGGTTAAAGTAGTACAATAATACTCATTTTCAATCACAGCAAATTTTGTAGGATAATATTATAGTGGAAATAACTGTTTTTCCATTAGGGGTCTACCGCCTTAAACCAACTTTTCACGGACCATGGCTCAAATGAACCTTCTCATTCGGTTCTAAACATGCATATATTGAAATTTCAAAGGTCCTTTTGTTAGAATATCTGACAAGGAAGGGGACGGTGCAGATCAAAGATCAGAGTGCACTTTCTCTGCAGTCTGATCTTGACCTACACTTTCCGCATTAGCAAATTTAACCCGGATTCAGCTTTACAAAGGTCAAGAGTTTTTGCTGGCTGCCACCTGATGATTGAACGGTAACCAGTATTTTGTGTTAACCGCTTTGTGAAGGCTCATTTTCCAAAGAATCCCGTATTAAGCTTCTTTGGCGTATGTCATGGCCCTGTGTATGTCGTGCGTGCGTGCTTTAATTTTTATTTCAAACATCTTCTCTGAAACTACCAATTGAACTGTGAAAAAAACTTCACAGAAATGATCCTGCCATGTTCCTCTTAAGAATTTGTTTAAAGAATTTGTTTCCTTGTAAAACTCTGGTTGCCATGGCAACAAGCTAAAAAATATTGAAAATCTTTAAAAATCTTCTTGTCCGAAACCATAAGGCCTAGAGCTACCAAATTTGGCATGTAGCATCATCATCTAATGGACATTTACCAAGTTTCTTCAAGTTATAGCCCTGGTGATCAACATTGGCCCTGCCCCGGGGGTTACAAGTTTTACATTGTCATATACAGTGAAAACTTTTAAAGATCTTCTAATTTCTACCATAAGACTTGGGGCTACCAAATTTGGTAGTCTCAATAGTGATTTTTTTCACATTTGGACATTGATTGTGCACCGTACCATCTCAAGTCCATCGTAAATTTTCCATTAGCAAAGATAGAGCCCTATATACTGACTCTGTTTCGTCGGTTTAATCTATATTGCAGCGAAGTGCAATTAACTTTTAGTAACAAACACGGCCAAAGATAAGTTATATTAAACCTTTCATTACCTTATTCATGAGCTTGTAGAAGTCGTTTATAACATGTTAATCTCTGAAAAAAAAAGCTGACAAATTCTATCGTGTGTGGCGGCCATTTTGTGTGGTTTCGGCAGCGTAAATTACTCGAGCAACAGATGAAATGAACTGTTTTTGCTTATGTTCAGCGTTTAAATTGAAAATATTTGTATTTCAAACGAAGGATTATTGATACGCAAGCAACAGGTACGTTCAAATCCTATTTTTGTGCTCTATTTGTGAAATTATGAGAGTTCAAACTTGCGCACAAAATCTGTGCGGAGATTTCAACTGATTTTGTCTTGATCGTCTGTGTATCAGGAGACGACCAGCCAAAGAGTAACATCGCCTTTGGGGACAGTTATCTGTACTACCAAATTTGGAAAGTAGCTTCATCTAATGGACCTCTACTATGGTTCTTGAAATTATAGTCCTTCGGGTCAAAATTGGCCCCGTCCCGAGGGTTACAAGTTTTACGTTGTCTTATATGGTGAAAACTTTAAAAATCTTCTCGTTCCTAACCATAAGGTCTAGGGCTGCCAAATTTTGCAATAAGCAGTAGTAGGCCGGTAACAAGACAGTCCAAATTGTAGCCCTGGAGTTAAATTTGGCCCAGCCAAGGCAGTCACAAGTTTTACATGGAACCACATAATGAAAAGTTAAAAATCAACTCATTTCTAACCATATGACCTAGGGTCACCAAATTTTGCCTTATCTAATGGACTGCTACCAAGATTGTTCAAATTATAGCATCAGGGTTAAAATTGGCTCTACCCCAGACGTCACAACTTTTACAATGGCTTATATAGTGAAAACTCTAAAGATCAACTTGTTCCTGACCTTGCTTATAAACACACAGCCTAGACCTCTATTATTTGGCATGTGGCTTTATCTTGTGGACCTCTATCAGGATTCAAGTAATTATAGCTCTTTGGTCAAAAATGGCTTCGCTCTGGGGTCACAACTTCCACATCCATTGGCTTTTATAGATAAAACGTTATAAATCTTATAAAACGATTTGGCCTAGAATTGTCATGTCTGGTATGTATGGGTTGTACTTATTAGCAAGTGGAGCGATGCAGGCCACCATTGCCCTCTTTTTTAACTCTGTACTAAACGACAAAATTCTAGACTCGTCCATATTTGATAGAAACTGCAGACGGCAAATTGGATGTGACTAAAATAATGGCATTTGTCTGTGAAAGGGTAGAAATCACAGTGGGAAAAGGAGAAAACGCTGGTTATCAGCATTTTATCCTTTTTCCACAATGTTTTCAGAAGCCTTCTCCATCACAGTCAATAAACCTCAGTAATGTGTGGTATAGGGACAACCCTTTATCCTTTAAGCAAACCGTGAATCCCGTGGTTTAAACGGCTCTGAGAAAACAGGGATTTTGAAAGCATTGTGGGAAAAGGAGAAAAAGAAAATTTTCTTTTCCTCGATTTGTTTATGCACACCTTACTGGATTATCCTGACGGTTTGTCATGAAATTTTATATTCGTCCATATTTAGAAGTAGTTGACTACAAAAGAATGTTGTTCAAATGATGGGTATGGTCTTTAAAAAGTGTAGAAAACGTTGTGGGAAAAGGAGAAAACGCTGTTAGTTATCAACGGCACATCCCTTTACCAAATAATCTCGGGTTTTCACGACCTCAAAAGAGACAGCTTTTGAAAAGATCGTGGGAAAAGGAGCAAATGCTGTCACCTGTTTTCCCTTAATCCCGTCATTTGAGCCACATTTTATTTGTCTTCAGCAAATGCTTTCAATTTGGGCCAGTTGTGTTTGTTGTTTATATAGAGTTAACTATTTACCACATCATCCCGAGTTTCAACGACCCTGAAATGGAAGGCTTTTGAAATCATAGTGGGAAAAGGAGAAGATGTTGGTCACCAGCATTTTCACCTTTTCCCACAGTGTTTTATGTCCCATTTTTACTTAATTTCATCATTTGAGCCACATTTGATTTGTTGTCAGGAAATGTTTACAATTTTGTCAAGTCTTTTTTTTTTTAGTTTGATAGAGAGTTAAACCTTCACCACACCATCTTAAGTTTCAACGACCTGAAAGAGAAGGCTTTTGAAAACATTGTGGTAAAAGAGAAAATGCTGCTACCAGCATTTTGTCCATTTCCCACAATGTTTTCTATCCTATCGAAGGCAGAAATCATCATTTGAGCTACGTTTAATTTGTCGCCTGCAAATACTTTCAATTTGTACAAGTCTAAAAATTTTCGTTTGATTCAGAGGAAAGGGGTCGAGTTATTTTTCCCCCAGTTCTAATTGACGCATTTTTACCTGTGACATAAACAGCAATATTAACGCCCACAAAACGTTATTTTGCATATGATTATTAGATGTACGCTTTACAACCTTCAAACGATTTCTTTTTCACTTTGTAACAGGCCCACTTTTGAAAACATTGCAGCAAAAGGAGAAATTGCTCGCTACGAGCAATTTCTCCTTTTGCTACAGTATTTTTACATGTACAAGTATTCATTCATCAAACCTTAATTTGTGATTATAGGTATTATATGGCTTGCAACACGCGAAAAGCGGCATACGGACATTTGCGTAAAGTGTCGTCTCGGATCAGCCTGCGCAGTCCGCGCAGGCTAATCCGAGATGGCACTCTACGACTACATTAGATTTTTTCCTACAGTAGACCTGCGTGAAACAGAGAATTACATAAAAACGGAAAGTGTCGTTTCGGATTAGCCTGCGCGGACTGCGCAGGCTAATCCGAGACGACATTTTACGCAAATGTCCGAATGCCCCTTTTCGCGTGTTGCAGTTGCAAGCCATATAATAATGTTTTAGTAATCGTTTACTGCAAATAGTTTACCATGCTCTGGTAAAAAGAGGGTTAATGCGTTTACGTAATGCAATGTATCAAGCAAGCCATAACATAATTATGGGTCAATAAAATCTAGTTTGTCTAACAGCCGACTGAATCATGAGATAGAATGGTCCTTGGACATGCAGAAAATTAACTGATAGCAAAACGTTTTGGCCCAGGTCAGCCTGCGCGGACTGCGAAAGCTTACCAGAGTCGTTACTTCTTTTGCATAACTTGAAACCAACCTTTCATAGAGCATGGCTTATATATCAGGACTTAACGCGGATTGATTAAAAAAAAAACGCTGTGGGGCGTGTGATTGAATAACGAGACTTCAGCTCTGTCATGCGAGAATCTAAATTATGCAACATCACACTATTTTCATATTATTCATTTTTGGAATGTTTTACGCCCCCATTCTTGCCGTGCCCTGGTAGCTCAGTCGGTAACGTACGTTGCTGGTTGGAATCCTCAGCTTAGCGATTTTTTTTCCAAGGGTTCATGAAAGTTATTGGGACAGGATTTATTCCTCTCTCACCTCTGATCATTGCTACGACGATTGTTATGTTGGAAAAAAGTCAGCGGCTTGGGAAGTATATTGTGCGAAGTACTGGTAAAAGAAATTCCAGGAAAGCACGGATTTGTGCATTGGCCACTGTGTCATCACTGAAATGATGTTGAAAATAGCATTAAGTTTTATACTATACGAACATAGCAACATCATACTGCGTTCAGATCTTTCATTTTTGGATTTCTTTACGCCCCCATCTTAATTTTCTCCGTCCTTACTCATTAATCGCTGAAAAAAAAAAGGGTGCATGAAACCATGAAACCCTTTTTTATAACAACTGATTAAATCAGGCGGTAGAAAGGTTCTTGGACATGCAGAAAATTTACAAATACCAAAAAAAGTTTCGATTCAGGTCAACCTGTGCGGACTGCGCAGGCTAACAAGGGTTGATGCATTTTGCAGATGCATTAAGCCCCTTTTTTACAGAGTATGGCTCCTTCCTAACTTTTTTAAGTTTTGAGCCATCTTTGCTGGAAAATGAAAATTTATAGTCTTGGTAAGGGTTTTATAGAGAAAATTGTGAGACAAGGTCTGGTTTAATATAGCTTTAAAGGCCCGTTAGGTGCCCCAAAAAATGTAAGCAATGCGCGACTTAAGGACATTTTACGGACAGTGTAGATCAAGATCAGACTGCACAGAACGTGCAATCTGATCTTTAATATACACTGCCGATAAGGAGTATTTTTCCCCCTAAGAAATAGCTCTGAACTAGCAACATTTGAGTTTTTACTGTAGGCTTTAAAGGTTCATCTTACTTATTTACAGGTATAAGGATTTTTTTTTTTGTTTTAAAGAAAGCGTTTGGATGACATGTAACGACGTTTTCCAGCATTATTTTAGTTATATCGCGCCGGCCAGTGCAACTATCAAGTTTCTTTTACCAGTATTTTGTACAATATTCTTTTTAAGTCACTGGATGCTTGGATATAAAATATCATCGGAAGAAAAAGAGGAAAGTGACGGTGAAGATGTTGTTGTTGTTGTTTCAAGCATTACAAAGCTCAGAGAGGGAACTTTTCTATAAGGCTGCCTATGAGCGACTTCGTGTGTTTATGAGGACAGTCTGAGTGTAGATCAATATCAGGCTACACTCTGATCTAAGATCTACACTATCCGATACATTGAGATTTAACGACCCTGAGAGGTAGACTTTTGTGCTAGTAACCCAGCATTCTCTCGTTTTCCCGTAATGTTTTCTCTCCTATAAGAAAATTGCCTTGATTTGTGCTATTTTTGTCGCCTGCAAAAGCTTTCAATTTTAAGATTCTATATCTTTCCCTGACGACCAAATTTTAGACACGCCCAGTTAGTTTAGTTTAATTAGTTTAAACATTTTTTTTTTTCATTATTTTACATCGATTGGGAAATAAGTTCTTACAACTTATACTAATCTCTCTGGATTCAGCTTACTGGGAACTACACCAGTACTCGCGCCGAATGTGTGGGCCAATGAACAATCCAAAAGTTGACACCCGCTCCCGGGAATCGAACTTGGGTTCTCATGGCCGAGAGGCCGACGCTCTACCTCACAACCACGGACACCAATCATCCAGTTTGAAAGCGTTGGCAGACAAATAAAAGATTAATTGAGCTGAGAGAATGACATTTGCAACTGAAAGGGGCTATAAAACATTGTATGAAGATGAAAAAAATGCTGGTTACCAGCGTTTTCTCCTTTTCCCACAATGTTTACCAAAGCCTTCTTTCTAAGGATCACGAAATCACAGGTTTGTTTAGGTAAAGGTTAAACATTTTTCGGAGACAGAGAGATAGGGATTCAAGGTCTGTGTATATTAACCCTTTACCGAACGACAAAATTTTAGACTTGTCAAAATTGAATGCTTTCCAGACTACAAAATAATTGAATAAAAAATGCCTCTAGAAAAGTAGAAAACATTCTGGGAAAAAGGAGAAAATGCTGGTTACCAGCATTTTCTACTTCTCCCATAATGTTTTCAAAAACCCTTTTCCTCAGGATCGTGGAAACACGGAATTGTGTGGTAAAGGGTTAAACGAAATTCGGAAATAAAGAGACAAGGGTTCAAGGTCAGCGTCTGGAAGAGCAAAAAAAAAAAAAAAAAATACACTGTAGGAAAAGGAGAAAGTGCTGGTCACCAGCATTTTCTCCTTTATTCACAATGTTTTCAAAAACCGCCTTCCTCAGGGTCGTGAATACACGGGATTGTGTGGTAAAGGGTTAAGCGGAATTCAGAGATAAGGGATCAGAGTCCGTGTATATTAAGAAGGATCACTCCTACATGTATCTCAAGTGGAATATGGTAACGAGCTTGAGTTAGTTACTCGGGGCGTTTTTGAAGTTAATGAAAAAAATGTCGGGGCATGGTGGGATAAATAGCTACTTACCGATAAACTCAGAAAATCAAAGTCCTGACAGTACAGACAAAGTCCATTTTCTCTCTCTCTCTCTCCCTCTGTCTGTCTGTCTGTCTGTCTGTCTGTCTCTCTCTCTCTCTCTTTCTTCACACACACACACAAAGTGCTGATAGTTAAGATTTTACCTGCTAAACTTTAAGACAGAGTTACTGAACCTCTACTCGAGTAATTAATTATTACAGAAATGAGAATAATTTTAAATTTTAAAATCTGCGTCCAGTCAAATTGATTTGTGATAATTATTTGGCCTAGGCCGTCCCGATGAACTGTTTACTTATTAACCTCCTAAATACACCAATTCTGTCTATATATAGACATCGAGATCATGTGACTAGACTAGTCCAAATTTTTTGTCAGATTTTTCACGTGTCATGGTGATTTTTGGAATTTTATTGGTCCTTTATATTCACTTTCTCTTTTTTTATTAATAGTGAAGCACAAAAGAGTTTCAATATTCATATTCCACTACCTCTAACGCCGTCTGTGTTTTTGAACGATATTTTTTTTTTTTAATGTTGAGTGTACTAAAAACGGTTTTGTTTGTTTTGACACATTTAGCAATATTTCAGTGGGATTTTTTGGTATACTAATATTACTATTATTAATAATGATAATAATAGTTGCTGTGGTATTTGTCCTCGTAAAAGTGAGCGTAGAAGAAGTATAAGATTGCGATATAATGGGTAGATGTTGTTTTCTTGATCAACAGTGTTAGCAACAGCATGTAACCAACCGATTGCCCTCACCACCAAAAGGGTACCATATCGTACATACTGAAAGAAACTGTATCATGAGTCACATAAGCACTGCACGAAAGTATTCAATTATTGTGTGTCGTAAGTTCTATGTGATTTGCATATTAATCGCTCGTAAATATCCCTGTTATTATTCATACTCAAACTTTCTGCTGATATCAATTCTTTGGCTGCTAAGCGCGACTCACTGACCTTTTGCGGACAGTATAGATCAAGATCAGACTGCACAGAACGTGCAGTCTGATCTTAGATCTACACTGCCCGATAAGGAAATATCTTGCTCTCCAGAAATAAGTTTGAAATCGGAATATACGGGTTTTTACTGTCGACGTGAAAGTTTCATTTTAGTTATTTAACATGTTAAGGGTAAAATCTCTAACAACATCTGGTATGTTCTCTCTCGTTATATTGCATGTCCGACTTTTTAACCTTTAACCTGCAAAATAATTTAAGCGAAACTTTTAGGTCGATGGTAAAAACCCAAATGTTGCGATTTCAAAGTTATAGGGGTGGGGTAATATCTCCTTATCGGACAATGTAGATCCAAGATCAGACTGCACTTTCTGTGCAGTCTGATCTTGATCTACACTGTCTGCAAAAAGCCGTGAGTCGTGCTTAGCAGTATATTGGTTAAGCGTCAAATATATACTAGTATATAAACTTCACCTCTTATAAGAGAGACTCTCGCAAATCAAAAATTGGCACACTGGTCGTCGCGATATAACTGAAATGATATTGAAAACAGAATCAAATACCAAATGAACCAAACAAACAAATGTACGTACGTAAATGCATTAAACCGTCTTTTAACAGAGCATAGCTCGAATATAAATGGCTTCATCGAGTAAAAGAAAGAAAGAAAGAAAAGATAAAACATCTATGATTTAGGAACATTTCCTTTGATCCATTACAATACAATCCTTCGTGTTTATGACAGGCATTTGAAAAAAAAACATGAGAAAAGGAGAAAATGATGGTAACCAGCATTTCTCTTTTGCTCACATTATTTTTCGAATTTACAACTTGTTTCTTTGTTTGTTTGAATTGGAGTTTACAGCTATTTTAATAGCTGAGGTCATATCACGGCGGTCATTGCACCTACGTATGTGTTTCCTGGCTTTCTCACACCAGTACTGACACAGCTTTCTTTCCAAGCCACTGACTACTTTTCTCACATGCATCAGAGGTGGGAGGCGAAAATGTTTGCCGCAACCGGGTATCGAGCCTGCAACCGACAGGTAACGAGTCAGATATGCTAACCACTGAGCTATCCGGCCGAGCCCAGCATCTACAAACCAATTTATTCTTTAATTCTCCTAAAATGCTTTGCAAATGCTTTGAATATGAACCAGTCTAACATGTTGTTGTCAGGTACACAGTTAACCTGGTTTCGATCAAATTTCTGAGGGCAGGTAAAAATCTCAGGTAGAAGTTGGGATTTTTCTGTGTAAACACCTCTTCCTTTGAAGCGGAAATGTTAAGAAACCCTTTCTGTCCCGAATACAAAAACTCGACCTCTCTCGACGGCTTCAAGTACAACCCACTGAAACGCAGAAGGATTTTTAATTTTATTGGCCTGACCAAAAAAGCGGATGGAATAGATCGTTGATCAGACTTCACGTTCTGTGCAGTCTGATCTTGATCTATACCTTATATACCAAAAGCTCCTGGTTTTCGCCTATTGCGCTTAAAGGTTAACTTTTTACCTTCTTAACAAATCTGCTTGAGATGTCTATGAAGGCATTCTTGTAAAATATGTATTATCATTATAAATTAAGCTGTAATAGATAATTCATTGAGAAAACATTGTGGCAAAAGGAGAAATTGCTCGTTACGAGCAATTTCTCCTTTTGCCGCAATGTTTTCACAAGTCTTCTGCAACAAGACCAAAAAAAAGTTGTTTGCTGAGTGTAAGTGTATAAGCATATGACCTTGAAGAGTATAATTACTCTACCAAATGTTGTTTTTTATGAGCTCGAGGCAACGCTCGCGTGTTTTTTTTTTCTTTTACACGAAAAACTTGTATGTATAGGGAGAATGTAGCGCAATTCCCTAAAACCTAAGGAAAGAAATAGCCGAGTATGAGGCAAAAATTTATTGAAACTGAGTTTTACCGAGTCGACTTCGATTGTAAACCTCTAGCTCATTCCTTTGGTTTGATCTCATCCGGCTGCGCTGGTCACATGTCATCAAAGAATTGTTTAGTCATTGGTTAGAGTTTACAAGCCGACAGAACGAGAACAGTGGAGATCTATGCCGTCAGATCTGAATCTACGCTGTCTTCAAAAGTTATTGAAATTCAGAAACCTAAAGAATAGTTGATCAGGGAGCAAAAAAAGTAATGAAAAATAATATCTATCCCTGTTAATAAGTCCAATTCGATTTTAAACCATGGTAGTACTGCTCTGTTCAACTCATAACTTTGGTTTGATTTCATCCGGCTGCGCTGGTCACACGTCATTAAAAAGTCATTTAGTCAATGCTCAGACATCAGAAGCCGATGGAACGATTACACTGAAAATTCCAGGCCCTGTGAACTTGATCTACGGCATTAGCAAAAGCTTCTACCATATCAAAACCTGAAAAAACAATAGTTGATTATGAAGTGAAAAAGTAATAAAGTTTTCAGCCATGCTCTGTGGAAAGAGGGTTTGATACATCTGCAAAAAGTGTCGATTTAGGTCAGCCTGCGCAGTCCGCACAGGCTGACCTAGGTCGAAACTTTTTGCTTTGGGTTTTTATTCTGCATGTCCATTCTACCACATAAATCAGTCAGTTTTTACACAAAATGGATTTTATGTATCCAAAATTATGCGATGACTTTCCTAGTATAATGCAACACGGTATTGCATTTAACCCCATTTTGCCAGAGCATGGCTCATTTAACCTACTTTCACTGAGTGAATTTTTTTCTTAAACCATGGTATACTACACCTCTGTTTTACTCATTACTTTGGTTTGATCTCATCTGGCTTGGGTTGTCATATAGCATAAAAGAGTCTTATAGTAATTGTCCAGAATAAAGAAGTTGGCGGTACGATTGATCTGAATCTACGCCATCTGTAAAAGCATTTGAAGCCGTTCATAGCGGTTGAAAGGTTTGCGTATGTATTGTAAATATTGCGGAGAAAAAATAACGTACCTGTTGTCATGTACCTCTCGTATACAATTCAACAATCATCGAGCACGTGAAGGAATCAGGCGTAAATTAGGATGGGTTTCGTCCTGTATCTTGCACTATACCCGATAACGTACCTTACCTTACAGCCTGTAGGGAGCGTCGCCCATATGGGCAACCGATGGCACTTGTCCCGAAACTTTTCGAACACCCCTCGTAGACTTTTTATCAAGCAACTATCAAATTTTAACACCCACACGAACAATCGGGTCCGATAAGCTCAATAGGTAAATCTTTTTAATCTGTTGGATGATAATCCAGAAAGAGGGCTGCCTGAAGGGGAAAGCTGTGCATTTTGATGCCGGCTCTTTTCGAGGATCGATAAAAGCCATCATAAAGTAATCTGTCACCGCTTAACTCTTTATCCAAGACAAATTTTAAACTGGTCCAAATTCAAAGCAATTGCAGACGGCAAAATAAATTTAGTCATAACATGAAATTTCTCGGTCTTAAGGAAGAAAACAGTGTGGAAAAAGGAGAAAATGCTGGTTACCAGCATTTTCTCCTTTTCCCACTATGTTTTCAAAAGCCTTTTTCCTCAGGGTTGTTAATAGTTGGGATTGTGTGGTAAAGGCCCAGTACTGTTTCGACTTTGTTTGTGTGAGAAGCTGCCAATGGCTTCCAAACGTCTGTGCGTTGTAACTGTGAAAAGAAACACCGGGAAAAAATCGATCAGTGTACTGTGGCCGTGATATAAATGATCTTAGCATACAGTTGAAAAAAAAAAATGAATAAAATATATACAAACAAAGAAAGAAAAGTACGACCGAACAACATGGTAATGGAGCGCTCAGTACTTTTTTTTTTTCACAAGTAATTAAGCCTCAAGAAATAGGTCAGTTAGAAGGAGATTAATTAAGCGTAATAGCGCCCAATAAATCAAGCTGACATATCTAGGCGGTAAAAAAGCGACAAAAATATTAAATTGTCAAGTTCTCCTTTGTCGGAATATCGGACAGTGTAGACCGAAGATCAGACTGCACGTTCTGTGCAGAACGCAGGATGATCTTGATCTACACTGTCTGGAAAAAAAAAAGAAACCAACTGAAATCGCCATTTGTGTCCCAGGGTTTTCCGTTAACCTGCTAAATAAGTGAATTGAAACTCTGAAGCCGATAGTGTAAACCCAAATTGTGTTATTTCATAGGTTTTTTTTTAGAAAAATATCTCCTTAACGGACAGTGTAGATCTAAGATCAGACTGCACGTTCTGTGCAGTCTGAATTTGATCTTCACTGTCTGCAAAAGGTCTTTGAGTTGCGTGTGGCAGCCTAAGAGTTACACAAATAAATCACGCCGTAAATTTCTCACGTGACCTCCGGTCACTCTGTCACATGACATTTCTTCCTGTTGTCCAAGTGTCCATTTTGTTGACACAAACATTGTTTGTCCATTAGATCGCTATGTAACTACACAGTAACTTGGGGATTAGGTTTCAATTTTAGATCGATTGCCCCTGGTCAGAGCATACTTTTCTGGTCTAGTTGCGTGTAGAGCACCACATAAATTAGCCATGCTCTGGCAAATGGGGGCTTAATGCATCATGGAGATGCATTACCAAGCAAGTCATCACATAATTATGGAGTTATAAAGTCCAATTTGTCGAATAACCAACTATATCACGAGGCAGAAAGTTTCGACCTATATCAGCCTGCGTGGACTGCGCAGGCTGGCTTTGATCGATACTTTTTGCAGATGCATTAAAGTAACAATACCAGCCAAAAGTAAACAAAGCGGTTGTGTAAATGGATTTGAATGAAACCATACCATTCAAAAGTGTGGAAATTATTGGGAAGAAAATAATCTCCTTTTTGTACGGTCGTTCCAAGTGTTAGTCGTTGGCAGAGAAATTAATTTCAAAACTAGGTTAAAACCTGCCAGGTCACTCTATCTTTTATTTAAGTTTTGCTTGATTTTAAAATGCATTTTTCTCCAAGCCACTAACATTTGGATAGATCACACAAGAACAGATTGTCACTTATCACACAATAACAGATTGTCATCTTAACAATATTTTCCATATTTTTAAATGATATATTTACATTTAAATGCATCTTGACAGCTGCATTTTGTTTTTTGGCTGCTATTGGGCCTTAAAGCCCCGTTATCACAGAGCGTGGCTGAAATGAATGATTAGGGTGAAGTGGCATTCAGTTATCGATCTCTGTATCAACAACAGGTAAGACACAATGCTGTAGGGCAAATAATTATTTGCCTGGTTTAAGACTTTGTTTTATAACACGAGACTTGGAAAGATAAATTGTGATATTATTTATCCACAAAGATAGTCCTCATCACGAATTCAATCATAGATCGTGAACGGAATAATCATTGTTTGTCATGAAAGTTTTAGCCGGAAAAAAAAAATGAATACGTTATTTCAACACAGAAAGAAAGGCATTCTGTTATGCGCTGCCTGATTGGTGCAAATGACAAAATTGCCAACCAATAGCAGTCATCGATAAATCATGTGTTGCTTGTTGTCTGTCACTCGTTACAACTCGGCCGACTCCGTAACTACATCAAACTTGACCAAGGGATCACCCGAGGTTTGCCGAATGGTTGTCTATAAGACGGTTACGGGAAATACAACGGGTATCAGTTTATGATTAGGGACATCGTCCACTTTTGACCTTTAAAGTGCCTTTAACTACTGTTGTTGCCTTTGGGCCTGTGTACATCAAGATCAGATGCACAAAACGTGCAGTCTGATCTTTGATCTACACTCTCCGCTTTGCTTAAACATCTTCCGAAAAAGCAAACATAAAATTGCAATTTTTGGGATCTTTTTTTTTTCCATAATGAAAATTTCTGTTGAATTTATTCGGCCGTCTAAGGGATATGTATTGTCTATAAATCAATGCATTTTATTTTTCAGTTTCGATCTGAAAACAAAGACGGAAGTATGGGATTTAGCGAAGCTTCATTATTCGTGAAAATTGCGTTAATTGCAATCCCCATTGGGTTTCTGTTCCATCTGATTGGGTTTGCCAGCGAGTACTGGGTGAGCATCGAGCGTTTCGGGTTCAAAGCCCACGGGGGCTTATGGACGGGGTCTGGAGATCAACCAAGTAAGTGAAAAATTAATTCATCTTCTGTCTATTTTAGCTCACCTGACCAAAAAGTGCTTAAGGTGAGCTTTTTTGATCGTGCTATGTCCATGGCACGTCGGGCGTCATCCGTCGTGAGAGCGTCAACAATTACCTTGTGTGCACCTTAGGGACCACATTTTCAGTGCAATACTTATGATGATATTTCAGACAAATTTGAAAACGTGTCACGTGTGTTATAAAAGTAGATCACTGAGACAGCTCTCGGGGAAACCTTGTGTGCTCTCAGAAAGCAAACCTCAGAAAATCTTGTGTGTACTCTAGTTTTAACTATCATCACCAGAATCTTTTTAACTTCGTAAATTCCATGTCACTTTACTCAGGTAAGCGATTTTGGACCAACAGCCCTCTTTTCAACACCTTACAAAACGGCACTGATTTAGACTTGTCCATTTTGAAAGCAAGTGCATACGACAAATAAAACGGGTCTCAGTTTGACTTTAACAGGGCAGAAAGCATTTTTGAAAACGGAAAAATGCTACCAGAACTCTGCTTTCTTAACTTTTTTTTCGAAAGCCTCTCTTTCTCAGGGTCGTTTAAACACAGGATGGTTTGTATAGGGGTATCTCTTTACAACACCTTGATTTTTCGTAGGAGTGTCCTTGGGCAAGACACTTCAGAGCCCCAGCCTAGTACTGGTAAAACCCAGGAAATACATGAATATGTGAGCTGTCGCCGTGATTCTGTGAAATAATGTTAAAAGCGGCGTAAAACACCATTCAGTCAATCAACCAATCTATCTTTACAACACAATCCCAGATTTTAACGACCCTGTAGGGGAAGGCTTTTGAAAACATTGTGGAAAAAGGAGAAAATGCTGGTTACCAGCATTTTCTTCTTTTTCCACAATGTTTCCTATCCTTTCAAAGATATACCCCATCATCTTGAAACACACCCAATTAGTCATCCGATAAAGCTTTAATATGGACAACTTTAAACATTTCCTTGTTTGGTAGAAGGTTAACAGAACCCATTGTACAGAATAGATGATGGAAGTCGTTCTATACTCATTGATATCTCTTTTAGTTTTCGATAAAACCCATGTTGTGGGTACTCATTATAGTTGTCTCATCGAAACAACTCAAATGAGTACCAACAGCGTAGGCTCTAAGTAAAAAGTGATGTGTGTGTGTTTTTTTTTATACGATAGGCTTGACCTCTGTCATGCTTCTGATTTTTTCATAATTATAAGTTGATTAGTGTTTAGCTTCACTTCAAACAGTTTTTAGCCTAGACGCCATACAATGCAACTATCCCTGTGTCCCAGTGCTTATTTTTCCCGCCTAACATTCGTTACTTGCTATTTGCCTCTCTCCCACGGAACAAAATCAAAGTTTCAAAA